>JAYKAV010003488.1:2466568-2785338 GCA_035582835.1 Phoebastria nigripes | reverse complement strand
AAAAAAAAAAAAAAAAAAAAAAAAAAAAAAAAAAAAAAAAAAGTAAAATACTTGCTCCTAGCTTGCTGCAGATAGGCCGAATGCTGAGGAAATGCTAAGGGTCAAAAAGGCTAAATTCCCTACCCAGCTCTGGAAGCCCTGCCAGACCTGCCTCCTGGCTAACAGCATCCCTACCTAAGATGCTGCCTGTACTTCCACAAGCAGGAACTGCTCGTCTCTCACTGCAGATCCTATCTGATTTACTCCCCTCCGTCCCTTTCCTCTCATCCCTCCATTAGACTTGTTTCTTGGCATCCTCTGCTCAGGCTCGCCATTTCCTAACCCTGCCAAGCCAAGTTTTTCATGCGTTCACAAAAGTGACAGCATGACCTCTTGTGAAAGTCACTTTTACAGCACATCAAACAGACAGCCAGAAGACAAACATGCAATTCTCCTCCATGCATGCTGCATGTAGCATCAGCCTGACTCACTGTGGTGGGAAGCAGAAGGAGCTGGGCCTCTTCTTCCCTGAGCTAGTGACTGCTGCTCACTAGTGTCCTCTGTCCCCATGCAGCACTTGTTGGTGGATTCGGCTGCTGCCTGTGGGGGTTAAGGGAAGGTTGTGCACAACTTACTGATGGCTTCTCGCAGGACTGGATTAAGCTAGAGTCAAGCCCCGCCTGGAAGCTGTCATCTGAGTGCAGGTAGAGACATCATTCATGGGCCAACCTCACCAGTACAAAGTGAAAGGCATCACTCACACGCAGTGGCCAAGCAGCAGCTTTTTCAATGTGTAAGAACAGCAATGAGAAGAGCGCTAAGTCCCAGGAGACTCCCTTGGGTTTGAATTTCTAAAGCTATTCAGCCAACACTTTCAGGCATACGCTCCTTAAGCAGAAAGCTAGAAGTTATTACCATGGCTAATTGCCGCAGCTAAGAGACGCCTTCCCCTCAGCACACTGCTAACACAGTGCAGAGCTCTGAGTGCACAGTGGTAGGCAAGAAGGAAGGGGAATTTTAAGACCGATTTCCGTTTCTGCTACTTCAGGTCTTTGTTAAAATCTGCTCCAAAATCAGCAACAGAATAAAAGTGTTACTTTTAGGGACATTCTCTTCTTAACACAAGAACTGTTATAAGTCAGCACTAAACATAAGCATAATACTAAGCATATATTTACATAATTTAATACTAGACGCTATGCCATATACCCTATATATGGGTAGGGTCTAAAAAACCTCTAAAGGTTACATGGGAATTTTAGAAACAGGTATTTGTTGAAAGTAACAGCCTGGCACTCTGTAGAGCATAATAGCTATACTGAAGACGTGTGGGAGCATACGTTACAGCTTGCAATCTGGAGTTCCTGCTTCCATTTATCTGCCACTTCCTTTCTGTAGTTTCCTCTCCCTCTTAATATTCCCAATTCTGGACTATCGAGTGTAAGCAGTCAGGCTAGCAGTAGTTGTGCTCTGAGGGACAGAAAGATTCCTGTCCCACGAGAGCAGAAAGGTCCCCTAAGGCTGAGCTGTGAGCAGGGCACAGCACATCTGCTCCACGCCATCAGCAGCTGGAGACCACCTTCACCCCCCGCCCCCGACCTCACCAGGTTACTCGGGGACTGTCCCGACTCCAGGAGCAATCCCTCCCGATGCCTGCATGTGGGCAAAAGACCTCTCTTGTCCCCAGTGAACAGACCTTTCGACATCTGCTCTGCCTTTGCTGACTTCGGGAAGCTTTGCAGCAGTAGCACTGTTGCGGTGGGGTTGTTTGGGTGGTTTTGTTTGGTTTTGGTTTTGTTTTTTTTCCAAAAGGAGACCCTTAAGCAGCTGTAGAGTTTCCATTTGGGTGGTGATGCTCCAAGGTTCAATTTCACTTTAAAAGTAGCTATAGCAGTCAAACAGATTTGCTGGCAACCGTTCATGTCACTTGATACACCGCAATAACGTTCTCTCCCAGCAATTTTGGCTGCACAGAGCCCATGCTGGATTCATGTGCGCAAGGTAGGATTTCACAAATGACCCTTCATGCAAATAAAATCTCCCTCCCTCATGCAAACCCAAACGTACTGTTATTTCAGGCTCAGGATGTTCGCTCTGACCATAATGAAGTGCCTTGGGTTTATTTAGCATGTCATTACACATTAAGCTGTAGCAAGCACATATTTTGACTGACCAGCACACGTGAGCAAGAGACGGAAAGACAAGGCTGTTGAAAGACAATCTCCTGTACCTGCCCTCTCCTGCAATTTCTACATACTTTTGGGGGGTTTGGAGCAAGAAGAAAATGAAGTTTATTTCAGAACGTTCACCTGGAAAACAGGTAGGGCAAGGAAAAAGCAGATTTCCATTTTAAATCAAGATCTTAGGGAGACATTCTCTTTTAATACTGACTGAACATTTTCTGTGAGAAGAGAATTAACCCTAATTTCTCCTTTCTGCTTCTCTGAGGCAGCTCATTTCCTTCCAGCTGCTATTTTGCAGAATTAGTATGTATTTCCTCACAAATCTCTTGCTATCAGCATCTGAACTTGTCTTTAGTAACATACAGCAAATGACAGCATGTGGCTCTACTTGAATTCTGAAAAAAAGAAAATCACGATTGTCCTCCCACGACCAGGCAAGCCAAAATAATTTGGGGGTTAATTTTAAATTGGACATGTATTTAAAAACATATATGAAAAAATACTTTTGGTTTGTTTGAACCGATGGTGCATGTCATAGACCATCAGCTTCAACTTCTCCTAGCCTTTGATAGCTTGTTGTTTAGCCACAAGGGAGAAGAGGAAGTTATTTCTTTTCATGGTAAAAAAGAAAAATAAACAACCCCCTTCCACTCCTCCAAACCCACTCCTCCTCACATACACACACCAGAAGACCCAAAACCAAACAAACAAAAGCCCCAGAGGAAATCAACATTAAAAAAAACCAAACAAGCATGGAATCCCTTAAAATATATCACCTTTGAAGAGAACATTTGGCAACCACTTCAAAATAATAAACGGGGACATGCAATCCATATCGTATCTCCTCCCTTTGCAGAAATAAATTGAGAAATGCTGTCACACTTAAGAGATCGCATCAGCAAAAAAAACAGTGGGGCTTTTGTGTGTGCGAATTGTAGCTCAGTATTTAAAGTTGGCAAGTCACATCTTCTAAACTTTCCAGAATGTCATTTAAATTAGCTGGAAGAAGAAAAAAAAAAAAAAAAAAAAAAAGTTTTGGGTATTCTCCCCCACCACCAAAAAAGACACACCCAGGGTTCCATCTACATGACACCTTGTATTTTACAGTTGTGTCCAGTGATCCAAGAAAATCTTTAAACAAGCTTATGTATTATATGATTTTAAAAATTATGCATTTAAGCTTCTCTGTTATTTGCTCTTGATTTTTTTTTTTTTAAACTATTTAAAAGTTTTCTTTTCACCTACAATGGCAAGAAAATTCCTTTCTCAAAACAAGCAAAAATCTGACTGTTACATAATTAGGGGACTGCAGAAATGAGGACTTTAAACAAAACACCAAATATGATGAGGCTTAGGCTATACTGTAACTTCATAGGATCTATGAACATCTGAAGGAACAGGTGAAACCAAAGGTAGAAATAACAGCACTTCTGACTTCAGTGGGAATTGCACCACTGATTTCAGTAGGACTAGGTTCTTCATATTGCCTGCCCAGATTTTGTTGCTTTTGTGTTAGTCAATTATGCCTTGGCATCTTGCCCGCCTGTTGCAAGTCACAATTTGTAAATGAGTTTTCAAGGTTAAAAAAAGGTAAGGAAATGAGATTTCCTACTGCTAAACAAAAATCACAATGAAGTACTACTGTAGCTTTCCCAAAAGTGCACATTGGTCACTATTCTGATAAGAAAACACTAAAAATAAAATCCAACAGGTGACTCATTTGCCTTTTACCGCAACCCACAGCAGCACAGCCCTCCGCCAGGGAGATGCTCTGACCCACAAAACAACAGCTGCATTAACATCTCACCATCTGTATTTTCACTTGGGTGCTCCAGAGCAGCCACCTCAAAGATGCCTTCGCCGCATGACACATTTTTCTAAGCAGAAAGCAGGTGTAATGGGGAAAAAATACATGGCAAAATTCAGGCAGTAAATGATTCTCTTCTAAACGCAAGGTACATTTGTCTGCTCTACGGGATAATCATCATCATCATAGTATGTCTCAGAAGAAATCTGGAGTCATATCTTGTTGTCTGTTTTGCAAACAGAGTTAATGAGAGTCATGTGGATAATGTTTTTCATTAAATTGAGGATACGAGCCTGATTCAACTCCACTGAAATCAATGGGAGTCTTTCCATTCATCTTAATGAGGCTGAATCAACTTTTATAACACTAGAATGCAAAACCCTTCACTCATTCTGCCTCACAGAAGGTATCTGCTATTTTCMGAAGAGTCTAAGGACAATTTTACCACACCAAAAATTAGTCAAATCAGGTCAGGAGAAAAGATCATACACCGATGAGGGCACTTCCATATGGAAATGCCTTATGTCAGCAGGAAATATCTATATGTTATCCTTACTCTACTTTTTTTTCAGGGTTATCTTCATACTAAATGAATCATGTATTCTTAAACATGATCTGAAAAACCTCAGAAGGTACTGACAGATAAGTAATGTGCATATGTGGGATATGTGCAGAGAACGGGAAGTGTAGCACAGTCTTGCATTTTTATATAAAGCAGTGTTCATATTATGAATGTAAGGAAAATAAAATACAGTATTTAAAAAAAAGCTAAAGAAACTGCCTCATTTTTTCCAAGCAGAAACAACCTGATTAGTTTCAAGCACTCATTTACAAGAAAAAGGAAAAACAAAGGAAAACAACGGTCTCTTCTACATAAGTTCTGCAAATGATGTATTTAACAAGTATATAAACTATTTTCAGGGAAGGCAAAAACAGAGCATGGATTCTGACTCCAACAAAGGACTCCTGTGTTCTCTTGTTACCCTTGTTTAAGGGCAGCAAGTGGCAGCACCTCCACAGATCAATTTTTCCAAGTTTCTTTTATGGCTTTTTTTGTTTTTATACTAAATAATGGCAAGGTGATGGGCAGGAAGGGAGGGCTGCATCGGACCAAAAGTATGTCAGGAAAAGCTGCAAGGATGGATAGGATTGTTATTATTTGTACCACAGCAGTGCCTGGAAACCCAGGCCACGGTCAGTGCTGTCTGTGGCTACCTCCAACACAAACATGCTGCAAGACAGACCCTAGTCGCAAGAACACAAATTACAGTGATGCTAATTTAATAGCTGCCAATTGGATATGGATTTGGAATGAAAATATTTTTTACTTAACTGTTGACTTTTAGCTACTTCAGTGGCAGCTCTAACCACCCCTGACAAATAAATCTTGTCACCAACTTTGAGCAACTTCCTCCCTCCCTAGTCTTCCTCATTGTTAGCAAAGACATCTGTATTATTTTTACTCCTCCTTGTTCTCCTTGTAAATTGCGTGCATTATGCCAATCCCCCTCCCAGCCCTTTGGAAGCTCTGCACTTCAAAAGGATAGAAACTCTTCTTGTGGCATACGTGCAACTTCTGTTACAGTTAATGAGGGTTACGTGTCAGAAGTTCATTTGGGGAGGCTGCTCTAGTTCCTTGCCCATTTCCTGTAGCATTTGGGGATGGAATTCATCTTGGTCTAGTGCTCTGTCAACTCCTCACAGTTCTAATTACCTTATTATCTGTTTCACTACTCCAGTCAAGCCTTTTTGTTTTCTACATTGCCTTTCAGGGTCCTATTGCTCATCCTAGGCAATATTTTTTTCACCTGTTCTTCCTGCGTGCGAAAAGCAGTGCAGAGAAACCAAGTGAACTTGCTCAGTGAACTTCCCAGCTCTTGCCCGGCTGCAAGCCTGAAGGCACATGCTAATTAGGCACATGCCAGACAGATCACATCTGATGCCTCATGCTTTGCTCTCTCCAGTTGATTGCCTTTTATCAGCACCTTCAGTCATCCTCAGCTTGCTCTCTTTTTCAGGTCTTCGTGTGCCTGTCACTTCACAAAGAATTATTTTAATAAGAAGTATCTGGAGGCAGACAGGATGGAAACAGATTTGAAAAAGTAGGAAACCAAATACAGAAAGAACCACAGAGATGGTGACATCAGACTCCCAATTCTGGGTTTCCATGGCCAAGAATAAGCTATACATGCTATCACAAGTATGAAAACACTCTCTGGAAGGCAGAACACTAAGCATCCGCTAAAAAGATAACCGACGTCTATTTGCAGTTTACCCCATTAAAGAGAATTGCTTCCAGTGCATCTACAGAGTTATATCTAACAAGGTGTTCAGATCTTCTCTACTCTGGATTGAAATGCAGTGAAGATGAGTCTGCGCGTTATGAAAGTGGATTCTGGCCACCGGCTCCAGCAGTGAGCCTTCCTGCGCCTCTCAATTCTCACTTCTAACCCAGAAAGCTGTTTTCTCATTTTTTCCCCAATCTTTTTCTCCCGCACCTTTCTACATCCCCTCCAAATGTGGCACTGTCGGCAGGAAGACCAGGCTTCGGCTCTGTTCTGCCATAAGCCTTCCCTCCTGTGATACTGATACTCCTGAGGCATTCAGTACATCGCCAGTTGATTTACTCAGCTTTCAGTTTATAAAGCATATGCAAAAAAGGCATCTTGGCAAGAAAATAGAGCTACAACTATTCCATCAAATGTAATTAAACTCACAAGTGCAAGTCAACAATTTCCTCTCCCAAAAAAACAAAAGAAAGGGATTGAATCCAGAAGACTAAAGCCAGCATTTGATTCAGCACACCTTTCAGTAAAGAAAAATAACCCAGCCTGATGGCCATATACCACACTGAGTTTACATTGCTAGCTGTTAGCACAACCATCTTTTTATTTCTGTTGACCAGTAAGCACCAAACCGAGAACAAAACGAACATGGGCCTCCACATTGTCAGTGGCACAGAAGAATGTCAAAATATTCCCAAGAAGCTACAGACAAAAGCCTGGTACATAAATACACAAGGCTCAGAACATCAAGTATATAAAGAATACTGGTTTCCATAAACATTACCGAGTATCTTCACTGTGACAAGATGACCATGAACCTATAACCTGCTCAGACCAGTCTTCAAGTATACAAATTCAACAAGATCCTGACCAGCTACTTTCAAAACAGCTCAGGTCCCCTTTTAAGATTATTTTCAAAAGGTGTCCCCCTCCAGCAGACTGAGGTCTTCTGAAAATGTTGATTTTGGTGCTGGTGTGACCCACTAACAGGTTCAGCTTATAAATCCCACCTTCTCTTGCCTAATCTGACATGAACAGGAGCCTGGTGCTGCTGTAGGTGGGGAGAACTCTTGGTCTGAAGTTGTTTCATATCCAGTCACTGCCGACAGGCCAGCCAGGGAAGCTGCCATGGGGGCAAACCTGCAATGCACGGGAGGGTAATGCTGAAAATCCAGCCCTATTTTTGGGTGCCAAAATCCTTCCAGATTTTCTGAAAGGCAGCTGACAGACTGGAAGGTACATCAAGCCGAGGGAAGGAAGAGTTATCTTTTCCTCCATTTTCCTCTCAGACTGTGTTTGCTTCCAGCAAGCACCTCTAGCCTCCTGTTCCCATGATTTGTTACTTCTACACGTTAATTGCACCTAGTCAGTCTTTCTTCTGTTTACCTTTTCATCTGCTTTCTTTGGCATTATTTTAGTCATCCAAACAGCTGATTTCCTTCCTTTAATCAAAAAGTGCCCTTCCTCTCTTATCCACACAGTCCCAAAACATACAGCTCTGAAAAGCAGCAAGGTTTGGGGGCAGCAGATTTGTTCTTGCTTTCTTTGGTTTATTTGGGTTTTGTCTTCAATCACCTCTCTCCTGCTCTAGAAGCAGAATGTTTCTGTGGGGGACCTGTGTGATCAGGTCTCTGTTGATGAGAGGAAATTTCCTGATGGATTGCTGAAGCATTAAAAAAAAAAAAAAAAAAAAAAAATCAAAGGGGAAAGGTCAGGCAAAAATAGTTTTTGATCTTTGGATTAACTGAACGGCATCAATCCTCTAGGATGGGAACCAAACAACAGCCCAATAAAGCCCTTAAAATAAGTTACAAAGGAAGACAGCCATTAATACAGAAAGGTAGCCATACCAGCAAGATGGGAGGGAATAAAGCAAGCCAGCTATGCCCCAAAGGATGGCTGCTGCTACAGAAAGAATTCAGACTTGGAATAAATTACAGGATTTTGATCCCACCCATGGCCAGCACTTCCAAAGCATTCAACACTTACCATTGGGACCAAAATTTCAAAAAGGGCTCAGTTAGTTCTCATCTGAGCAAAAAAAGAAGTAGCCAAATTTTTCAAAGAACTCAACATCTGGCAGMGAGCTACTCTAACATCTATTTACAAGAATCTGGTGTTAATATATATTTCTCTCATTACTCTGCATCTCTCCTGAGTTTGCCAATTCAACTTCATCTTTCAGGTATGTTCAACATCCAYTCGGTTAAACTTTTCTGTTCTGTTAGCTCCTTCGCAGCTGTTTCGCTTCTAGTCTCACATCCTGAGTCATTATTCTCCGAATTACTAGCATTGCTCTCTCCTTTGCTGGTTCACACATCTTTTGACTCTGGAAGCGAGCCAAAGCTAGCTGCATACACATACCTCCCTGCTTATTTCCTGTTTAATGGAACACAGCCTCTGGTGCCCAAGTAGCGAAATCCTTCCATTATCTCACTGACCTTTTTGCATATTTTAAGAGGTTATTTTGTGGCTTGTGCAAATAACGCAGCAGAGTTCATAGAGATTCGTGTTGTCTTTCCCACATCCTCACCTCTCCCATAATATGGCCCCTCAGCGGTCATCTCATAATCAATTAATACAATAGTTCTAACCCAGCCTCTTCCTGTTATACGCAAACACTGCAGGAGTAAACAGGGAAAGTAGTATTTTGATGTGATGCATAAAGAATAACTGTATCACTGGGGTGGACTGTGAATGACTTTCTGCTAGAAAAGACCTAGGCCACAGCAGAAGGAATGGAGAAACTACTGTACTGGGGAATAAAATAAGAGAGAACAAAAATACGGGACTGTCTGTACATAGTGCCAAGTTCTGCAAGTGTCCTTCCTACACTCCCGGGGGAGCCTGAGGCATGACGGGCTCTGGCGCAAAGAAAGATAAGAAGGCAAAGGATGCCCACCTTAGGGGGACTACTGCGGACGGGAAAGACAGAGTGCCACTTGAAAGCTTGGCAAGGAGGCTGCTTGGCTTGCGAGCCATGGCAGCTAGCCCCCATGGATGAGACAACTGCATGAAAACCCAAAGATGAATTTTGATGGCCTCCCCTTCTGCAGCTGTAATTGCTGAACAGTAACTGGCTGGCTGCAGTGCCAGCCTCGCAGGAGTCGAGGTCTTCTGGAACACTCACATTCTTAACTCCCACTGAGCTTGCGTTAAAAAGGAAAGCTAGGTTTATACTTACAGCACTAGACTAAGATTCAGGAGATTAACATTCATTTTCTGTCTTTGCTAAACCCATGGCAGGACCACCACCAGACCACTAATTTGCACTATATTTCAGACTCACTTTTACAGGATGAAAATAATATTTTCTTCTGTTCCAGACTTTGTTTTGTCAGTTCAGAGTTTGCCTGTTTGTTTTTCCAGAATAAGGACTAAATTCTATGCTTGTTTGGAACTTCCTATCTACAAATGAAATAAAAATAATATGAAATTATTAAAAAAAAGTATCAAAAGAAGCTGCATAACTCAGTACTTTACAAGAACAACACTTTAAATGACAGAGATTTCATTTTTGTGCCAGAATGGAAATTCACCCAGTTCAGAAACATACCTCAACGCTGTGAATATGTGCCAGTAACATCTCTGCCATTCCTATGCAAGTTTTTAGTTCTGCAATATTAAATAAGGCTCTTATTAAAGATTTATCACAACCTGTCCCTTTGCATCTGGTGGCTGTGCACCACAAAGCTAGAGAAGCACAGCAAAAATAAAGTAGCTGCTATAATGCCAGCCGTGCTTCCTGTGAGTTCTAAAATATCTTCTGACACCAAGCTTGCCGTGTAACAAAATACAGAGCTATTTCTATTTAAAACCCCTAATGACCCATTAAATTAGTGTGTGGAATGAGGAGGGAAGGAGGTGGGAAAGGTGTTGTGTTTTGGTGGTTTGGGTTTTTTGTTTGGTTTTGTTTGTTTGTTTTTGTTTAATAAACATCAGTATAAGTTATAGTGTAATTAAAAAAAAAAGTTTGCCAAACTTTACATCAAATTTCAAATGATATTTCTGTGAATTTAAAAAAGTTATTCTAGTACAGTGGAGGGATTTGACGCATAAAAATTGTTCTGGAGTAAAAGATGAAAATTTTCTCTGATCCTCTAAAGTCATTACATTATTGAAGACCAAAGAGAAAATAAAACCAGACTCAAAGGTAAAATAAACTTTCACAAAAGGACCAGACAGAGCTACAGCCGCTGACTAATAAATAGCAGGAACTGCATCAAGACAGGAGTTGGTACTTCCTTGCACTGCAGCTGTTTAGCACTGGGATCTAACCTCATGTCGAAATAAAAATTAAAAATTCACCTTTCAGTCTGAAGCAATGGTGAAATTTCCCCCCATAATTCCAAAGACTCTTACTGTACTGCAGTTGAACAAATGCAAAATGACTACTCTCAAAGCTGGCATGGTTGCTAGGAAAACAACTGTGAAAACCTAGAAGTCTGCAAACAAAACGTTACAGCAATCAGGGCCGTGGAAATGCTCAGAAAAGAGAGGCCTGTTTCTTAGAAGACTAAGATGAACAAAGGCAGCTGGTTTAGATGCACACGGAGACTTGTATGCGTTTCACGTGACAGAGGGATGGACTCATTGCCTCCAGGGCTGCCATGAAGTTCCCCACACGCCAGAGGTTTCGGTTCAATGCCGTAGAATTTCTATCAGATATTAAATAGTAGTTTTCTGTTAGAAAATACACACCTCTTGTTCTTAATCTTTACAGAGAGAGCTGATTAAGCTTCTCTCCCAAATTTAATTTAGTACTGCATACTCACAAAATATGTCACAATTGTATTTTGTTATAAATCAATAGGGATTATAGGGCACATAATCAGATCAAAAATGGAGAACACAACTTGCACAGCAGAATCCTGATACAATAAAACTCCACATTAAGGGGTAAGTTGTGCCATGGGAAAAGGAGGTGCGCTTCTGGCCAGCTTGTATTTGTAGAGGGGGACAAAGGCGGACAACAACTGCCATTTGTATTCAGGACAAGGAGGCAGCAGCAGAATATATGGACCGCAAGTATTCTGGCAGTCCATACCAGCACTACACACTATCAGCTTTCTGCATTATCCTAAGACTCTTAAATCAATAGTGGCAGAAGGATTCAGCTATCCCAACAGCATCTCTATCGCTCTATTTTACAGCTATGCTATATCAACTATCACTAAACAATGCACATTCACTCCCCTGCAAAAAAAAAATCCCAGAATATATACAAATTCCTGGAGTGTTTAAGGATCTTTGGGAAGTCCTACGTGAGTAGCAGACCTAATCAGAGCAGTCAGGAGCTAGTGCCGATTCCCTAAGCATCCGGCTGGCTTTCATTCACAGGACCATTTGCCCCATGATGAAAGATGAAAAATTCCGAATGAGATTTGAGACTCATCAGAGAAAACCCTATACTAAATGAAAAGAAAGGACAAAGATAGCACTTAGTATTTTTGAGATTCACACCTATTGCTTTCCATTTTATTTTGGTTTTCCCTGTGTTTAAACATGGCATCCCACACTTATTTAACACCTGTTTAAACACTGTTTAATCACTTGATACTCACTGAATGCATTCTTGTTAAGCGGGATTTATGGCACTGACCTGATTAGGCAACAACCATTGGCATTGATAATCATTAGGCTAAGATGGTTCCCTGGGAGATGTCCCAGTAAAAGTGGCTGTCTCAATTAAGCAGATTGCAATTAAGTGGACTATATCTATAGGATGATCTCACAAGGAGAACAAGGCATTTCAAATGCCTTTTTTTTTTTTTTTTTAATATATTTTTAATGCAAAATTAGTACTTTTGATTGGAGAATAGAATACTACTTACAGGTTTCTCTAATAATTCCTTTTTTTGGTAACTGCAAACTCTTATTTCAATGCTAAAGATTTCCTCTCCAGTCCCTGTAAATCCTGTGGTAGCACATCTCTGCGTCTCTGCTTCGTCTGGCCTGAGAGGCACAGGTTGCACAGGAAGCTTTGCAAACCAGAGCTGTCGCGAGAAAGGCCCCCTTTGCCCAGGGGATGAACAACAGGGAGAACAATTGCAGGGTGTGCAGTGACAGAGGCCACTGCCTGCTGATTTCTGCTTCATTTCTTAGGGGAATTGAAAGAAAACAGGTAAATGAGGCTGGGAAATGCAGGAAGATAAGCAAAAGTCTTATGGTCAAAATCAGTTCAGTTTTGCTGACAGCAGTCCTCTTTTCTCCAGAGTTTCTTGGAGATGCCAGGCCAACCTCTCTGGGCAGGGCTGYATAACCACGCTATTTCAGTCCAGTATGCAGAGGTTGGTCCCAAGCGCCTTCCACCTACGCACACAACTCTTGTGTGACCTTCGTGAGCTGGCTGGGTAGCACAATGGGCACATGCCAAGAATCCATTTCTACTTTGGCTCGTACCCAGTCCTCCCCACAGCAGAGACATACATTAGCCCTCCTGAGTGCTGCTGATCTCCAATACCATCCCAGTCTCCCCGGTGTTAAGGAAAGGCGAGCGTTTATCCCATCATTCATGGGAAAGAATCATATGGCAGCTCAGCTTACCACTGCATGGAGAACCTCAGGGGGCACAGTCATTAAGACATGGGTTTTCAGCACATCTGAGCCCCGCAGACTGAGTGCCAAATGCCCCAGAAACTTTGCAGTGAGGCATATATTCAACCTTGCATAAAAGGCTGTCAATGATGCATTCCCCATTTCAGGGAAAAGGGAGAGGATGCATAGTGGGAACCTGTAAGACTGATTTGCTGCAGGGCCAATATCTTTAGTTCCAACCAAAACCAACAGGAGCTGTGCTTGGAGCATGTAAAATGCTGCCTAATTTCAAGACGACCACAAAATAATCCTACCTACATGTCTCAAAGTCAAGGGACACATTCTGCCTCCTTCCTCTGTGCCCTACTTTCTTAATATGCAATTGAGGTGAAAACATCTCCTGCGTGACAGTGGTACAGTAAACAGAGATCAATTCTTTGTGGCGGTTCTCTGATACCACAGTGAGGTACACCATATACACCGTATCACAAGACAATTAACGTTGCTGTCGTCTGTGCAAAGCTTGACTGTATATTAGATGGATACTGGACACTGAGCAATGACATGAACACAAAATGTCAGATAATCTCTGTCCATTCGATGAGTATCACCTACTTGTTGCTCTGAATGAGGTAGAAACCATAGAAAACCTAATGCAGAAACACATAATTAAAGACTGTAACATAATGCATGGACATAAGAAACCTATAGGTAGGTTCTCAAAGTAACTTCAACTTCTGGCATTTGTAAGCTTTTAACTTACTGACTGAAAAATCTTCTTATGTCATTTCAAATGTTTGGGGTTTGGGGGGGGGGGGAGTTGTTTTTTTTGTTTGTTTGTTTGGGGGTTGTTTGTTTGGGGTTTGTTTGTTTGGGGTTTGTTTGTTTGGGGTTTGTTTGTTTGGGGTTTGTTTGTTTGGGGTTTGTTTGTTTGGGGTTTGTTTGTTTTTTAATTGGAGAGCGTAAGTGAAAGAGTTTGTGTATACTCATAAGTAGTCAGGCAGTCATCCTTCTTTACAGGAAAGATTTGGGGTACACTCACAAGCCACAAAGCACCTATGGCAAATACTTCTCTTCATTTAGGAAGTTTTAATCCACTCCTGTCTGCTGCATGTGCCCACCAGCAGAGCAGCTGTTCTCATCAAAGCACCCGAGCCAACACTCACAGTATTGTGCTATCAAATGGATTGCTGAAATTGAAACTTAGGACCCTAAATCACTGGGGGGGGATCACTTTTAAAATAGGAATTTAATCTTCTAAATCATCAAGATTCTTGAAAATTTTACCCTAAACTTACAGCTTAATCCCCAAACTGTAGGAAAGAGCAAAGCAAAGCTGGTAGTAAGACAAAACTACTTTTACGTTTTTTAGAGATACTGCAGCAAATCTTCAGTCCCTGACATCAGGCTTCTGGGTAGCTGAAGCTACTGATTCGTACCTCATTTCTGGCAAACTTCATTTAACCAGTTGACCCGATATCTCTTTCCCAGATGAGAACAATTAATACAGTAAAAACGCGCTAGGCACACACTCCAGCGCTGCTTCCATATGCAAAGCAGTGCCATGGAAACAGAGAAATGCCAGCGCCGTGGTAAGGGCGATCGGCAGTCACCAGATGAGCAGTGAATCAAGGGCTGAGGAAAAACAGCTGTCAGCAGGATTACTTAAATAGATTGCATTTCACAGGGCAGCTCACATTAATACTGCAGTATGGCATTTAAAAATCAGGACAGAAATTTGTTGCTTCATCATTAGCTACCGTGTTATCACTTGCTTGGCCAGATAACAAAAGGGCAGTGGCGTGACCTGCAGTCTGGGGAAATAAAGGATTCAGCTTTAGCTTTATCTCTTCATTTCAATAGCCATTTCTACTTACTTTCTATAGCTTGTAATTTTACACTTTTCCATGCAATACAACCTAAACAGCTGTATATTGTTTTCTTTCCCTTTTGTTTCCCAAAGAAAGAAAACAGAGCAGCCCCTGTGTATTGTCCTACTGCACTTTCTAACTTTAATAGCAACAGACAAACCACTTGTTTCAAAGCACAAGCTGGTAGGAACCTTAATATCCTCTGAAGCAGATCTGCAAACGACTGCTTCCCCAATGAGCTGAGCAGCAAGCGGGACAGCCTCCCTCTCTAGCTCCACAGAGATGCAAACATCTGCTTCTCTTTCCCGCAGGTCCCCGTGACGTCTAACCAAAGACTTCAGGGAAGCCTGCTCTCCGCTGCTCGGCATCTCTTCTGATCACTCATGGCATTGAAAAGCAAGTGTTGAACACTGTATCAGCTCAGAATGGGAGAGAGATAAATATAATACAGAGGAAGTGAGAAGAAAAAGAGGCAACATAGGCTGAAGAGGCAGGCAAAGGCACTGCCAGATGTTCTTCAGTGAAACGTCCTGTGGATGTGTCAGATCTCACTCTCCACAGACGTCTGCCCCGCTGGAAAATAACAGGGCGCTGGGTAGAGGAGAGGAGTGAGGTGCCACACTCGAGGCACAACCCAGGGCCTTAAGCCAGAGGTGAAGATAAATTTTAGCTATCATGCCAGACTGACCTGCAGCAGCCGTTCTGCCTATTCTGCTGCTAGTGAGGTCTTAAACCACCAAAGTTTACTGCAGGACATCTGTCAGAGCCCAACTGCACAGTGCCACTTGCATTATAGAAAACATTACAAATTCCCTCAGAGCTCAATGGGCTGTGACAGCAGCTGCATCAATCAAGCTTGTCTAGTCTTATTTATTTGGTAACGTTTGATAATCTTGTAACTAGTCAACTGCTAATGAACATGCATGCCAAAAATATCAGAGAAATTAGCCATATAACACCTCTCATAACTATTTCACTACTATTTTACCAGCACTATTGCAAGGTGGTGAGAATTTTACAGGACTTAGCTTYTTCTGTTTTCGAAAACTCTGTCTTCAAATTAGATGCTGCATATATATTTGAAGTCCCATTGCAGACATTTGCTGTCTTCAAGTTCCAAAGGGCATTTGTAATATTTTGGATCACCAAAATGAGAGCCAAAGAAAACGCAGGATTATTTTTTTTTCCCCTTAAAACCAAAACAAAACAAACCCCCGCCCAAAAAGGTCTTCCCAGGGCATTTCATCTTGAATACCCTGAGAACCAAGGCACCCAAGCTCACTTGCAGCAAGAAAAATTGCCTGAGCTTATGAGGCTGTATTTTTCAAAACAAAATGCAAGCCTTGTGCAACCTGCAGCAACGCCGGACATCGGCTCTGTACCACTATCAGGCTCTACAGGGGAAAGTAAACACTGCGCTCCAGCACACTTGACACGCTCTTCTGTGCAGGAAACACCTGGAAACCCTGCAGCTACGGTACCTGTCGCAGAGGTTACCCAGAGCATGAGTTGAGAATGATCCACAAAAGAGAGGGTGGGAAGGGGGGAACCCCAAAGTGCACATGTAGTAGTTAGAAGACCTAAGATTTGAAATCCAGAGAATTCAGGCATTTTCATAATCTGGTCCCTAATGAGTATTTGTTCATTTGAAAACATCCCCTTCTGTGAATGAGGTGTATCCCCCCCCTTTTCTCTTTAAATCATAACCCTTCAAGCAGCACAGTAAGAAAAAAAAAAACAAAACAAAACAAGGAGCCTTTCACCAAAAACCAAAAGAAAAGGGTGATGCTGCCACTTCAGCTACATTCCTCATGCCTTCTCCTAAAATTCTCTAATAACATGTTTATTTAAACACTGCAACAGGAGACTTTTAACCATTTCTATTTATACAGTATACAGAATTCCAGTGAAATGACCCATGGCAAAATTTCAATAATTACTCAACAAATCTGGCTTTTTGAATCAGTGATTTCCTGTTTTGCTCTCACTATAGGACTGATTCTCCCCTGAAGCCAACGGAAAGTGATTTCAGCGTTTATCAGCCCAAGGTTCCCATATTCTGTAATTCACAGATCTGAGAGACAGAAGTAGCACTCATTTGCCTAAGAGCTGCCCAGCTGAGAAGCTCATGAAAAATCTTAGTTGCCTGGTCAGGAGAAGCCCAGCACTCTCTTTACTTCCCATTTTACTGGTGGACATGAGTTGTAATTGGGATGATCTTGGTCATCTACAAGAAGAATATGAAAATATATATAGTATCAGCAATATATTATTTATATTCCAAAAGCATCATTTCTTTAAAATCTCCTTAATGATAAGAAAGTATGTTCTGTAGCAAATGTCCCAGTCTGACGAAAAATTTTTAAGGTATTTTTCCCATTACTAAAAGTACATGGCTAAGAATAACAAACTTTTTATGACTTTAGATTTTCTATTTGCAGTTGCAAAACAAGTCAAGTCAGAAAGTCTAGATTTTTTTGCAAGGAAGCACACTAAACACATCAGTCTCACCTGGAACGCCACGGAGATTGGGAAAAGCTATCAACCAGTTGTGACCAAGACCATGAAAGATCTTTTATCTGTTTTTAATGCAGATTTTTGTTTTAAGGTTTTGAAAACAGTTCTGCACATTTTAGGCTCAGATTTCTAGGAAAAAAAGTTTAAAGTTGTTCTGCCAATAAAAAACACTAACATTTTATTTATAGACACTTTGTTCACTTCCTACAGCAGAACAGATAAACTTTAAATTGTGTCATATAATAATGGGCAATTAAGTAGTATAAACAAATTAAACGTAATACAAGCAACTCAATGGAGCTGAATACACACTGTTCTAATAGAAACATCAGGTTCTCCTAAAACAATTTGACACTTCTACAAATCAAAAATTTTCACAAACACTTGTCCTCCCTTGTGAATATTTTTCCTCCCCGCTCGTTGAGCAATTCTAGATTAGTAATTTTACTGAGGGTTTTTTTTCAAATGCCTAARTCCTGCAGTGAGGGGAGATAGTGTTAGGTGTTTCAGATGGGTGTGAATATGTTAACTTCTAYGCACATTAGCAATAAAAGTGAAATTTCTCAGCTTCATTCTATACAACTGATGTTTTTCATACCCATAGCCTTAATTCTCTGTCTACGAACTATCCCACAAGGTTACAAAAACTACAGCTGTTACTTTGAAATATCTATACCCAGATGCTACTTTTTGGATTACTTTTTTTCATTTAGATTTTAGAGAAAAACACAGAAGTGGTTACTGCAACATTTTCTTCTTCCCTGCCGCCCCACCTTTTTGGCTTTGATAGATTTTTATTTTCAGGTTGTTTCTTCTGTCATAAAGGCACATCAAATCAAACTTTCAAACACAACCATCCGGATAAGGAGGTAAAAATGGAGGTGATATTTATGAGAACTTTGGCAATTACCCTTCTCATGTCACCTTTTCCCTTCACACCCCAACTCCTGCTTCATTTATTAAGTCTGTTGTCCTCAGTGATTAACGTTGCCCTTCCCTCCCTCTGCACCACTGGAAAGGCAGAATTTGGAGCAGCTCAGCAATACTCCTTCAAGCCCACCACACGAGAGCTTCACCCACTTCGTGAATGCCAGCACTTGCCACAGGTGCAAGCTGGGGACTTCAGTCCACAGCTGAGCCAGCATTAGGTTACCTGCAGCTGTATAAACTTGACAAACACTTATAAAGCCTTCTGGCAGACTTCCAGCCCCTGAACATTTTCCTCAAGTTCCACAAACAGCTCCAGCATGAGCCTGAAGCAGCTTCTGCTGCTTCCACCCTTCCCGGCCACAGCTGCTTTGCTTGCCAAAAAACCCGCCCTGTTGCTGAGGTCCTATCAACTTTTTCCTGACATGATGTCCCCAGTCTGGGCTGGACTCTGCTCCAAAGTGACAGGAGCCAGACTCAAGCAGAGAGGAGCTCRCTGCTGTCTCCTGACTGAAACCTTGGCAGGGTTTCCCTTCTGCCCCAAACACGGGCACTGACTCTCACTGACATAAAGGACCATGATGATGTTATGTTGCTCTGTACCTACAGGGCTCAACCCTTTCTAGGGAAAGAAATGCCAAAGAAACAAGAGCTTTGGCATCTTCCCCAGAATATCTGGGCTTCTGGGTCTGGCCAGGATACTTCRTGCATCTCTTATGGCTGTAAATGAATGAAATTCTCAAGTTCAGGCTGTAGAAACACAAGAGACTTGAAAGTTCCTGTTCCTGAAGCCAAGCATCGGCCAAACGACAACCACAAACCCTGAGTGAGGGTCACGTTACTGTCCATCCCTAGCAGACCTTGTGAAAGAGCTTTGCTTTTGTTTAAAAATGCCTTTCTTCTGCCTTCTATCTTTGAAAGTACAGAAGGGGAGATATGTTACATTTCCCTCACAGCTTTCAGAACCAGTAATTCTGTTTCGCAAGTCTTTATTTTATCTTTTCAAGAGACAATAAATCTCAAGGTATAAATTGGGAGCAGATGGAGCAGGATGTTAGACTGTCAGCTTCCATTAACAACACCGGGGGCTCGCCACACACCACAGCCAAGCCAGAGCCTTTCATCTCACCCCTGCGCAACTGGTGGAAGAGCTACTTGTCTGCGTTAGGGCTATTGACAGAAGAACACGAGTTGAAACCAGATGTGACTACACTGACAGCCAGCCAATTATTGTTATAGAATGGCTTCACCCATAAATCACTAGATCACGGTGCTATCTGACTCATTTTTAAAGTTGTCAGGAGGTTGTAACAGGGCTGCAGAACAGAACAACAGTGAAAAGCTGCCTGGGAAAGCAGAGGTGGATCTCCAAGCTCCCGACCCTCCTTCCCTTCAAAAACTGCAAGTTGCACTGTTGAAATGGGGCATTTGAGGACTGGGGACCAAGCAAACTGTGATGCTACTCTGCGTTGTCCCATGCAGCTGTAAAAAAAAGCCAATTTTGACGAGCAGCCCTTCTAGCACTTTGCAGTCCAAAGGAAGGTGACTACAGGCATCTGCAAGCCGGGGAAATGCAGGAGAAGCAAGCAAAGACTCCCCGGGAGAGGGGAGCTCCCTCCAGCTTCTGAGAAAGAGCAGTTCTGAGAAAAAACAGCATAAACCTCCTCTCTGGGAAAACCACATGGAGTACATAAACTAAAGTGTGATGTTTAATGAATACCACACAAAGCAAGCCTGGGGGCTCCTGCATTACTACCACATTTGCTTTTCCCAGACTTTCAGGAGTATGACGACTRTACAAGGGAGCCAAGCACAAGATGTTGGCTGCTGGTGCCTTCTCTGCTCTCCGTCTCGGTGTTCCTCCACAATTTCCAGAGGCGACCCGTCTGCCTGAGCCTATTCAGTAACAACCTGTAACTCTATGCCTCTGCCACCAGTGTCAAAGGCGGTCTGCCCATGTTGAACAGTTATCAACTTTACCAGCCAGTTTCCATCACTGTCTGCTCCAAATCTAAGTGTGTCCTGCCACATACATGTGAAGCCTGGGGTCACAAGCTCCCCACTGCTGCGAGTTGAACCCCATGATGATGATGAATGAGAAACTGCCACCTCAACAAGGAGGCTCAGATCTGCACATCCTTCAAGACTAACCTTGACCATGAGAGGACACTCACAGAGACAGATTCGCAGTCTTCCTCCACTTTTTTTTTAAAACACAAATTGCTGGGCAATGGAGAAACTGTTGTGTTGACTCAGTACCCTTATACATCAACCAAACTCCTATACACAGTCAAACATACCGTCAGACTGATGCATCACTTAAACAGATGCAAAGTGTAGATATTTTAGAAAGCAAAACTCTGGAAATATAAAATGTTCATTTGGCGCCACAAGCTTTCTCCAAGCCTCTTTCCCTCTCACCTATTTCCTGTTTAATCACCAATACATACGTTATGCAATTTTTGCAAACTGAAGAGCAACACRCTGCTTTTATGAATAGAAGGAACGTAGCCATGATGACAAGAAAAACTGAACAGAGAAGGAAAACAATTTTTTGCAAATCCAGTGACTGCCCTAACCTGAAGAAACTGCAAGATCCATTAGCCCATGAAAAAAAATCTCATTTTGCAAATATGTAATGAAGTATCATCTCTCAAGGTTGTGTACACTCTACAAAATTAATAAGAAATGCTTTGGCAGAAATTCAGGTAGCACATGAAGGCAGAATTAAAAGGAAGTATTTAAAGAAGGAGGGTGGAAAGATGTTATGTTTGAATTCCTAAACAATTAAGATACCTCTCCCATGATGCGAGAGGTCTGGAGAAAGACTTTAGTTCAGCCAGTAGATGACAGCAAGAGCGACCTGGCAGGATGCACGTTATCCAATCTCTATTTCTTGACAATCGGTACAGCAGGCCTTTCAGCATCTTTGGTGCTGACTTCATCACTGTAGCATAGAGATTGCTTGTGACAGGCGAAAAAGGACACGACAGGACAAGAAATGCTAGGGGCAGACAGCTTTTCCTCAATCTTGCTGATCACAGTGTGAAGTATTTTTGAAGTATTATGCCAGCACTTTGACAGAGTCCAAAGAAGGAGATAAGTGTGCAAAGTCAGGGTCAGATGGATTACCTTGGCTGACGAATGTCCCAGTTAATTGGAGTTGTTTGCATACTGTGAGAAACTCAGGTATTTCCAGTAGTGGCTCTTTGTCCTTGAATCAACCAGCTCAGTCTTTGGCTTCCAGTTGCAATATGGTGTTTATTAGTCACACATAACCCCTCTCCTGAGGTGGGCTCACTTACAGCACTCTATTTAACGCACCTGGCAACAGTGACCATGAAGTGCTATCCCAGATGAAAAGGAAGCAAGAATCTTTCATGGTGAATTCAGGATGGACTAGTTTGTAAGTCAGACAGACAGGAACACAGGTTGATTCTCGTTAACACTTGTTTTTTCCACCCTTACCCCTAGCTTGAGCATAAGCGAGTCTTATTTCACCTCAGACTCAGAACTGGAAGCGAAATGAAACACTGGGCAGATTCCTCTAAGTTTCAGCAGAAGGATTTAAGAAAACGCACACTGTAAAGACAAAAATAATGCTTTGAGTAGCATCAATGGAAGAATTTAAAGTAAAACCTTTGAATTCACCTTTTTTCTCTCCAGTAAACTGGAGAATATTCTGGAGACTCAGGGCTGTTGGTGTGTTTGCAGAGTTAAGAAAGCTTTAAGAGGAAGGAAAGATCCTGAGATAATTATGAATAGTTAATTTAAGCCCAACTTCAAGGAATATTTTGAGGAAATCAGAAGGCTCAGGAGATGAACAGTGAGTCACTGAGCTTTTTGCTTGCAGGCAGTCACTGCTAATCCAGCCTGGGTAGTTGACAGCAAACCCTGTTGTTACCTGCTAGTGGTTTGTATTAAATGGTTACTCACCAGCCTCCTCTGGAGCCTCCACATTCTTGTTAGAACAGCTGCAGGCAGGACCATCGGAGGGAGAAGTACTTTCCTCTCCACATGCATTAGTTTAAACCAGGCAGGACTGCTTATTTACACATTGTGACTTTTGACAAAGGGACAGTAGTCTCTGGCAAAGCTTGTCTAACATCAGCTCCACGCACCTTACTCTGAAGGCAGGAAAGCTCCACATGGAGAGAAGTGCAACGTGATGAAGCTTTGAAACCACAGCATCAACACACAGAGCCAGGCTAGAACGTCACCATTAACCAGCAATGAGTTAGTTTACCACAATAAAAGCTGTTTGGGCCATTTGCATCATCATGCAGACTCCAGCCATGCTCACACCTTGCTGAGAAAGTTTAACACTAATGTGAATTTTGCATGGTGCAGAGGCCACAAGTGCAGGCTTGGCACCATGCTGCTCTCCATACATGATGCCAAAACACCTGATCTGTCTCCTCTGCATATTCCCAGGTACGTTGCTTTGTGAGCTGCCAGTATTTGCCAAGGAACTTTCAGTAGTAGCAGCTGAAGCCTTTCACTCTCTTCCTACCATAGTTGTCAAAGACCCATTAAAGCCCAACATCAGCCTTGCATTAGTCATGTTACATCCTCAAAACCTTCTGAAGGCTTTTTAAAATGTTTTGCAGATTAAAAGCATCTGCTCCAGATCACTTTTTAGCTGGTCATGGTATCATACCTGAAGTTCACTTGTCTTCATTTATCCAATTCTAAAGAACCACTTTCTGTGTTTTATCAGTAAACCAGCAATTAAGGTCATATTACTTGGAGGCTTTACAATTAATCACATCATATTTCAATCACATGGTTCCCTGGTTGCTCTGAGTGTCAGACTACATGCAACATTGCTGTTGTATTAAAATGAGGAAGGACCAGCGTTTGACAAAATTTTAGTCAATTAAGTACGTGCCAGTCCCTGCCACAGGGCCCTACAAGCCACAGCTCTGCGTGGCACCGCACAGAGCACAGCAGCGTTTGCAGATTGTTTTGCTGCTGCTTTAACTTTCTACCTCTCAGCAACAACTGAAGAACAATTATTTCCTATGACTATGGAATAAAAAAAAACCCAAAACATATTTTCAATTATATCATCAAAAGAAGCAAAACCAATGAAGAACCTGTCAGAAAACCCCATTTGCTAAATTCAAATGGCCACCATTTCTAACAGACACACCCAACTGTACAAGTAGCATTAAACAAACAGACCAAAGACAAGGAGAAGTTTGTCAGCAGCCCAGACCAGCATTCATGCCAACTGGCCACCAGCTGATTAARTGGAAAACACAAAAACACAAATAAAAAGCCACAAAGTAGAAACAACCTAGAAGATACTTTCTGGCATATTCAAATGATGAGATTTAGTTTGGCATATAGCACTCCCACATCTTATGAAAAGCTGAAAAGTTGTTTTTTTACTGGCAGTCAAATAAGTACAAACTTTTTAATAGAGTCTGCTCTCCAAGAAAGTCAGCAGCTTCTCTGCTTTTTGGACGTAACTTATTTTTGTTAAAAGTTATGACTACAGGGTCTCCATGAGATCCAGATTACAGTAATTTAAGTGCTGTCTCAAAGAGGTATCAATGGAGACAAGACATTAAGGAAGAGAGAAAGGAAGTACTATTAATCCCCACATTGGAGATCAAGACCTGAAGCAAAGCAAGGTTAAGAGAACCTTTCTTGTTTACCCAGGAAGTCGGTATCTAGCCTGGAAAAGAAGTCCAAGTCTCCTAATTTCCAATCCAGCATTTTAGCCACAAAACAGACTTCCTTCCAACTAATAAAGGCTTACAGGAATTTTAGTTCAATGTTTGCACACAGGCAAATCAGTAGATCTTTCATAGCAGGAGACAGAGCGCAGATTACACAGAAAAAAGGAGCAGATAAAAATGCTATTTTAGATCTTCTTTTTAAGCTTTTTTTTTTCTGGCCCTTCCCTGACCCACTGTCTCCTGCCACCACACGGGCAAATAAATTATCATCTATCCACATAATGTACACGCAGCTTGTTTCACTTGCTGCACTGTTGTAACTCTACTGAATTTATCTTTATCCTTGTTCAGGGAGACAAACGGAGTGATGCAAAACYCGCTAAATGAATGGCTTAAAGTTAAAGGAAAGACAATTAAGCAGATGATTGCAGTAATGTGAATTAGTTTGAAGAGCTTACAGGGAGCTGCCGAAGTGCAGGTACCTTCTCAGGAGCTGAACAGCCATCGCAGATAGCTCTGCAGACTGGAAGCTGCGAGTTTCTCCTTAATGATTATAAAAGTTACCGTGCATTACATATTGTCTGTAATCCCCATCATGAAAGCATAACCTTCTAGAGTTCTAGCAGGGGTTTGAGCTTTACAAGGAAACTGCAGGGCCGGGTTGGAACTAAATCAATACGAATTAGTTCTAAACTGAAAAGTCGCTATTAGTTGACAGGCGAAGCTATTTCACCCCGAGAGGGCAGAAATGAATAAACCCATATTCCTTTGGTTTGAGTCCCCCTGTCAGAGAGATGACTCACTGGTGTCAATGCATTAYAGCTCAAGTTTGACAGAAAGAGTTGTATGTAGCATATTTCCAGAAAACGTTTCCAGAATTTTAACTCTTTGTTGACCTGACATCACAGTTTGCAGCAAGCCTTTCAAAGTCCACCAGGAGTCGGTCTGGGTACAGAGGGTGCTCAGGCTGTGAAGGTGACAGCTGGCAATGCTGAAACCTACAACCTGCCTGATGCATGTCTCTAATTACTGCTGATACGACACATTTACAGTCCTGTGCAACATATTGAGAATATTACCCTACAGGGTGATGTTTATTTATATATGCAGAATACACTGTCGAGTTAAAAATAATTTTTTTGCATGTGAAAATACCTACACTTGGATTATGAAAGCACGTTCCACACACTGACTGGGGAACGCATCTGTTACGGCAACTGCTCGGGAGCTGCTGCATACCTGAAAGTGGTCAGTGAGTCCTGCCAAGTCAGTGTGTATCCAAAAGAGCTTCTGAGCTCTGCTCCCGTCCTGTCAGCAACGTTTGTTTCTCCGGTTGGATGGAAACCCTTGACCTAGTCAGAGTAATTTCTGGATGTAGTCCAACAGCAGTGAACATCATTTGCAGACTTTCAGGCATCACCACTCGTAAAGTTCAAGTCAGAGCCCATGGCATGCATGTGCCATTTTAAAATGAATAATTTTAAACACTTCTAAATATTTCTATGAAACAACCGGTAAACCTCCTTCAGAATTCTATTCTACACAACAAAGCAAATTTTACACATCAGGAAACACACTTTAAATGTTCCTTTGCAGGATCTGTTCACTAGTACTTTTATAGATTAAAGTTACCACATATTTCTTTCAAAAAGAAATAAAGGCAGAAGACATATAATGGCTACCCAGCCAATCCGTTCAGGAAAGGGACTGCTTTCACATCACTGCACACTAGGCTCGTAGGAGGTAAATGAGGGCTTTTATGTGACCTCAGAGTATACATATACAAACTGGCCAGTTTTAAAATGTGCAGCATTCAGAATTACAGGTGGTTTCAGTGAAGGCAGAGGATATCAGCTCTGTTAAAAACTTGACATGGAACCATAACAGGGTTTGACGCATTTTAGCATCAGGCTGGTCAACGAGCAAGCAAAGGCTCATCTAGCCTAACCTCCACCCAAGCACCATTTTCCTCTTGGCCAAGTATTCCTGAAGACTTGTACAGCAGGCAGCCTAGTCTAGACACAGAAGACTTAGATGGAGGTTCAGGATAGATGAGGCTTCGTAACTGCATAGCAAGATAAAACTGGGATGGGAGGCAGACCTACCCTACATGCAGAATAAACTAAGTCAAGTGAAGAAACCTGTGTTACCAAGGACAGCATCTATTTGTGAATTGCTAGGTATCAATGATGCAAAGCAATTTATATGGAGCTCTTCTAACATATACCTAAATATTAGACTATGGTAAGCAGAAAAGCTAACATACTGCCGTATTAACTTCAGAGACATAAGGAATTAAAGAGCTGAAATGCAGTAAGATCAGGACAATCATTAGATGAAAACAAACAAAATTATCTTTGTCAAAGAGAGACTGTCTCTTTTATATTCTGGTCATAAAGGAAAAATGTTCAATTTCCGCATCCTTCAAATGAACTAGAATAACATCACTTAATCTGCATAATTTAGATGCAAGACTTCATATCCAGGACAAACCAAAATCAAAACAAAGTAGGAAAAAAGTGTTCTTGAACAGAGTGGATGAAAAGCTTACAGGTTTATGCAGAAATGTATTTATTTATTAAAAATCTTACAACTTATTAGCAATAAAGTGTATGAATGGTATCCATTTGCATGGAATGCACAGAGTGGAAGGACCAGAACAAGCCTTAAGATCAGGAGCCCTATGTTGAGCTGTGCCATCCATGACCCCCTCGACAGTCAGCTCTGCCGCAGCCCCCCACAACACACACAGCAGCTCCTGCTGATTTGAGATCTGCAAAGCAAGGGGGGGGGATAGTGCCAAGTACGATCTTGATGCGATCACATTTGGCCTTCTCTACCATGGTATGTCTCACAGCTGCATCTGTGCAGACTGCTGGACTCGCTCCGAGGTGCCAGAAGTGCCTTGAAACACCTACACAAGGGTCTGCAACCCACACCACTGCTGAGCCTGCAACACTGAGGTAAAGACCCAAGAGCACTGGTACGCACAGCAGGGCCGTGGGTGCAGTAAGCAGGCAAGGCACATGAGCAAGAGCGTCCGGTTCTGCATTCACATCACAACCAGGAAAAAGCAAATGCTCGCAGCAGGTAGCGATTTATAGGGCTTGCAAATCCCTGCTCCCTCAGTCTGGATGCCCAGAGTTTAGGGCACAGACCAGCACAAGCTGCAAGCTTCATGCAGGGAGAGAGTATAAGCAAATGTACGTTCTGCAGCACTACTGCAAAGCCTAATCTTTCTCAGGGGCTGTTGCTATAAAAGACCTTCAATATACTTGATCTCATTTACTTAAAAAAGACTGTCAGAAAGACTTGTCGGCAACTGCTTGGAAAGGCAGCAGAGGGAGGGGAAGCAGATTGTTAACATTAGAATATCACCTACCATCTGGATGTGTTTAACATAGGATCAGATATAAGATTTGGACGTAAATTCACAGTCCTTGGTCTCRTGCCCAGACAAAAATTGAACTCAAGAACTTGAAGACATGTTCTCATCCGTGGGATGGAGCATGTTAATAAAAGCTCCAAACACTCAGGCAATTTCACTGCATATACTCCCTTGCACTTCTTTAAAAAAATGTTAAGTGCATTTAAAAGAAAAAAAGAAAACTATAAAAAGCCAATAAACACCTACAAGCCCTACTGTACACTGAAGAAAGAAAAAAAAGAAGAAAGGGAATAGACAGAAGTACTGTAATCTCCGAAATTCTGCAGTTTCAAACAGTCAACTAATAAATGGACTTATTGATAGGCACCAGCTGAAAGGAAGATCATGACTGCTGCTTATTTAACAATGATCTCGGTCCCAGTCTCTGCTTTTGAATAGAAGGATTAGTGTAAAATGTACACAGGAATAGAGAACACAAAGTAACCACGTACTGGATACAGAAGTACTACGAAGAGATACTTAAAATATAAAGGAACTAAATGTTGCATTCAATGAGGTGACTTATTATTGACAAACTGTGTTTTGCAGTGYCTGAGTGACTACGATGGATTTGAATGCCAAGGGAATCTACAATTGCCCATGAAATTCCTTGTTTTAAGAAGAGAGGATATTTCGGCCTCATCACATCATATTCATCAGGAATTCCCCTGTATCACCACAGCCATCAGTTTCCCTCCCTCTCCACCTCTCCCCATCCCTTCAGGACTGCTTCRTCAAATGAACAAGAAATAAACCCCAAACTGCATTTTGATCAGAGTGTTTTTTGTAACATTAGTTAGTTTCATTAAACAGATTCAATAAAGAGTTCAACATGCAGAAAAATGAGACTTTGCCTGAAAATAAGAGAAATTCAATCCATCTAGTCTGTCAGGTACACTCAGTCCTTTCAAAGCAGCAGGGCTTGTCCAACACACCAAGCACCAGCCAGAGCCTCCCTGCATCAGCTCTTCAGGTACACTCGCAAGACTGTTCTTTAAAAACAACAACAAATGAGCAGCACAATAAAATGAGTTTACGGTAATTCATACTGGGTAAAAGAAAGAAGAGCAATATTCTTCCTGCTAGCAAACAGAAGCAGAACATCACTTTCCAGCCCCACAGACCTGGGCCTATTTCTTAGGCTCACTTTCTCCCTCCCTCCTGGCAGCAGGAAAGATGCAGAGCGGGCTGAGAAAAAGCCCTCACCCTACACCATTCATCAAAGATGCTCTTCTATTTTGTTAATATCTAGATTTATAGGCAGCACATGAAAGAATGACTACTGTGAGCTCTGAGTGCTTTTAATACCACCAGAACGCATCAATGTGAAATGCAAGTCTAATACCAAGAACAGGTAACCATCTTGTCAGCAACATGAATTCATAAAACCCAAATAAACTTCTTCAGGAAAATCAGCACAAGCCTTGCCCTCACAACTCTCCCTTGTCTCCCTGCAGCCCAAACAGCATACCCTGGGTAAGATCGCCTCCTCTACAAAAGACCTTTTAAAGTCAAATAAAAACTAGAGCATAAAACTTTTAGTGCATTTTGTTGATAAATTATTTCTACATTTTAAATATTTATTGTCAACAACACCACTCAACAATAACCCRCCAGTACCCATCTGAAAAACATAATCTATGTTTTGCGCTTGCCATAGTGATTTCCCATATTTATTTTCTTAAATAAGTAAACAAGAAGTCAGAGCATGAACAAAACAGATTTTTCTGCATGGAAAACGTTATTTGGTGGTGAATTACTTTCTCTCCCTCTTGTTCTTTTTAAAGGGAGAGAAAGGAAAAAGGACATTTCGGATCAGAAAGCTCTGAAGATTAAAACAAGAATTAAAAAAAACCCCAAACACATCCTAAACCAACCCACAGCTTTCACTGTAGCTTTTAACTGTACCCATTCCTTACATAGCCAAATGGCGCTGCAGACGCATCTCCACCACCCACACAATCAGCATGTCACTTCCCAAGTCATTTACTGCCTGCAGCGCTGGCAGCTTTACACCTACACAGGTTGTCTTCTCTGCCACGGAAGGTACCTTTCTGCCACGGGTAGGTAGCATACAGTCACTTGTAAAAACCGAGCAAAGACACGTTGTTAAGTTAAAACAGGCAAGGTCAACTGAAGGCAGGTAATAAAGCGCTGCCCTTGCCCACTTACCTTACAGTAAAAATGATGCACATCCTCACTGCTGTAGGAGTAGTGATGTTGCACCAGGATGATTTAAGGATGCAGGAGAGGAAATAGCTTTTAGTAAGTTAACCAAGCCAGTGGGTGAAGACAGGACGGACTTGAGGAAGGGACCGTGTACCCAAAACCCAGTCCTTTTCCAACTACCGCATTGCCAAAGCACACACCTTTTTGCCAAAGGAGGACATCGCCATCCGTTCAGCAGGCCATGAAGTGCTTACGTTTCTGATCGGGCTGCACGTAACAGAGGAGAAGCTGCCACACAAGAAGCCCTTTCCCCGGGTTAGGGGAAGAGTTGATAAGCAAGCGAGAATTTTTCTCACAAGAAATTTTGACAAAAAACAACACATTGTCAGACTTTTATAAAAAAATATTTTCTTGCTGAAAAAGGAAACATTTTTCACTTTGGTGGCCCAAAAAAGGAACAGATCCCTATTTTCCAGTGTAACTGTACATATTTCTTACGAAAACAGAAGTGTTTTATAAAACCTGTCTGTCTGATGAACTAAGCAATCTCTGTTAAAAAGATTTACCATCTCAAACATTTGGAAAGAACATGCTCTACCAGCTCTACTTAAGAGAGAGAGGATTAACCTCACAGTAAAGCTCTTAAAAATGCACAAAAGATCACATTCAGAAACACTGTATTTCACAAGAATTAGTCAGGAGAGATTGCAACTAAAATACGCAGTTACTGCTGGAGTCACGGGATATGGTATATGCTAACATAGCAGTATTAACTCCATTACACTCCGTGTGTGTGTGTGTATATTTGTGTGTCTGTGTACACAAACATATGTATATGTACACACACACACGTGCATATATATATGCATGTATGTCTGTATATTTCATGGTATGTCCAGGCTAGGATTATAGCTGGTTCAAAAGGCAAACTTGTTTTAAGCAAATTATCTGGAGCAAAACATTTAAAACATTATTTCTTTTCCAGCCGCTGTGACACAGAGCTTGGCTGGGGTACATCTGAACCACAGCCTCATTGACTCCGTGGAGCTGCATTGACTAGCAAGGCTGTATTAACCTAAGCTAGAGGCAGACTGTTTCTCTCTCTCTCCCTCTCTTATTTTTTATTATTTTAATTTTTAAAAAAGGCATAGCAGAAATGACAAAAGCCTTGACAATAAGAGCCGCCAGCCCTCAGTACAGTGATGCAGGCAATCAGGTCTGTAATGTACATATGAATAATCATGAAATAACTGAGGCGTATAGCAAATTGATGTTTCATAGCAGGAGCTTTTTCTTATGAAAGTCGGCATGTGCCAGTATAACATAACACATTAGTGTAACATAAGTTTTATTTTGAAGCATTTTAAGATCCTGAGAGGAAAAGTATTCTCTGTGTAGAGTCTATTACTATGACAACGTAAAGCTAAATCGGAAACCTTCTAAAATACATTTAAACAACAATATTCCTCAGCTGATCTACAGCATTGATTTCATCTCATCAACCGGCATGAGGGGTTGTGTGTGTTAGGAGTGTGTATGTACGTGCTAGAGCAGCGTGGGAGGATAAAATGGGACCCACATTAAGAACAGCTGTGCAAGACTTCCTTTCACTGTGAAAAAATATTGTCCTTCAGATGTAATATTGACGTTGATGATACATTTCCACCGCGTTTTTAAACTGAAAAGCCCCACTTGGTCACAAATTATTTCAGATACGAACACTCCAGTCCCAGCCCAAAGTTCTGTTATATCAAGGTACATATGAAGTATTGTGAACAAAAAGCCCACCCCGTCAAAGCTCGTGGGAATTTTGGTACTGACTTTAATAGAGCCTGAGTTTTTCCCTATTGCATCCACATTATCCAGTTTCCTTTTATTATCATTCAGGTTCCCCCCCAACCCAAAGCGTTAACCTTGCAGACAAGGTACGCTAAAAGTATTCGTGGAAGAAGAGTACATTTATTGCACATTCAGGAACTTCTCAGCACTGACAAGGACTCAGGCTGCATCAGACTTAGGAGCTACAAAGCAACATTTGATCATCTCTTATCACACTGAAAGCTCCTTTAAAATAAACAGATTGAAATGGTTTACAAAGCAACTGTCACGCTATTGTTCCCGCTAAAGAACGCTGTGTGAAATTAGCTCATTCTTTTTAAATTGTAATTTAGCCATGAGCAAAAACAGTTAGATGCATTTGAGCTATTAGGTACGACACGCAGTCTTACTACCCAGACCTGTTTAATCAAATTGGCTTTCACTCATTCTCAGCTATACCCAGGGAAACATAGATGAACACAACAATGTCCATCCCTACCCAGGAACAGGTTAAGTGCATAATGTAAGTTCTATTCTAATGCTACACCCTGACATTGGAAAGCATTTCTGAATCAGGACATTACAGTCACTAAAAACATGAGAGTCAAATTGAACCAAAGCAAACCAAACCATCAACCCTTATTCAGACAAAGATCCTGCCCTGATTAAAATTTGTTTATTTTCATTAAAAGCAGCAAAAGCTTTAGCTGCTCTATACCATTGGGTAGACTTTAATTTGCAAAGCAGGGAGCACTGCTTAAAAGGAAGACAATTTTTTTAAAGCACCTGAGATTTAAAGTATTTATCTAAGTCACAAAGAAGCATCAATTCCCAACCAAAAAAAATGGTGACTTTAAGAGTACATGAGGTTCTACATCATTTAGTTGCTTTATCCTGTCTGCTTTGACAGGCAAACTTGTGCCATAAACAAAGCCTTTGTAAAGTGTGATTGTTTTCCATCCTTCGTAATTAGTCCTTGTATTCCGTGATTTGTCAGCTTGATATTAAAGAACAACAATAATTTTCTGTTATAACGTAGTGCTCTAAAAGCATTTAACAGTTCCTCTTTGCTACTGAATGATAAGAGACTGCACTAATTAATTGCATTCCCTCTGTTTTATGTTTCATAAAAACTTCAGCAGAGATTTCAAAGGCACAAAAGGACATTTAAGCAGCCTACACTCCCTAGAAAACAGCCATGTGTGCCTTTAAAAATGTCTTCCTAAAAGAAATGGCCATAATGAATGAAGTTAGAGATTTCTGTTTTAGAAGGACTTAAAAGTTCATGTCTAGTTACAGCTAGCACTCTAATCCTGAAGATGCTCACTCTCTCCAATTTACTGGATTTAAATACACTGAGGTCAGTAACATTCCCCTCACATAAGTAAAGTTTTCTCATAAATGAATAGGCCCAGTATATCTCAAAAATTGCTATACAAAGCTGAACAACAGAAACCAGCTAATTATTTTCTGGTTTATCCATAATACATGGATGGAGGATGGAGGATGGAGTTATTTTCTAGATTTCAAAAGTACAGACAGTAAAATTAAGAAAATTAGAAGAAATATATCAAATATCAAACAAGACTCCAAAGATATCAGAGTTGGAAAATTAAGATGTGTTAAGGTACAAATTCCTCATGAATAAATATTTTCTCTGATGACCCTACTAATACCTTTGGGGGGGAGGGGGGAGAAGAAAGGCAGTGCAATCTGTAAGCTATCTGAGAAATGCTGAGCACAATGGCAACAGACTCTTATTTAACAAAATATGAAACTGTGCGTCAATATCAACCAGCTGTAAATTAATGCATCACAAAATAGGTTTTGTTCATTTCATGATGTGTTAATGCAAGAAGGTAAAATAAGGGATAGATAATCTAACTGTGCTTCTTATCCTACAAGTATATATGATCTCACATCAGCACCGACACTTTTCTTTCATATATAATTAGGACATAGGATGCCTATTACTAGGACACCTACATAAATATTAAATTAGGACATTTATTGTTCTCAGTTATTACAGTTAAGTCACTGGAAAAAATCCTTTTACTTCTACAAATCTAGCATTAATCAAACTCTCAATAAAATAGAGCTACTGCATAAATGTGTTGCACTCACAGAGGTACTATTTAACTTTGAAGTTTAAGTCCAAATAAATATTTTTCAGAAATTGTGAAATATTATAATCCTCATTTTGAGATTCGCATTCAAGGAGAAGTCAACACCATGGCTGCAAAAATGCAGCACCTGTACTGCAGAGTGGCTGTACACTTGGTACACTAATTGTCAGACTGTCAGTATTTCCAATTGTTGCAGTTACCATAACAAATAACCCATGTCTAAGCCATAGAAATTATTTAGGCCCTCGAAACTATAAATTCTAAGTACTTCAAAAGAAAGACACAGTTTATGCATATTTCTGTTGAACGAACTGGGTTAAAACAGACAGCATCGCCGTAGATAGATGTTCAGTTAGATGAGAAAATGTCGTAATGGGGGAGCAGACATCTGAGAGCCAGCTCCCGGCATTTCTTTCAAGTCACCGGGTCAGGGATTGGTTTCCTTCAAAGTGGGTTAGCCCAGCCCCTCTGAAAGCCAGAGGTTTCACGAGACTGATAAACAGCCCCAGGGCATTTAGTACTCCAGCTCTTCCCAATAAATTGGCAGATGCTCCAGGCACTACCTTCTTTCTAAGGGATGTTTTGTCACATAGCCAAGGCTTCATCCTCAATCTTTTCTGTTCATTTTTTAATGAATAAACAGATAGTGTTTTGTGGCTTGCTTAAAAAAATTATTAGATCTCGTCAGGTCTTTACTTGCAAAGAAAATACTGTCAGTGAAAGCATGGCCTTGTATATTTGTTGAACTAACTGTGCAGCACACAGAGGAACTCCAAGGTATGTCAGTGAAGCCCAATTTTAGAAACGAGAGCACAGGATCGCTCTGGTGAGCTAAATGCAGTAGATAAGCACAGCAGAAAATTCAGAACTAAAACCAAAGGCTTTTGTAAGGTGAGGAATGATAATGTTATCTAATAAAAATACCAGAATCCCTATCTCAACGTACCATTACAAACTTCTGATGGAGAATTCAATATGCTGCAAGCAGGTCCAGTGCTGAAAAGGAGTTACAGTCCAGAAAGCACTGAAATCCTGTAAAAAATTGCTTACATTCTTCCAGCAGAAGTAACRGCCTCCCACTGTTAACCAATACTACTTCTGTCTCTGGTTTGGACACAAAGAAACAAAGCAAAACCAAAGCATTTAAAACACCTCAAAAGCAGCTTTTCTCTCTACATCACCCACACAAACAAGGAGCCCACGGAATTGCTTCACCTTCACTCTCCAATATGGCAGAGCAGACAATATAGGAGAGCAAACTATGGTACTTTCCCCTCCCACGTAAGTACTGATAAATAAAACATGTGAAGGCTCAAACTGAAGCATCGTATTGTTTGCCTCTAACAAGAATCACTGACTCACCAGCCGCACTCGTGCTTGCTACCAGTACAACACATGCTACCTGCATGCTCCATACTCGCGGAGGTTGCTCTGTCTCGGACCCACCCCCAAGGTGTGGAGGAGCAAGGTTTATATTAACGGCCTCAAATATATTTCAGGTCTCTATAGTAACTTTTGGGCTACAGCTAGGAAACGCTGCCCGGGGAATGCACTGAAGCAGCGCAGGCTGGCCTGACCCAAGGGTCTTGTTCCCACAAGCTCCCAGCAGCTGCCCCCGGTGCACAATCTGGTCGGTGTCTCTGCAAGCAGAGTATCCTACTGAACTGACAAAAAACAACTTTTCCTTTTTGAACCGCACTATTTCCAGTYGAGCACTAAGCAACTATTTAGAGATCTAACCAGCTGGGACCAGTCTAGATGTGATTAAACTCCTGTCTGTACAAAACCAAAGGTCACCAAGTTGGACTGCAGCGTGACAGAGAGGGGAGAGTGCGCTGCCAGCGTCGTGCTCTCGGGGGGAACCTAACTAACTGCACTAACTCTGCATTTCACGCCACAGGATACCTCCTGCTTGTATCAATTCTGGCGATAGGCTGCAAAGCACATCTACCTTAAAAAGTTTCTTGTGGAGAAGAGAAGACAGTTGGTAAACACCTCAGCTGGAGTGAACTACTGGATTATTTGTCGCTCAGCATGGCTGTGCAATTTTAAAGGCATTCATCTGTTATTATAGTAAGGCTTCACCCATGACACAGCTTAATTGTGTTCAGCTTTGTGTACACACTAGGATGAAGTCTATATTTAATAAACTTTGCCACAACACCTCATCAGGAAATATGCTTATTATAGACAAACTTACTGTAACTATTTATGGTTTAGCTTTGTCAAACTCAGCAAAACAAAATGAGCTATACCAAGAAAAAATAAACAAAACACCTTTATGCTGGTATAGCAATGTGTATGTCAGGGCTTTCATCAGTATAAGGGGATAAAAACAGAGTTAAAGATCCTTGTGCTCTCCTACCTCTTACTGCCATGAAACAAAGGTAGTGAGTGCTGGCTTGGGCAGAGTAAGGAGCAGTCCCTACCCTGAAGAGCTTACAAATTACATCAAGAATTACAGAAGGAAAAAGAAAGTGTTACTTTTACTCCACTCTTGGGAAAAAGGCCACAGATAAAGTGAATTGGCCAAGGTGAAGCCAAAGCTCTGTAGCTGAAACGAAAAGACGACTATCTGTTCAGCTTGCTCAGGTATTGATCCACAAGACCTAACCTCTCTATACTGCCAGAATGCAATTTTAAAGGTGTACAGTTCTAGCTTTGTACCTTTTATTTTAGGAAGGTTCCTCTTTTATCAAGAGGAATGCATGACATTCATTCACAGTGGATAAACAGTCTGAAGAAGAGAAGATATACAATCATCTCAGCAAATGATGAATCAGTTGCAAAACATTCTTCCCCTTTACTATTTTATTGGGAAACGCAACCTTCCTAGAAGTCAAAATACCAGTATCATGCACGTTAATGCTAATGGCAATGTGCTTCACACTGGCATCTAGCCTTGCCAACGGCACTGTTAACAACCCAGGGAAACAAAACAACATATATTTCAAACACAACAAGCACAAACACACAGAAAACAGAATCTGGAGAGATGGGAGGCTTGTATTAGCCTGGAAGAGTCCCTGTTGTCAGATCGTCCACATCATGAAACAACTGACCAACTTCAAGAAATGCAATAAAACATGTGAATTCTCCACCGACAACTCTGGAACAATTTTTTTAACAAGCAAACAGAAAAATCCAGGACCTGATTCTATTAGCGGGTGAGAGTGCGATGAACAGATGGGGTGATGCAGGGAGGAGGATCCCCATCATGACAAGAAATAGATGATTCTCTTCAAAGAGATGACAAGACCATCAGCAAGAGTAGCTGCCAGACAGGGCTACACTGGATCTGGCCTGGTCTGGCCAACAGAACATGCCAGAATGCTGAGTAACCATCCTATTAAAAGAGCAAAGACTTTTACAACCCATAACCAGGTGCAAGGGTGGATTAAGTCAGGAGGAAATGCTAACCCTGTCCCACTTGCCTGGTAAATATCCCAGACAGCTCTGCACTTTCAAAGGCAATTTTATGTGACACAGCTTTTGACCCATTTCAGGATTTCAAGGCCACCATGTCACCTATGGATGGGGCTGTGATTGCTGATGGTTGCAATTAGCACATACTAATAGGCTGTAAATTCTCCTCTGGGGTCAGAGATCAACTGCTATGATTGCCTCTAAACCTGGGAAATGCTGCGACACACAGTAGCCACAGACTAATCTCCAGGACAGTATCTGACTATTGCAAACAACTCCCCATCTCACAAATTAACCAATAAAGTAAGGCATAAACCCTCCCTACCATGGCATTTTTCAGACTGCCTAGATGGTAAATTAGGGCCCAAGTTTACCGATTCTTACACCAGTGTTTCCCCCGTACACTTAGGAAGTTAACAGAAGTACACTGAGCTCTTGAAACAGAAGTAGCTCGTGTCCCAATTCTATTGATGCCTCGCAAACACTTGCTTCCACACACAGTCGCAATCACAGGGTGCTGAAGTGAAAGCCAACATTCCCGTAAACATTTTGAATCTGGGAATTCAGCATTCTCCCCTTCCTCTGGTGATCATTTGCAACACTGCTTTGCCTTAAAGTGGGGCACTGTAAAACATGATCATGCAAAACCAAACAAACAGACYGACTAAAGCTACTGTCAGAAATGGTCAGGATCAGGGTGCACATAGTATGGTGTGCATCTCCTCAGACTTCTGCTTGCCAAACAGAAGGCCAGCTCAGCTAGAGCAGGATGCCTTGGAGGCTTCATTCACGTACTTCTAACATTTTTATCTGCCAAGATATTTTCAAGCTATTTCTTTCTGGAGTGTCCTAAAAGGAATATATCAAAACATAAGGATTTTTCTTCAGGTTTGAGATCTGCTTCAAAAATACCACTGAGGTCAATGCAAGTCTTTGTTAAGCTCTAGCTTCAGCCATTAGGAAAAACACAAAAAGAAAGAAAATTTAACACTTGCATACAACTTCTCAAACAAACCTGTGCCTGTCCTCTGCTAAACATTCCTGGGACACCACTACCAACACTTACAAAATCTTCTCATGTTGGATCACATAATTACCTACCAATAAAAGACATTTATGAATGCACTTACTAAGTGGTGTATCTTATGCTTTCAACTTTTTCTTGTTTTCTGGATGTCAAGATCTCAGCTGATGTTTTACTGAATATACTGTGCAGTCAAGTGGTAAAAGGACCCTTCCTGTACATCCTTCACGGCTGCTGCATCAGTACTCCAAAAGGCACCCATTTTCAGGAGTGATACTTGGCCACAGGCCAAACGATAGAGAATAACTRATGTCTGCACTGATCAGAGCTTACCCTCTCCACAGCAGATTAGTCATGACCAAATGACCTATGTGATGGACACAACCATCCCTGGACCCTACACAGAGCCTCTCATACCTTGTGACATGTTTATTATCTTTTGCGTGCTCCCCTCCCTCCCAGCAAAACACACAAAATTCTCTGAAAGCTGGTCACAGCCTCCCCATAAAATACCTGCTGCGACCGAGTGCTATCGGGGTGGTGCTATGTTAGAGCAACGAGGTGGTTCCAGTGACCTGGAAACACACATCTGCATTTGTCTTTTTCAGACACTGCCAATCAAAGAAAGAGTAGGCACTTATATAAAGCCTGATTTTTCATTTTTTAAAACCTACAAATCAATTATAGAAATGGATTACAGCTACTTTACTGCAACCAATCCCTCATGTTTACATTCAAACCAAGAGTACCTGTTGGCATGTATTATGTCTCACCTATAACAGAAATGTAAAGCATACTTTAAATACTTTGGATGTATTTTCATTTCAAAAAGCTGCAATAGTCAATATGTATAATGATGAAACAAATTATTTTAACCTACTACTAGAAAAACATTTCCTTAGAGCTTCATTAACTCAGTATTAAACCAAATTAGGATATAGCAAGCATATCTACAGGGTAGAAATTAATGACATTTGCATTTTAGTCACACTATAACATTATACAGTTGGGCCTGACTGCCACCTTTATCTGCAATAAATTGTCACTGAAGTCAATGAAAGCTCTCAGACAAGGTCTACAGCTCTCGGGGCACGACTTTGCAGGGATGCTCAGGGAAGTCAACTGGCATTAGTTTAACATGACCTAAAGAAGATTACTTAAACTCTATGTGGATGCTTTCCTTCAGAATTAAAGTGACTTTAATATGATTTCGTTACTGAAGTTTGGAAGGGAAGTAAACTGAATTGAATTAGGCCACTTTAATGGTGAAGAAAAGCATCCACACAGAGTTTTGATGCAGTGCAACAAGCTGCTGTAAAAATTAACTCATATTAGTTTTCCCATGTGTCCATTCATTCACAAACCCTTTAGGAAGGCTATAGTTTTAAAACTATTAATCTGATTAAATGAAATTTCACTTTATCAAATTACACAATTGTGCTGGGTTTGGCTGGGGTAGAGTTAATTTTTTTCACAGTAGCTAGTATGGGGCTATGTTTTGGATTTGTGCTGGAAACAGTGTTGATAACACGGGGATGGTTTCGTTATTGCTGAGCAGTGCTTACACAGAGTCAAGGCCTTTTCTGCTCCTCACCCCACCCCACCAGCGAGGAGGCTGGGGGTSCACAAGAAGTTGGGAGGGGACACAGCCGGGACAGCTGACCCCAGCTGACCAAAGGGACATTCCACACCATATGGCGTCATGCTCAGCATATAAAGCTGGGGGATGAAGTAGGAAGGGGGGGACGTTCGGAGTGATGGCGTTTGTCTTCCCGAGTAACCGTTATGCGTGATGGAGCCCCTGCTTTCCTGGAGATGGCTGAATGCCTGCCCGCCAATGGGAAGCAGTGAATGAATTCCTTATTTTGCTTTGCTTGTGCGTGCAGCTTTAGCTTTACCTATTAAACTGTCTTTACCTCAACCTATGAGTTTTCTCACTCTTACCCTCCTGATTCTCTCCCCCATCCCACTGGAGGGGAGTGAGCAAGTGGCTGTGTGGTGCTTAGTTGCTGGCTGGGGTTAAACCACGACAACAATTCCACTTGCTAGTATGAAGAAATCACTAAATATTAAAGTAGGCTCCCTGGAAAAGTCATTCAGCTTCAGAGGAAACAGAGTATCTTTGCTGTGATACTTCAGTGAGTTATACTAAAGGACTACAAAAACACTCACCCCTTTTTAGAATTTGATGAGTGACATCTAGTGCGGTATTTCAGGGGGTGGGAAGAGGGATTTGAAGAACCTTTTGGTTTTGCTTTAAGGCAGAGTAACTTCATTAGCAGAGAGCATGTTCTATATCTACTAACACAAAGCACGTTTCCAGCTATAAGATGACCTCTAGCATCTTATCTAGCCTTCCACGCAAACTAATTCAGGAAAGTCAAATAATAATGGTTAAATCATTATCAAACAGCTCAGAGGAAAAGACAAGGCAGTTAAGTAAGGCTGAAAGGATGATTTGACATGTACTATCTCAAGAGTACTGGGCCAGTGGATACTGTATTTTGTAACTCCTGTTGATACAGAAAGAACAAGGGAAGATGAATCCGGAATGAATGCTAAGGTAATCTCTAACACTCCAAAAGTACCGCTTGCTTTTTTTCCTAGACTATTTTAAACCTCAGTCAAATACTTTCCCTTCTGTCACATTTGCACAGAAAGTCTGCAGACACCGTTACACTAAAGGTGGAGAGGTCTCTCAGTAGAGCTATAAGAGAAACATCTCTTCACAGAACAGATTTTAAACATGCAGGGCATATATATGCATTTTTATAGTACCTTATTACAACACACGTATCTGTTGGTCTCCAACTGCACCAGAACATATCATGTGTTTTAGAGACATTCAGGTTTCTTATCAGAGATGCGCTAATAATAAGAAAGTACTCTCAGCTAGCCCTTCACTTGAACAACTCAGACACAGCTTGTATCAGGACATCCAGCTCTCAGCAGAACATGACCAGACCCACCATTACTGTGATGAATAAGATCTTGTAGTTACATGCTCGTGTGTCATGAAGAAATGGGGCACAACAGCACATAATTAGGTACATCACAGAAGTCTGCATTTTCTTTAAATTTTCCCATAATAGCCACATTCAAAACTAAGCTATCAGATGGATGGATCTGTGAGCTATTTTAAGCGCTTTGACAACTGCCCCTGGAGTCTGGTAGAAGTTAGCAGCGCTTATAACAAGTAAACTAAAACTAGTGGGCTTAAAAATATTATAACACCCAAAGTAACAGTAAAAACAAAACCAGTGGTTTGCAAGCTTCTTTTCTTTAGACCTTGCTGCCTCACTGAATTAAGAACAGGAAGCAATTTCAGCTTTACAGCAGTTTCTCAGGCTGAATGTTTAGGATGTGGCGGATGCATACTTAATTACATGTTTGAAGTAGGTATCAAGAGCAAAAGGAAAGAAATGTTACATTAAAAAGGAGAGAGTTGGTCTAAAGCTGCAATTGAAAACATGAACTCAAGGGAAAGAGTTGTTTGAGTTGGTAGGGGAAACATTATACACAGAATTAAGACCACTATTATAGTTCTAGAAATGAAGCGAGCAAGCTAGATAAGCAGCAGTCCATAATAATTGAGTATTTACACAGCTGTAAAAGATCTACCAGGAGAATTGTGAGTACATGTGTTTGGAATAGTGGCAGGGGAAATCTTCTCCACCTGATCCTGTACAACAATTTGCTTTATTGCCTGGCTGCTCTTGGTTCCTACAAGAACACCAGGAAAGGTTCGTTGATATAAGCCATGTGTATCTGAGTAAACTAACAATCCAAACTGCCAGTTTATTCAAATGACAAAAAAAAAAAAAAAAAAAAAAAAAAAAAAAAAAAAAAAAAAAAAAAAAAAAAAAAAAAAAAAAAAAAAATTACCAGTAAGACTATTAAAGCTTACTAGAAGAAAATATTTAATTAAAACCTAAAATGGAGCAATCTTTTGCTTAAAAGCCTGGAAATGGACTTGTTCTCACCTGGGTGTGTTATAGCCTGGTATCAGGAAGAGTAACTCCACTACCTTGCTTGCCACTGCACTGCTCATGGAAAGACAGATGCTGGTCAGGTCTGCCAGGGAACTGGTTTCACAAAAAAACTCCTCTGGGAAAAGAAAGTGCTCAATGTACTTCTACTAACAGGCTCACCAGTTCTTTCATTAATTAATTGGTCCTGGCTTATCAGCAGACAGACTTATATTTGTCTTACCTTCAGATGTTTACATAAGAATAATTTATTAATTTACTATGTTTGTTTATTAGACATAAAAAGCATTTTAAACTTTCTCAGGTTTAGACTTGTAATAACCTTAGAAATTACTTAATCATTACTGTTGTATTTAGTACTGTGCTTTAATACAAAGTATTTTATAGAAGCTGGTGATAATATTTAACACATAGATGAAAATGAAACAGGTATTGCAGGAGACAAAGAAGGACCTGCTCACACCTACTATATCCTCTGCCTTCTACTCACAGCACCTTCAACTTACACTGGAAATAAACATTACTAGTCATTAGTACAACATTCAGCCACAGGGATCAGAATGGTCATCTCACACTTACTTATTTCTGCCCTACCAGCCTTGCAAAAGCTATCTGTGAAAAATGCTGCCATGGACATCAGCAACTTCAGCCTTAGCTGCTTAAAACAAAGTGGTAAAAGTTTTTAGCAAACGCTGAACACACACTGTTGTGAAGCAACTACAGAAGGAGGCAAACACCCTTACCTTTGCTGGGAAGTTTGGGATGCTTCAGAAGAGGTTTGCCTGCACAAGAGCTGGTGCAAACTTCCTAATACAGTCACAACCAAAACTATAGGGATTCTTCCCAATCAACAAACTTGATTTCCTTCTCCCCTTTGCCACTTGCTCCCAGTATCTGCCATAACCAGGACACATACTCTGTTGTGTCCTACACCCCTTCTACCTCCCTGTTGGCACAAGAGAAGGAAGCCCTGCTGCCCTGCATATTTGATACGCAGCTCCAAGATGCTCCAAGGGCAACTCTGAAATTCCTTTTCCTACAGCCACGCTCTCTTCACAGTCCCAAACCCAAGAGCAGGAAACATATGTTGGGGAAGAGAGCAAATGCTGAGATATATCCCTGCAATCTCAAGGAAGCAGGTGGTTCCTCACAGATCATTGCCAGTTCCCGCATCTCAGAGCGGTCCATGGCCTGGGTGTGGCAGAGGTATAATCAGTACTTAAATATCCTTTTCTTCTCCACACTGCTCAGCCCACGCACAGCAAAGGCTCCATTTCGTTATGTCTGGTGACACCACGGTAGCAAAGAGATTCAAGACACACAAGTTTCCTGTTTTCATTGTTTAGCACACTTTGGCAGCGATATGCTCAAAAACAACTGATTCAGGTCATTAATCAAATCAACAGAGAGCTGGCTAACAATCTGTTTTAACTCAGTTGGCAACTGATAGCTGTCTACATCTCTGAATTTGTGTAGCCCCAGTTAGTTTTAATCAGCTGCAGAGCCATTAAACCATCCTTCTTGTTCTCCAAACGAAGGAGACAAATTCTGGGAATTAAACTTCTGATGTGAATAGTTGTACTCGCTTGTTCAGGGAGCCCTTACTGAGAATACTCCATGTCTGTCACTCAAAATTGGCTGTTTCCTTCAGCGTTGCTGCCAGTAAGCTGTTGAAAAATGAAAGCCAAAGGGGAACAAATGCAGGCAAGTGGACATCCAGATATGGTAAAATCTTGAGACCTTGAACACAGTCCAAAAATTATCCCTTTACCAACATGAAAACACATCTCAAGTTTAGGCCAGAAAACTAAGATGAGAGCTCTGTCTTTATATGATATAAAAACAGTATGCGTCTGTCAGTCTCAAGAGAAACACACTCACCTTAAAAGAAACAAATTAATAAACTGTTATAAACTACTACTAGTAACAAAGACTAAAATAGGAAAAATAAAAAGAAAAAAATTAAGATACCAAGTTATTCCACCTTACCAAGCATGCACTACTGCAGGACTGTGACCAAATAGCTCTTCTATTTCCAAGTACGAGACACACAAGCTATAAATAAACAAGTTCAAGATGTGCATCGATATCACAGACTCCACTGTCCTTCACTCACTACAGCCCATTTCTGACATTGTCTTTATTTTCTTCCCCTTTCCAGGCATTAAGAGACTGAAGGAAAACAATGCAGCCTGTCAAACGCCATCAGGTATATCAGCACTTGTCTTTCATTCACTTCATATCATTTCTCACCCTGGATTTCTTGTATTCAAGTAGTGCCTCCTAGCCAGTGTCAGCTCATACATCACTCCGTAGGATGAAAACTCCCTAGATCTTGTGTTAAGATACTAGTTGTTCCTCAGACAATATTATACACATGCTTGGGCATTTTAATTATTATTATTTAAGCAATAAAGTGCAGGTGGGAAGAGGCTTATCAAACAGCCAGCATCTATGCACCCAAAGCTTCACTTCAGCCACTGAGGTCTTTCCAGAGGTAAAATTATTTCATGTACATATTAATTGGTCTTACTATATCCTGACCATAAGAAAGAAATGTTCTGCTTTGGAGAGTTGCTGTCATGTGTAAAAATCTAGGAACTCTACATGAATAATACCACTGTTACTATGACCAGCAAGTATATGACAGACTTTCATACCACAAAATTCACAGGGTCAACCTATGTATTTATGACCTGTTTTGCAGTCTTTCAAAGAGCTTGAAGTTAAGATAGGAATGGATGCAAAATAAATGCACAATCTCTGAAAACAAGCATCAACCAGCCGGTCACAGTGTAAGCATGTTTTAAAGTCATGACAGTAAAGCCCGTCAGCATATGAGTAAAGACAATGTTTTTGTTGGAGATTAACTAGGATTTCTTGGGAGCTTCAGATTAAAAGAAAACTATGCAAATAATTGCAGTCACCATGTAGATATGTAACACAAGTCCTCCTCAAAAACTAGAAAACAACTCTGTTCTAATGTTCCAGCATCACAAGAATCAGTCACCAAGTATACAAAAGGAAACTAATGTAACCGTAAATATTTTATAAGAATGTCAGCTAAAAAGAAACAAATGTTAAAAAAAACCCCTACATTTGCATATAATTGAGCCACAATCAGAAGAAGCCACATTCAAAGTCCTACCATCCTTATGTAATGCCATCAACCAAAGAAATTTCTTAGGTGAGTCATTTAAGGTCTTCCAGAATGTAACATTAATTTCCACTAAACAGTTCTGCTAAACTTCAGGAGCAAGGAGCACAAAGGTGTCTTACATCCCCCTGTGTTCCTTCTTCCCTCCTGAAAGCTCAGTGCTAAGGGGATGCCTACGCAGCCTCCAGACAGTTTCCCTGAATTTCTAAGAGGCCATCCTGCGTGCTTCTGTCAGCACTGTACCCAGCCCAGGCAAGTACATGGTCTCTCTCAGAGATGCTAAATAGCTCAGGCTCAGCACAAACTAATTGCAGTGTAAGTCAAGTCTTCTGATATCAAGTCACTGAAGACTGAACAGACATACCTCACCAGAGCTGCACCACAAAATTTCAGTGTTTATGACAGCAGCAATTTCTCAGAAATAGTTTGAAACTCGATGCTATATAGTTTCATTCTAACCCATTTCAGGTGCTCATCTGCACAGATGACAGGAATACACCCCTTCAGTCTTCTCTCAAGCTCAGAGGACCAGGCTTGGCTTGCCTTCATTGCCTTTAACATGAGCACTTTAGGAGAACAATTTGTATAGCTTGAAGTTAATGGAAATCTTGAATTCAAATGACATTACTGAAGATTCTCGGAAATGGGATTTGAACTTGCAAGTGCTAGTCTTTGAACTGAAACCCCAGCTGTATCAGAAGTTACACACATCAACAGGGAGAACAGCTACATAACGGAGGCCCTACACATCCAATGCAGCCTGAAGGTCGGATGTCAAGTACACTTCGCTCATCAACAGTCTTTTGAAGAGATTATCCATCCAATAATTTGAAAACGTACACATTTGATTCTCTGTAATGGCTGATGTTGAGTTCTTAAAAAGGAAAGCAAGCCAAATTCACTGAGGAGAGAATTTGGAATGACTTATGAGGGTTTGGCTCCAGGTATTTTCAGCAGGCAAACCTGTAACACAGGAGGCCTGCAGGTGCTTAGAAGTTTTAGTAGCTACCAAGCAGTGGGTGGCAAAGCCCATAGCTGCAACTAGCTATTTATTTCCAAGCTTAAGGGGCACATGGCTTCTGAAGATTATCATGCATTTTTGCTCAGAAAAGTGGGCAGACAGTTCTACAGACAGCAGTGATACCTCATCAGCAAACAAAGATACTACTTACACGTCTATGAAATTTGCTATGAAAAATCATGTTGTTTTCCAGAAGCCTGGTATAGACTCCACCAGACCTGTTAGAGAACCTGGCAGCAGTAAACCAAACAGACTAAGGGCAATGAACAAGTAAATGAAACCCAAGAGGGTTTTAGGCCATGTCTAAGTAACCAGGCAAACCTCAAACCCACACCTACCCGTTGCTGAAGCCACTGCCAGTATTCCCAGTAGAGTCTAAAGCCTTTCTAGCTGTACAAACGGCATACTTAAAAACTTGATAGCGGAGTTGGAATTGGATAACCTTATAAATCTGCTGGCTTCATAGCTTACTAAATAAGTTCTGCTTCTCAGGAAGTGAAGTGTCTCCAAAAATAGTAACACTTTATCTTAAAATGTTAAACTGCAGTCTTATATCCATATAACCTCAGGATCCATACTTAATTTTGTTTCTTAAGTGCATGCTTTTGTGTGTTCACAGCACATGTGAAAAATGGTAACACAAAGGGTTAATACATTAACATTTTCAGTGTTAAAGGAGAAACCTCAATATAAGAACCCTATATGTTTTTGGATACTTAAGTTTTTGCTAACATGTTGCATTAACACTAGCGTGGGGTGGTTGGGGTTTTTTTCCCATCATTTATTATCCTCTCACCTTCAAATCTTCACAACTCTTTTAACAGATCTCACTACAAATCCCCAGATGCAAGAGAACAGATAGCGTTCCTCTAGAAACAAATCTGTCTTTTTTTGTTACTAATGCCATAGCAAACATCACTTTGACACAGACTGAGTATGTTATTTAACGTTGCCCATGGTAGAAGGAGACAACGAACTATAAATGAATTTGATCCCTTCACACCTTCTTTCCTTTATCCTCCTCCGCAGTGAAGCTAATACCCAGAGACACGTGTAAAATACACTTGGCAACTGAATGGCTGAAGCTACCAAGTTTCAGAATTATTTTTTCCTGTCTCGGCAACAGCAGCAGGAACACTATCGCATGTTTTTTGTCCATTTCTGGCTATTCCATTGAAAGCACTGAATTCGGTTGTACATGAGTGCTGGAGGTGCTTTTAGCAGAAAAAAAATTTAAGCAGAAGATCTACTCAGGTGGTTTTCATGTAATCAGAAAAAAATATTTACTTGCTACAGGTTAAATTTAAATTTTTATTAGAGCATATGAAAGACAACTGTCCTATGTTTTAATCAACCGCAATAGCCACAGGTCTGGGCAGGGTAGAAATGCTCTATTTCTGTAGCTGTGAAGACACTCATCAAGATGTCGTCCTCATTTGCATGGAAAATACTTTTGAAGGTGGATCCCAGTCCCTTTCCTACCAAGTGTAATCAATTTAAATTTCAGAGAATTTTCTTAGAAAAATAAGCAGGTTGGATAAATTTTGCCCTAAGCTTATAACTCTGCACACCTTCTACTTTTTATGGCATTCATACCTTTTCCAGCCCTGCACTGTAATTGATTGACTTACAAGTTAAAAGTTACACTTGTTAACTTTAATTCCCTTCCATGCAGCTTTTGGAAGAGACATCACCACAAGATCCAAGATATTTGGTCACCCCACCTGGCTAGTGCTCACACCTGCTTTGCAGCAAGTGACAGCAAGTGAGCCCCAGCTGTGTTCCGCAGTTACAAATGAAACATCATGCTCATCTTTGTCTGAATAAAACACCACAATATCAGATATCGGGGTTTAGTGTGTTTACAGGTAACCAATACATTTTTTTTGTCTGATGTGACACGACACCAAGTGGATGTTGGGACCCCTGGAGTAGCCTCACCGTTTGGCGAAAGAGATGGAAAGTAAAAGACAGCAAAGATGAAAAACCAGCAGCAACACCACATAGAGTTTTAAAAGGAGAACTAACCTTAGAAAACGCAGCCACCAGCTTCGATAATGACATTTTCTGACATAACAGACATAAAAGAAAAGCATTAAATGTCAGCTTCCTCATGCTAAAAAAATTTATCAAAGTTACAAATGAGAGTTAAGTATAATATCCTTCTCTGCAATACATGGGGAAAGGTTCTCCTTTTACAACACCATACATAAACACGTTAAGGTGGTGTTGCTCAATGCATCGATCATGTTTCATGGAGGAAAGGAACTTGTTTGAGAGTTACAACTCTCATAGCTCAGAATTTAAAGTTAAAAAACAGCAACTGCTGTGAAGAGTACAAACATCTAGATTCTCCAGGAGTTCACTTTATATTCATATAATGATATCCGTTAAATGGTAGTTCCTCCAGAGTTAACAGCAAGCAATTAAAAATCCTCTGCCTTGGCTTACAGCAGAAGCTGCACAACCCAGCAGGACTGGCCATGTGTGATCAATGACCTTGCCTGGGGACAGAAGCTGAACAGGCCAAGAGGAGGTCCCAGAGCTTGGCCAGCCACTGCAATCAGGTGAAGAATGTTGAGAGCCACAAGCAAAAAGCAGAAGCTGGTTGAAGCCACGGGATTTAAGAAGATATCACCGCCCTCCTCCCTTCACTCATCTGGCAAACCAAAGCCAAGTCGATGGCACCCAACCTGCTGAGCCTCCTAACGGTGCTCACACAAATCACAGCAGAGAGGAGATCTGACTGGCAGTTACATTTCTAAAGGCCAATATTCGTGTGCTACAGGACTTTCACAACTATAGGCTAAATCCATTTGAGAGCACAGCAAATCCTTTATTTCATTAACCCATGAGGCAGCATGGGTTCTAGAATTCTAGAATGAGGCGCTGTGTTACTCACTCTTCAAAGTAGCTAACAAAAAATAAAAGAAACATCATAAGAATGCGTTACAGGCTTTCCCCCCCCCCCCGCTTCCCTATTAAAGTACTGTAAGTACAGAGGAATATTCTTCCCCAAGTATTTACTTATCATGCCTTTTTCCTCGTTTCAGGTTCTGTTTGTTTTCATTTAAATGTAACAGATGAAATATTTAACTTCACAGTGTAAACAATATATCGGATACATCAAATGCTGGACTAAGTGGGCCAAAATAAATTGGAGATAGCTTGCATTCTCTTTATTCTCTTTATTGCTACTATTATGATCTCCAAATGATAGCACAATCACTCATTGCAAAATGCAGTGGAGAGTTTTCCCAGCTAGCTGGAGGGATAAAAGCAAACCTGAGTCTTCTCATTACAGCACCCAGACAATTTGATTTAATCCTGATTAGACCATTCATTCTCAGGGGCTCCACTACAATATCACATACATCTTTATAATCTGTCTTCTACCTGTATGGCAGCAAGGCTGTTCATTCCAATAAATGCAGCTTTAATTGTGTCTATTGGACACAAAAAGCAGTTTTCACAGAAATAAACAATTACTCAAGTCAGCTTCTCACAGACCAACTCTGGTYTCATATTTCTCGCTCTTGAAGCAACCCCATACCTAAGACTTACTCTTAGAAGGCCCCTAACATTGATCTGAAAACAGAGTGTCTTTAATCAAACAGGACATTTTAATAATCATGTCACTGACAAATTCATTTTAGTGTGACAGATGCTTTGCACAGGAAGTATGCAATAAAGCCCTGCATGTGGAAGCTACAGAATTTAAAGAACATAAAGCATGTTTCAAAAATGTGATTTTACACTGTCCTTGCAGCTATCGTGACTGTGTAAAATAGAAAGGAAAAACGTCTTTCTTGCCAAATCAGGGCAATATTGCATGTATTTAATGCACTTAAAAGACGTATCTAATATTGTCCTCATAGTTGGCAATTAATGTCTCAACTGCAATTCTAGATTAATGGTTAATACACTACTTATCTCTTGAGCTATGTAGAATGCGACTGATTTTATGTACCTAAATGAGTAACATGCATCAGACAGTAGAAAGTGGAAAGACTCTGGAACCTAGTTCTGTTATCACACCAATTTTCCATATGTTACAGAGACAACAGCACTAACTGGAACACGGGTATCAGAGAAAGAGACTTGTGCGCCAAGACTCTGTTTGTAAATACACCAGAACAGTTCAATATTTCTAATTAAGCAGAGATCAGAAGTGCCATGAACTAACAGAAATGCCTTTGGCAGTAGCTTATTCAATCACATGTCAAAAATATTCTTGAAATTCATCTCTGATGATCACTTACTGCCAGCACCTTCTGAAATCCATGGCACGCTCAACCTTACAGACAACAGCAGCAAATTTCATGCTGACGTTACATGAAATGGAAACTTTTGATTGAACAGTTCAGCTTTTGTTAATTGTACAATATTCATTAGTTGGCAGAGTCAGCTGGCTGACTGTTGCCTGTCAATTTAGCCAATGGCAAACAGATAGAAAGGTAGATAGTACAGATGTCGTCTAGGCTACCAGCATAAATCATTCTTCCACCCTTTTTAAAAGTTCCCCCTAAGACCTTTATGCACGCTATTTTAGCAAGAGAATGTATGTCTGCTGTGGAYGGACAACAGGGCTAAGTGATTTAGATAACATCATGAAATGATCTTTTAAGTTGTCAGCATCAAGGAGCAGAACAGGATGAACAAATTTCAGTGCATAAAACCATTCACATCACGTATGTCATGTAACTGATGTGAAAGCCAAATACTAATTTTAAGGTCTGTGGATGCAAATGTCTTTTTCCAGTGATGTCAAACCTTGTAAGTACAGTAGTAATTCTGGAAATAACATTTTATTTTAGTTCAAGAATGGAGCTGAGTGTGGCTCAGAAGACTGTCACTTCTCAGAATGATGCAAACACAGAATGAATATCAACACACACTATTAGGAAGGATATTTGTGGAAGTAGTCCTGTATTTGTGCAACTTAGTAGTCTCCTTCCCTCTGAAACTAGTCTTTTGGAAGCTATCGGACAATTAACATAATTTGATAAGGACATACCATGCCTTGAAGCAACTGGACTGAACACCGGATGCCTAGAAGCATGGAGTTTAGGTGCAGTGAAGCAGCTCAGTGGGTTTCCCTTTTCTGAACCAGATACCAGTGTGGAAATCAGATTCAGAAGAGCAAAGCCTCATTGAACGTGACAGTGGGCACTGTTGAGCTCTGGCAGTGAGACGCTGAACCCTGTACAGGTACAGCAGCTCCCTGCAGAAGCATCGGGAAGGTTACAGAGTAAGTCACAGGAACAAATAGCTTATGAGAGTAAATACCAGGAACTTGTCACTTTTCACCAATCCCAGGAAGCATTGGACACAAATACTGTACTATTAGCTTCAAATGGAGTTAACGCCTGTGCTTAAAATTAGATTAGGTCAGGCTCTAATCTAGTTCTTGCTACACCACTGGACTAGATCTCTGTCATCAGTCCATATCCAAAATGGCATTTAAGACCTTTCTAGGGTGATGAATGGTATCTGATGACACCCAGGACCCATTATGAGCAATATGGCTGCTCTGAACACCTTAGAGGAACAAGCAAAACAAACCCAAGAAAACAACAACCACCCACCCACACACACAACCAAAACCTGACAAATTATGAAAATGCTTTTACTTCATCCCCCTGAACACAATGACTGGACACCAAATTTGCAAAACTGCCAAGTCCTTCCTTTGGGCATCAGACTCATCTAGAGTCATGGTGTCATGGAAGTGGATTCACTAATCTGATATATTTGAAGACTTTGTGTTACTAATATTACAGTTGCATATGAAGGCAAAGGATTTCACACTGCATCCAGAAAACAATGACCCAGGTTCTTCTGAACTGCTTTTGCTAAAACAGGAAAAGAACTACATTATGGCTTGGATGTGTGAGGCAGGCTGTGGAACAGACAGAAGGAGGAAAAAGAAAAAGAAAAAAAAAAAAAAAAAGAAAAAGAAAAAAAAAAAAAAAAAAAAAAAGAAAATTGGCTTTCTAACAATAAAATAGCTACACTTAAAAGGCCAAGATTGGTCTGTGTCCTGACTGAAAGAATAGTTGCTAGAAACTTAAAACATGAACTGAAACTCAAATGTAGACTGGCCTAGAGAGTATCTGTGACAGAGTCAGGCGACGAAAACTCGTCAGTTAAGATGCAGTAGTCATCTCCTACATTGCCAGCAGACAGTCACCAAAATACTCTACATCTCTTCCTGATTCTTCCGTTCCTTCCTCTTCTACCTTGTCACCTAGACTGTATATAGGAAAAAAATCTGGAAGTGCTTGCAGTTGAAGTAGTAATAACATTTTTAGTCCAGAATATTAATGACAGAAAAGTTATTTTATTCTGCCAAAAGCATCTAACTACTAATTGAGAACGAAGCGGAAGCACCCCAGCTTGTTATTACAAAGCATAAATTCCAACATCATTTTCCATGTGCATTTTGATGCTGCTGCTCCAACTGACAACAGCTTGCAGAAATCACTGTTCTTACAGTCAAAGAAACATGCCCTTCCATCCCCATTGCTCCTCAGAAATGGGGATTTCTTTTCTGACCTAACAATGGGGGTTTCTTCTGACCTTTTCTTCTTTTCTCTTCTTTTCTATCTCACTTGGCACATGCTCCCGGTCCTCACAGTTTCCCAAAGAAAACTAATATCCTACCTGTCTTTCCTCCCTAAAAGAACTTTCTCCTAAATACAAACATACACATCACATGAGGTCACCCAACACAGCAGGGAGCAGTGGAAGAGGTTGTGCCTGCTTTGGCCATCTCAGTGAAGGTTGGTGAAAAGTAACACAGAGATCAGTGCACCTGTGCATTTTCTGCATAGAATGAGACCTGCTATCACCAGGACACTTCCAGAATCTGGAAATACTCAAGCAACACGCTGTTGAAACACCATATGAAACCAGACAGGTGACTGAGCATAGGCAGTGGCTTGCTTCCCACATAAGTCTGCTCAGGATTTCTATTAGCTTGGTTTTTTTCCTCAAAAACAGAAGTTTTATTAAAAAAGTTAGAACGGTAATCTTGAAAGCAACTTCTACAAAACCTTGAGGATTTGACTTCATCATTCTAAATCATTATTTTCTCTTATATATAAAATAGACATTTTAATACAGGTACAAAAATTGTACTGCAAGTATTAATATTTCTTTGAAAGCACACATGAGGATAAACGAGATTCTGGATGCTGGCAAAGGAAATCACTTATTTAAACTTTCATGGAGCCACAGGTCATTTGTTTCCTTAAAATTCCTTCTAGCCTAAATGTAACTACAATATCTTTAAGTTTAAGTTAAACTGGCATTTTAAAACACTTGGCCTTAGCAATGGCATTTAAAATAATGTGGGGATAATTACTGACATTTACTGAGCATGCAGAAAAGGAGCAAGCAAGCATTTGAGCTACGCTGATGCCCAATAGTTCAACAATATTGTTAGTGTCAGTACAAGGCCGCATTAAGTCTGGTACTCCACATCTATTCCAAGTTTGTAGACACTCAAGGAGCACTTATCTTCCAGTAAATAAGAACTCAAACACTGTTCAAAGTACTTGAGGGTGCATATTATAAACTTGATTCTGGCACTGTTCAGGATTACAGATACAAATGATACAGCATACTGCTCAAAGGAGTAAGAGCATTTTGCAGGCCTTTGTATTTCTAGCCTGAACTATCAAATGATCGAAAATATTTGTGACTAGGCTGTCAACAAAATAACAACAATTTTATGTTAAAGTAAACAATTATTTCTGCCATTTTCTCTTGGAAAGTTACCTGGAAATCTCTAAGTAAAACCTGTGCCATCAATTGCTGTGGCTGCTTTAAAAAGACCTGCTGAAATTATTTACAAATATCTGAAATCCACCTAAACCACTCAAGAAACAGAGCATTTTCTGCTGGTCAAAAAGATGCAAGTTCTTGCAAATGTCAGGACTCCTGTCACTACATTTCCCACCCTAATTAATTGAGAAAATGACACCAGCAGTGGGTGCTGTTTCTAGTGATTATCCCAGGCTCTGCTCCCCTGTATTTAATATGCATTCTGCCTTTCTTTGCATTGTTTTCTTAATGCTAGTCCACCTGTTAAAAACACCACCTTATTTTTTCCCCCCCAGAAGTTCCCTATGCAGCCTATTGAACCCTCTGAAAATACTCCAGCAGGAATTCCCTATTCATAGTACCCCAGGAGTTCCTGTTCCAGTGCTTATCCCATATACTGCAAAGAAACAAGCATCTCTGGGATAGGGACCATAACGTTTTTTCCTTCTCCTTTCTCAGCATGCAGTAAGTTTGCCACTTGTGGGTATTTTGGTGCATGGAGCCAAATCCTCCTACTGCCTGAGAACTGATGCAAGTCTTCCAGGTCTCCAAAAAAGCCACAGAAGGCAAAACTTTTCATTCTCCCTGCCACTCGAATCAGACATCCTGTTACATGATTTTTACCTTAATTTGGCAGCGACATCCCCAGCAAACACTTACAAGGACTGTTTATTTACAATGGCATTTTAAAATGTTAAGTATTTGAGGTATTGCTCTCTGAACACAGATATATACATTTCAGACACTATCTGGAAGACAATCACTTAATTTTCAAGGTCCAATTATCTCAAAGTTCATTCTTTCGGGGCAGGGAGGTGTTGGGGCGGGGGGAAATTAAAGGACACCAGTGAGAACAGAACTTTCCCAAAGCTTATCAAAAGCCCCATAAAAGATAACCCCTTTTCTTACTCCGAATGGTAAGGACTAGAAGAAGCAAAAGCACTGTGCTTTGGACAGTGTGCGCTGCTTTTCCAGCGCTTTTACACATACAGACATACAAGGGTGGGACCACAAGAAGGTTCTTGGGAAAGGCTCTATAAATAAGAAAGTGGCAGCAGGATGGTGGGAAGGAGGAGGACTTAACAGCACAATGACTTTTATGGTAATTTTTTTACAGGGTTCTCAGCAAAAGCAATTTTTTATAAGACTATCTGCCTTTCTGCAAATCCCTTTTATCACTATTAAAAGCAAACAGCCATGGTGCCCACCACCACCACCCACAAACACAATCCCTACAAAATCAAAAGAACACCTTCTCTGTTCTTGCAGGGATTTGGCAGCCCTCACAACACACATAGAGCCAACGAGCTAAATTTTTCTGCCTTGCGAAGGTCATCCCCAGTCACAGATCCAGCCTTTAGGGCATACGGATCCTTCCCCCTCTGATCCCTCAGTATTTGGGATTGAGAACTTTGAAGGAAATCTCTGCTTGCATGGAGCTCTTCACCATGGTGAAGAGACAGAGAGACTCATCCACACTGGAGGATCTCCCTGTAAGCATGCTGAGAAGAGTGACTGGGGGGGGGGGGGCCACTCACCCCACTCCATTTGTGAGTCATCCTCCCCAGCAGATGCTACCAACACAACATGCCCAGTACACCATCAGACACATCAATGGATGTCTGATGGGGCCAGCTGGAGACAGAGGTTGGCTGGACAGCCATGTGCAGAAGGCACACAGGAAAAACTTGGGCTGGCTCAGCCAAACTGAGGAACTGCTAAACACAGAAAAGACAAAACATATTCTTTAAATTAGCATGTCGTGTTAAGGTTTGGTTACTGGCTTAAGGACAATACGCAAGTTGGAAAATTGAATGTTTGGGACAGTAGCTAATACACTTAAATTTGCTGTTTTCCCTAGCAGCTATTGTTTATCTTGCAAGAAGTACTTGCAAATTACACATTTCATAATAAATATCTAATTAATTGGAAAATAAATCTCTATGTTTAGCCTGACTGAAGCCTGTCTTGTATGTTTACACGTCTACTTCTCTTTTTAGCAAGTGCAACAAAAACTTCAACAAAAACACTAACCATACACAGACGTTTCCTTTGGAACTTTCCATCAACCTTGACCAGGCCAAGTCTTGCTTTATTTATTGCATAACTTTTCTAGGAGGTAAATACATATTGTCCAGGAAATAACAGCAGAGTTGTTTTCTCCTGACTTCATCAACATGGATAAAACTGTTGGGGAAGACTTAATCTCTGAAAAAAATGAGTCTTCTGATGTCCCAACACAATATGCTGCCTAGAGGAAGGTGCATGAGCATGCTAGATGGATGTGTTCAACTCTCACAACTTTTAAGCTCCTGCTCTTCCTGAGCTGTAAAGACACTTGACAGTATGTTTACGTACCCAAAACAATCCTTTCCCATGGAATTTCACCAATTTTATATGCCCTGGGAAATGAAGAGCTGGAACACATTCAACACAAGCAAATACACATAGTAAAACAAGCTGAGGGCTCAAATGGCTGAAATTTCTAGAGATGATACGTAACAGAAGGCAATAGTAATTTGTTTACTATTATTCTCTATGCAAAATACGATAGCATGCTTTATAATCAGAAATATATATTGAATATTACGGAAGAGCTGACATTAGGGAAAAGGGAAAAAGCAAAAATGTTGCATGAACTGGAAAAATGTTTTCATGCTTGAAAGGATATAATTTGAGTAATGATTATATGGAAATGCTGGGTGAGTTCCAAGGTTTCTCCCCAACACTATACACTACTACACCTTCCAACTAATTACTTCCTGAATTTCTTTCAGGTAGGCATTTAACAAAAAAAAAAATCTCATCCTAAACTTCCACTGGTTTCTAAATGGCTAGTGAGAAGTAGCATAATAGCCAACAAAAAAGCATTTAGCTGCCAACTATTAAAGGAGCTTTTTACATTTGGCTTGAGGCTTTAAATATTAAACATACACTAGAGACTGCTAAAAAAAATGGATTATTTGCATTGCAGTGGCACAGGATGCCCAGTCACAGGTCAGGATCCCATTCTCCCAAGTATGCAATTACTTTACGGCTGGGACTGGAAGAGAGCAGGAGTACAGCACTCTATTATTTGTCCTGCAGCCTTGAACATTACAACCTGACAGACGGGGACTCTTGGCCCATCCGCCAAGGTTATAACCTGCCCTTTCTGAAGGAACTATTTCTTCACAGCAAAAGGGACCTTGGTTTAATATTTCATCTGAAGGACAGAACCCATATTAGAGACAGGCTCAATCTTATTTCTGCTGAGTAAAGGTTAGCTATGAATTTTCAAGGACTGCATTAAAAATGCTGGGATTTTACAGTACATGACACTGTATCAGAGCATTAGCATTGAAAATGAACACAAATATCAAAGTGGACCTTGTAAAATAAGATTCCTCTATGATTTTTATTAAAAATATTCTGAAGTGTCTATATTAAACTCTTCAATGTTGTACGATTAACTTGTCATTGCTTCACCCAAACTGCATATTTTCACAAACTAAGCAAACAGTACAGCCCAGCATTTCCCAAATCTCAGGTGGCAGCCAATACAAAACAATGGAATATCTCCATTGCCTCACACTGAGTTTAAGGGTGAGGTCTTAGAAACGTTTTCTACCTATTGAAGCATGTGCTAACATCAAACTAATACTCAAACAACTCAAAAAGCAAAGGATTTGAATTCTATTGCTCTAGCTCTTACAGATCCATCTATAAAAGTTTTAATATTTCAAAAGGACACAGTAATATCTGCCACAATAGCTGTATTCTGTAAATACCCTGAAGAATTTAAGTTTCATTCATTCAGCTGCAGCCACGAATTTTCTCACTTTTGCATGTCCAAGTTAAGAAATTCTTTTAAATGGACCTTTTGCCTTAAAAATACAAAAAACTTACAATATTATGGCTAGTAGAAAACATCTAGGGATGCTTTCAGTAATCATTGTTTGATGAGTTAAAGACAAATGCTGTAGGTTTCACATGAATACAATTACAGGTTTTTTTTTTTTTCCCCCCAGAACTTTCAATCAGCCTCTTGCAAAGTAATGCCAGTGAACTTGACAAGACATCGGATTATATTTCTGTCAGCTTTAATGATATAAATTTATGTTCATTAATTACTCCAGGCAATCACAAAGGAGAAAGTCAACTCTTCTACCTAATATTTCTGCTTCTCTTCATTGAACACACGGATTGCAGCAGTGGCCCAAATTTGCTAAGAATCTTTCAAAGTGAAATTACTGCCTCCAAATACACAAAAGCTAACACAAACCACCGCTCTCGCAGTAAGATCTACGACCTACATGTCAGGACATCGCACAGAATTAGGATTTGGTTATCAGAATGATTCTGTCCAAAATTGACATAAAAAGGCAGCAATCCAGCAAGATGTACCTCATTCACGCGACTCCTTTCCCTATCCTCCACAGTTCAATTCACGGCTTTCCCTTTTACCAGGACCCAGCTTCAGTTTTAATCTCCCTACCCATGTAAACTAACAGGTCATTCATCCTACAAATAAGCGAGTATACTCATTAATTTATTCTAGCTTTTTCTTCAGTCAATGCAGTGGGCTGCATCCTGAGCTTTGGAAGGCATACCAGCTCACACAGCAAATGAGACCACTTTTATAATCACACAATGAAGTCATTTTCCCTTCGCACTAACGAGATTGAAACCTATGACTGTTTTCCCCATTTTCAAGAAAGTTTAAGTAATTCTATGTGCCAACCAACAAAAAAAAAAAATTCATATCTCCAATGTCTCTTTTTATTTCTCCAAAGACAATGACAATACCAGAAAAGCTACAATTGCTGCATTTTCCACTATAGCTCTGCTTCTATTTTAAATAATTGAGGGTTTTGTTGTTGTTTGTTTGTTTTTTTTAAACTATAGCATTACTTCATTGGATAAAGCATTAATATCTATGCTACCCTGAGGGCTCAAAAGGCATAATTTCAGCACATGATTTACTATCAAATGCAACTCCATGTGTATGTTGATGTGGCTGCAGTACCACCTGTGCAACTCTAACTTTGCTTGCTGCAAACAATGCTTATGCAACAGCAGTTTGTGTGTTTTGTAGTTTCCCCAACTTTACTTTCCAACAGAGTGCAAAGAATTACACGATGAAGTCGTCTGAACTGCAGAGGAAGTTATAATAGCAATAATAACAAAGAAAGCACCAAATTAAGTCATTCTCTGGATTACAARTTTTCTTGTTTCGCTTTTACACCTCTAGAGAAGTTCAGCATCATTAAGTACAAAACCTTTCAACAAGTCTCAAGGGTTACACACAATCAGCCATAAAACCACTCTAAAAGAAGTCGACATGCCTGGAAGTTTTGCTAGCACCTAATATCCTCTGTGCTGGTAATTATTTCCAGTTACTTTAAAAGGCCAAGTTAATGATTACACTCATAGTAACAGGTGTGGATTATATACAGCTGGCAGAAATCCTTTCCTCTGCTAAATTATTCCTCATTGCTATTCACCTGCAGAAACCGGAAGCCGAATGCCCTCGGGAGAAGATTCAGACACAGAGCTAATGATTATCCACATAGGTGTGATACAGCCAGAAAACATACCCTGCCAAAAAAGACACACCCTTATGAAGATATCAACGTTTCAGATGGTTTCAGACTACCGTTGCCCAAGCATACACTTTATTTCCACTTTCTGAAAGTGCATTTATACCCACCCTTCAAGGCCTTGAAGCAACTGTGCTCACGCCAGACTATTTAACATTGTCTGCTCCTGCAGCAGTGGTACAGCTGTATATTCAGTGACACTGAAGAGTTACTTTGTGCCGAGATCTCAGATAGGAAAATCTGATCTCACGGTCCCAGGAGCCTGTAATGCTCTCTGCAAAGCCAGAAGACATTAAGACAAAGCCTTCAGTCTGCAAAAATTATTCTTTGGTAGGAAGATAAGCACTGTCTCCCAGAAGATGCCACCAGGAAACAACTACATTTAGCTTCTGGCTGAGAATTTCAGGATTCTGTTAGAGGCTGCCTGGTGGCCCATCTCGTCTTTCTACCAAAGGACAAATGACAGATGAAGTCAATTTTCATTTATCTACAGAAAACTCAAAAAAGCCTAGCAAAAATAGAGAGTCAGGGTTAAAATAATCTACCAATATTTAATATGTTCCATATTGCCACACCAGACCTTCCCTTTCCTACATCTGCTGTAGGATTACGAGGAAGGAAAGAAGTTCAGTCCACTGCTGTGAGAGTTTTGCAAGGAAGCTTCAAATTATTCAGGCCAGCACTTGATCTGTCACTGCAGGATTAGACAGCTACAGGTGATGAGGAAATCTGCATCAATATCTGCATTGTTTTAATTGACTTTTAAATTGTCAAGGAATGAAATGCTGCTGCCAGAAGGACAGATCCCAGAGAAGAACCTGTCTCATGACAGCCCGCTGGAAGACGTAGGAGTTAAGCCAACAGCTACAATATCAGTCAACAAGAAGAAGCGTTGCTCACACACAGGGTAAGCAGGCTGCAGAGAGAATGCCAAGAGAAGTGGGATTTAAAAAAAGAAAAAAAAAANAAAAAAAAAAAAAAAGGCAAAAAAGCAAACCCTTCTTCCCTCTCTTCCCTCCCCAAACTCATGAGGTGCAGTGAATCCTACTTTAATAATACAGCTGTACACTAAATGAATTACTTTTTCCTATCATCAGGAATAAGGGTGCTCAGGAGAGCTCACTAACTGCAGCCCAGCTCCATGTCCCAGTACTAGCTTTTGGATCAGAGCTAGCCCATACACTGCTGGCTCACGCTGCAGGCCCAGCAAGCTTGCGTGTGCCTGCAGTGTGTGGCACAGCATAGCCACGATGCTTCATAAAAATCACCACCTGTCTGATGCTAAGAAAATCCTTAGATAACTTGCCTATAACTTTTATCTAAAACAAATGTATTTCAGAGTGTCACACCTATGTTAGACACCCTTTGTGGATGTGATACTTGCACATCTAGACACAGTCACAGAACCAAGCTCCCCCAACTTTCAATTTGAGGCCCTTGGTTTATTCAGGGTACTGCCACGGTAATCTTGCAACACACACGGTCCTATCAGCATGTTCCATCCTTGCTCCCGCACGTGACCTTCTTTGGAGCCAACATCACCCAGGCTATTCTCCCTCTGGCAGGTCTAATGCCCCAGATGAGTTTCTAGGGAGTTGTTTGGGCCTCAGTGTCACCTGCATCTTCAAGCAAAGCCTGCTAGATAGAAGCATTCAGTGGCTTCCCCTAAGCCATGGGAATGAACTTGCACAGATGAACTATAAATGAAGGGTTTGCAGTTCATCAGCAATACCTCACAGTATGCAATACGTGAACAAGGGCTTACAAGCTGGATAGCCCATGTACACATTACAAAAAACAACCACCATAAAACACGAACACTCCTAGTATACTAGGACACCAAATTAAGCACTGCAAATTCAGCAAAAGTCAGAAGTCCCCGAGCGTGACTCTTCTCATTTTATACAGCAGGCTGGACAATGTTCAAAGGCCTGAGGACATGAACTTCTATCCCAGTGTGTGTTGGTGATGGGGATACTTGTGAATTATCACTTAAATTATCTTTTACTAAGAAGGTCCCCTGCAAGGAAGAAATCTCTGGGCACAAATTTAAGACAACACAAAGAAAGCTCATCTCTGGAAACCAGTTTAGCTTCAAAGACCAAGCCTTATAACTGGCTTTCTATCTTGACAGCATGCATAACATGAACCCACTTAAAAAATAGTGCACGACTTTGAGTTTTCAGAGGCACAGAAATTTAGACTTCTTGCTTTAAAAAAAAAAAAAAAAAAAAAAAAAAAAAAAAAAAAAAAAAAAAAAAAAAAAAAAAAAAAAAAAAAACAACAAAACAAAAAAAAAACCCAACAAACATGTTTTCCTACTTCAGTGCAGGACCTTTCCAGTGCCCAGTTGGGCAACTGTAAAACCATACATCTTCATCTTACTCCAAAGTTTAAAAACCACATAGTTTAGCTTGGCTACTTAGAAAATGGTGTAATTGAAAAAGATTCTGAAGTTCCAACAAAATGCTCTAAGCTATCTCCCTGTGTTTTGCAAAGGGAGGTTTTGGTGGGTTTGGTTTTGGGGTTTGTTTTTTTTTTTTTTTTACACTGTAATGCAATATTCATTAGTTATTTGCCTCCCGATCTAAGATTTCAATTCCAAAAGCTGTTTATCATCAGCATAACATTTTGAAGTGGATACAAACCAGAAGTCTGCTTATAGCTCTGAGATTGCTAGTACTCCTCCATCCCCAACTCCTGTTCTCACAGCTGCACACCAGCACTTTGACTAAGACCAGCAGTCTAACACTGCACCATGTGTCACTCCACAATTTCAACATGTTTCTGACTTACTGAAGCATTTCTCATACACCATTACTAAGTCACTTGCTCTGTAAGTAAGATAGAAAAAAAGACTAGAGAATGCAGAAGACATTCAAGAAGAGGACAGGTCAAAACAACACTTTATGTAATAGGAAAAGGCTTTTCTACATTCTGCAAGCGTATCAAGTAATGCACGTCATTCACTTCGTGATCAGCATACATCAGTTTGACAGAATGCATAGTTAAAAAAAAGATTTCCAGATCATACAGGATCTTGCAATATATTGTATTTTTTCTTATCTTGCTGATTTATGCAATGGTTTATTAATTAGTAGCTGTCTGACTGGAATTGAGTCTCTGGAGCAAACATTGCCATTTGTATCATAATGATATTAGCCAAAGACATTCTCAAGCCTCTTCTGGGAGATCATTCATTTCACAGGTATATTAACTTCTTGTGAGTGGAGAGGGGAGGGGGGAAGAAAAGCACATGCACACAGGTCTATGTTTGTGGCACATTTAAAACTCCAGAATATCCTTTTAGACAATCTCTGGGAAAAAACCAGGCACAGCTAGACACAGGAGATATGATTTATCTCCAAAGTAAACAGAACCTAACTTTATTAATCCACATTAGAATATGGCCTGTGTCTTCAAGCAAATCCAGGTTAGACTACTGTATCTTCACCTCAACTAATAAGTGCAGGGAAAAGTACAGATGTAGATAGAAATAACATCATAATATTTGTCTTTAACAAAATCCAAGCAAGTTTGGATTTAAACTGGAATTGTTCATTCTGTCTTACATGACAGTAAGCAGATACTAATGTCTATTCCCACTCCCCGTAACTATAACTAAAGTCAAACATGACATTCAAGATTTCCAAAAGCATTCCTTTAGGTGCTAAGAGGTTTCCTTACACTGAAAGTAATGAGTCTGATTCTGCAAGTTATCCTATTTAATTTTATATACACCTACAGAATCAAGCATGAAAAAATAATTAAAAAAAAAAAAAAAACAAACAAAAAAACAACTATCAAAATGAGGGAGTATATCTGCTTTGCAAATAGTCCTGAGACAAGACCCACTCTCAGGAAGGGAGAGCTCCCCGACACCCCTAACAAACACAGCAGGTGGGAGCCTGAGCTATAAGAAGTAGTCTCATCTCCTCTGGTGCCCATACAACTTGTTGGGGTACATATCACAGTAATCCCTGGGCCTCCTTGATTAAAGGAAAGGTAACTACAATCTCCCTACCACAGCCATCAGGGCAACTACCAGTCCTGCTCAGAAAGCCCATATCCATTTCTCGGCCATGTGCGGCCTGGCCCTTACAATACCACCCTGAGCTGACAGGTCAGACAGTTTTTCTTCCATAATAAATATCAAAGCCACAGCTGCAGCAAGTTGTATCCTTAGGCAGCAATCAGTTCTCAGTGTTAGCAGGATGCATTCGTAGGCCAACTGGCAAGACTCCCTCCGAGAGCTCTTTCCAACCTAATGCATCTGATGGCAGGGGTCAATGACAGATGATAGCAAGCGATCATCTGTCACTGCCCATGAGAGCTATACTCACACACAAAATTATCACTGTTGCAATTCTTGCAAGCCAGCAGAAGGGGAAAAAAAGAAAACAAAATGCTGAAGTGAACAGTATCAACTGACTGGTAATAACCCCCTTGACCCCTAAGTGGAGTCCTCTTTATGCTCACAGGTAATTCTATTCAGTCCAATCTCCATTCTGCTAAAACACCCAGGTTAAATTGAGTTTTGTCATTTCCCAGATGTTATTGAGCTTCAAAGCCTGGTACCCTCTCCTTGCACACACCCCTCTTACATAGAAACACATTACTGGTATATTGAAGCAAACTCCATGGATGTGAACTGTGTCAGGCTCATTGCCTAGCCAGCGAAAGGAAAACTCTCCACCTTTGCAGATAAGAAACACAGATGTGGGAGAAAGGGGCTTTTATTGAGCAAGCCACAAAGCAATTCTTTTCTTGAATGATATGAAGTTTGTGTCTTAARTTTACTAGACGTGCAATGGGGACAAAAGTAGCCTTTTCAGTTCGAGTCTTCAACTTGAAACAATGCTATTTTGTTTGGTGTATGACTCTATAGCTCATAACATGCTTGTTCCCATGTTCTCAGGCTAATTCTGTAAATCATTAACAGCATAATTAATGATATCAATATATGAACATTCAGACCACCCAACAATCTRTATTCCAAACACAAATCCAAGCCAATTAAACACCATATCTAATGATGCTAGAATATTATACTAATGGAGCAGATTTACAATTTCTGAAACAGTCCATTAAGATTATGTGTGAAGTGCTTTTAATTCCCCTAGACCTTACTCTTTCAGTCATACCCATATAATTGGCACCTTTTTAGTCTCTGGGGAATTTACTGTCAACTTACAATGCCCTCATGATTCAAAGATTATCCTCATGCTGGTGTCATCATCACGTAGATTAAATTCAAATGTACAAAATTAATACACAGCTGAAACAGGTCAGTTTCACCAATCGCTCCATGCTTCAAATCCCTCTTTTGAATCAGGCAGAGTGAGATTGGGGCGCAAGTCTCTCTAGACCCTGAGGGATCTCGTATCGGTCAGTCACTCTCTTATTTTATACAACAGAAAAACTGAAGTATGCTGTTCTCACTCTAGGAAAAGGTTCGCAGAAGAAAGTCTAGTCGGAGTCACCAGCTGGATGCTTCATTTCCATCTCTCACTTCTTCTGTTCACCTCCCAACCCACTTTGGAAGCAGGAGGTGCGACCTGCCAGCCATCACCATGCTCTGCACTGTGCAGTCAAAGATGAATGCCAGACTCAAGTCTGAGAATCCCAGGAGGCAAATGCAGCTCCAGGTGTTGGTCATCTGTGCTTCAGGGGCTATAGTCTGAGGCCACACAAAATTGCAGCGGCGATGTGAGGCAAACATGTCTCAGGTCTTATGACACAGGACTGTTTTAGCAAGTTTGGACTCGTATTTCAAGTCTTTGGAACCCTCAGATGCCAACAATGTCTGAAAGTCGCCTATAGAGCACCCTTTTGTGATACTACTGATACCAAAGAACTATTCCTTAGGCTCTGAGCTGAGACTGTTGCAGACCGGCACTTTTGACTTAATTTATTAAAATTACCACTTCTGTCTCTCATTGTTCTGATAATGTAATACCATAGCAACAAATGAGAAGCTCCAAATTATACACATGACTCTGAAAGGAAGTACATAGTTCCTGTATATACAAACTTTGATCTACTGCAGGATGGTCAACAGCATCTGTTACTCTAATAGCCCACATTATTATAGCCATTTAGCTAAACGGATCATAAAAAGATTGTTCCATTAGCCATCTTCCTGGCGTAAATCCAGGGAAGTTGCTGAGTGGCCATGACCAAGTACCAGCATAAATCCAAAGGATTTGGACGGACGGCTGGGGCAAAATGCCTACATTCTTCAGTGGTAGGAGCTTTATGTTGTTATTTCCAGGCTCACATTTTTAGCTACAATATTATACATGCATTTGAGCACTCTGAAGAAGGAGACACAAAGTGACATGTCATATACAATTATGTTTGTAATTGCCAGTCCAACCATACACAAGTCTCCTTCACATTTTAAACCTGCTCTGAAGGCAATCTGTGAAGAACTGTTTTAACATAACATGGAGGTATCAGAGTTGCACAGCCTGTGTGCACTGTACAGCCCATCCAGGAACCAAAAAGAAATGGCAAAAGCCATCCTCCTGCACAGGCAAAAATTTCTGCATGAGAAACGGGACATGCCCAGGAAACTCAGATATGAATCAAGACAGACTTGTGTACGCAAGATCCTATCGGTTCTGCATGAAGCAGAATTTGAGGCAGGAGCAGCAATGAGAGGAAAGAGACCACACAATTTTAGCCTAAACCCCAGTAAGTCCTGCATGAAATGCCAGGGGCAGGGCGGGGAAAGCTTCACTCTGTGTCATGAAATGTCTTATGTTACTTCTCAACCAAGAGAAAAGACATTTTCAAGGAATTAAGAGATCTTGTTTCAACAATCAGCTTTGCAACAGGACTTCTGAAGAGGCTAAGATACTTTCCCCCACCCATTGTAACTAAAACAGGGTAGATAATTCTCCCCTTACACAAAGGCTATGAAGCCAGAAYGACTTTTGTCAGTGAAATGTAGGAACACTATGGAGATGAGTGCAAATACATGAGATGTATTTCAGTCTGCAAGTCAGAATGGCTGACTTGACCTCCAGCTTTCTTTATCTTACCTATACCCCCTTCCTGTGTACCCTTTCTTGATCTCAGTAAAAATATCGATTGAAAGTTCAACGTATGTGAAAGAGGGACCTAAATCTGGCTATGCAGCACACTGATATGCAAAAGATACTGGTATGAGTTGTCAGTGACAAGATACATCTGCAGTCAGTACACTGAAAACCTACTTCTGGCAGCAGAAAAGCAGTGCCACTTTTCAAACTGATTTTCCACATTTTAAAATATACTGTATGCAAGTCTAATGAGAGAAGCTTTTCACCTCATCCATCTAGTATGCATGACATCATTACGCTCAAAGACTACTACTGCAGCATCTCTGACAGGCTCTTCCCAGCAACTTTCACTAGCAAAAATGGCTATAGTTTTCTGTTTTCCGGTATGTCTGCAAAAGGGTACAATGCAAAGTCAGAGGTTTATCTGAGATAATTTTAGACTATGACATTTACTGATAACATTCAACATGAATAAACCAACTTACTCTGCATACAAGTAGTTTACAACCAACTCAAAATTGCACACTGCAGAGAGGATGTACTTTCCACCAACAGAAAGCACACTGTCTACTGAGTTCCTCCGAATACGCTTTTTACAGGGCACTAATAGACACATATTATTTAAAACACAATTGCTAAAGCATTCTTCTTTGCTGTCAAGTACCAGTTACTTATTAACCACCCCACTGAATTATGGACCATTGTATTATTATAACCGATCACATTGCTTTTGAGGCAATGCTACTAAAAAGCCATTGTGGAGCCACACCTAGGGACAATTCAACTTCAGGGGAAAAGCCTTGAGCTAGACAACTGAAAGGCAAAGTTCCAGCTATCTTCAAATCCCAAGAGTATCATAGCAACCAGATACTTTCCTGGGGCAGGGGAAGTATATATGATATTTAATGATCCAGTCTAGTCCTCTACTGTGGTATGTGACTGCTAGAAAGAGGATGACAACTGCAAGACCCAGACTGTCCTTGGAACAGCAGCATTGCTGCTCAACATGCATGATGGCAGCTTCCCTTCAAACATGTTTGGGAACTTTTAATTACAGCATAGGCTAGTGCCAGAGTGAAGATCTGGTTATGGAAGACTGGCTGGCAGAAGTGCCTGGCAGATGACTTTAAGATGCACCACCGCAACATGGACTTCAGTGGCAAGGGAAAAAACAGCTCAGGAAGTCCTAAGTCTTACCTTCATTTAGAAGGATGTTCTTCACAAACAACATAGTCCTATGCTTATTTTACTACTTAGCAAGCAAATGTGGATTAAAGGCAGAAAAACCACCTCAATTTTATTTTATTTATTTATTCATTTTTAGGGAAATTACAGAATAAAACCACCTTTTGTAAGATACCATATTGTTCTTAAAGTTCCCTTAAATACAGAATATTTTTTATTTTTCCCAGTCTCAAAGTTGAAAGTGCCTAAGACAAATTACGTAAGTTTCTCTAATGGCACTACCTGCATATTTTTTGGCCATATTCCTAACTTTCAGGCATTAGTGCTCCACTTCACAGTACTTCTCATTAAATAAGGCCTTATGTCTAACTGTCCTGAGTAAACCCACAGCAGCTAGAATAGAAGACAAAAAACTCCCTTCAGAATTTCATTACTGTTTTAACAGGGGCTTCAATGAGCATCACTTAGTACCAGACAGCTGTACCCTGCTAATCAATATTTTTATTATTACTGTAGTTAAACAGCACTTACTGCCGTTTATCAATCGGAGATAATCAGCTCTCTGGGTAGTAAACCACCTGTCCAAATTACCCACAGTCCTCTTAAGTGAGACATATTGTACAGGTAAATAGGTTACAATTTACACAGTTTATTCAACATACTGCAATCAGCAAGACCGCATTTGCCTAGGTCAGCTGCAAGTTAGCCTTCAATAAACAGTACTTGAAATAGCTGGCAGCACAGCTGTGCGATATTGGCTAACAACCCATGGACTTCTCCAACTGTGAGGCAGACTTTGTCATCTGGATGGTGTCTGCACAGGTTGCAGCCACAGCAGTAGCAAAAGGCTCACTAAAGCTCTGCAGGCACACTGTGACCAGCCTTGAAATCAGGGGTAGGTTCTGGTAATCCCCAGCCCCCAGACAGTACAAGAGCTCTTTGGGATGTGGCGCAGGGGTAGAATTTCACTTTTCACGTATAACTGCAGCCTTGAAATAGCAATGTTATATATACCCCCCCAGACAAAATTGTTATTGGGCTAATTGGACAGCCGAGTGTTTAACATGCCCTGGAGATTCAGGATTTAAATATGTTCTTCAACCACTAACAGTTCTCTTGTACAATAGCACATCTTGTTCCTCTCACACGATGCAGAGTGCATCTTGGATAAAGGCGCATGCCAGTCTTAAAGGCAGGCTCAATCTCCACACTAAAAATTCAGATACTGGAAATTACTTTTCCTGGGATATGAATGAAGACAGAAACCTAAATGCTGTATGTCACAGTCCCTACTCCTTCCCCGCAGTGTGAGTGCACGAGGAACGACTCGACACCAGCAGAGCTACAATGTCATAAACTAGGTATCAGAGATGAGAACATATGCCTATTACTGTTTTTTGTTAATAAGTGAAGGATGGACAATGACATTCTCATGCTAAATCCAAAACACAGCACTATACCAGCTACCAGGAAGAAAATTAACTCTATCCCAGCCGAAACCAGGACAGATGTCAAGAAGTCATAATATACTGGAAAACTTGCCTATGTGGAAAGATTAATTAGAAGAAGTAATAAAGATGAATACTCATTTCCTGTCTAGTGAAGAGCCCTAACTCTGAAAAGGTGAAAAAGGAGGTTTGCCTACTGACAGCACGCGTGTGTGCACACGTACACAAAACACAGCCAGGGGAAGGCACAGCCACTTCAGACAGAGTCTCCCCTCTTTTGGGGGTTTGACGTCCTCCAGAGCTAGTTCAGGATTTTAGTTGCAAAACCGCTGCCTGTGGAGGAGAYACAGTAGCACAAAACATCAGGAAAACCGAAGGCCAGGCTGTAGACAAGAGACTGTACACAAGAGACTGTGCACGCCACTGGCAGAGGCTGCCGGAAGATTTTACAGACCTTCTAATCCAGCAGAATATTCGGAGGAGACTGGCAATATGAACAGCACCTGTATAGTTACAAACACTCAAAAATAATAGCCACACAGACATACACAGTGAACCTAAAACTCTTATRATCTGTAGTGTGAGGTTGTTTGTGTGTCTTCCCAGTACTGAGATACATAGTTCAAGTTGTCGTTAAAGCAAAGAAGATGGGACTGAAAGATGATTCTCTAGGAAAGGATCCTACAGAGTGTCTTCTGTCCTTAGACACTAACCCCAAATCAAAAAGGAAGACAGTGTTGTACAATAGAGTACATTGTTATCACTGTGCACACAGGCCAAGGGCTTTATCATTTCTGCTCTGTGTGATGCCAACTGCAAGTCTGCAGAGCTGCAGTAAAATACCAAGACTATAGGAGTAAGCAAAAGGCAGGAGAGGGAAGCAAGGGCAAGTCCACATTTTTAATGGTAAAAAGCCTTAAAGCAAGTAAGGCAAGTATTAGTGCAAAACTGACATTTATTGCCAGTCACTTGTGTTTCAAGAACTTTTTTTTCCCCAACTCCTTAAAAAAAAGGGAGGGGGGCGGAAGGAACCAAAACTTCCAAACACATGTATCACATAACACTGACTACTAGTGGAGTGCACACTCTCACACAGGAAGATCACATATATGGAGACAGAATATATGTTATTTAAAGATCATTATTTTCAGTGCACAATCTCTTAAAGAGTTGTTTGTTTTTTTTTTTAAAAAAGGCAAAAAACTGAAAGCATAGTGGGGAGGGGAAACAGCTAGGATATGAAGCATTAGAGAGAAATATCTGAACTAGCAGAGCTTCAGCAGAGAAGGCAATCTGACAGGCACGCCGAGAGATCAGTTATCCTCCCAGCTATCAGGAACGCTGATGTCCTAGAAGTCAATTTTTGAACTGTGCTAATAATAGGTCAGCCAGCAAAGCCGACGCTGCATATTCAACCAAACCTATGTACAAGCTGTGGGCATGAACACAAGAGACTTTTTTAATTAAGGWGGAGAAAAGACTGAAGGCTAGCTTATTACACACCATTGTCTCCATTTACCGCAAGCCCTTCTCAGCTAGAAGACATTAACATCTCTAACACCAAAGCACATGCACTGCAGTGGGTTGCAACCACACTGTGCCAGGTGCTAATTAGGCAGTAACATGGCATCCCTGCTGCAGCCCTACTCACAGCGGGCTTCTCGAATAGACTAAGTCAGGGCAGAAGTGGAAACGGGCACAGGGACGCAGAGCAGCCCATTGCTGAGTTATGGCAAATCATGACCAAGAAAGAGGCAAGTACCCAGGTCTCCCAACTCCCAGATGTTTCCTAAAAGCATACATTGCTATTAGTTAAGGCCAAGTATATACTGAAACATTAAATGACATTATGACCTGAAGAGGTGTGAATGGTAAGAAAATTCTTATTTAAGTCACATAACATCTGAAAGCTTGTCAGGCACCCATTAAAGAAGTCACTTTAGTGTACGCTAGTCGACTTGGCCACAAGTTTTCTTCACTGAAATATTTAAGCTGAAAATTTTAACAACAAAACAGTTTCCAGCAGCCAGATCATGAAGGTCTCTTGCACAAAAACTCAAGTTTCCAATTTTTTTTATAACATTTAACATTTACAGTTATCTACAGTCAAAGCTTACCAAGTCTCAGCCCATCTAAACAAAAGACAACCTATAATCTCATCTTTATAGGAAAGTCACAACCCACTTTCAGTTAGACAGCAAGGATAATATTCTTGCATAACACAAAATATTCTCAGTACCTGAGAATTCAACAGTACCTAAATGTGGACGACTCCAGGGTCATCTTCCCTTTTTGAAGTTCTTTGGCTTCCTCATTTCAGAAACTGGACCTACGTTGTGGATTAAACCCAAAACTCATTTTCTATTCCTGCCTCCCTCACAAGGGTAAGGGAGATATTTAGTAGCGGGAAATGCTTATTAGAGATCTTCTGTGTTTGAGGTAGTATCATTTCCCTAATGGGCCTTGAACAATTTCCATGTTTTGAAAGCAGAGAGATTTCCTTTTAAAAATGAAATCAGCAGTCTGATGGGAAGTTGACCTCCATGAAATATTTCCTTCCATTTTCACTATCTGTGGCAATCCCCTACCATTTTTCCCGTCTTCTTTTATTCCGCTCACATGCCGATTTTTAAGCRGTTGTGAAAAATCATGAGCTGCAACTTCCAGGTGACCATGAACTGTTGCTAGGCTGACTCCCCTACTGCTTTAACTGTCGAGCTAGAAACTTGCCCCACTTCAAAATACAACAGGCTCTTCTACCTTCGAACGATCTCTGTAGTATAAGCCAGCAAGGAGGCAGTGTTCTTCACTGACAAAGGCACTGGCACACAGTTTCCAGCATTGACCCATCAGTATGGGTGTTAGCTCATGTACTGTTATTTATTTCTGAACTCCTAGGTACTGCCTTTAGAGATACAGGTGAGAAGTTAGTTCTACATTAAAGAGAAAGCAAATGCATGCAGGTGAGCTTTCCAGGTTTACCACTCAGGCTGCTATCAGAGCTAGCAGCTCAGCCTGTGCATATTTTACCCTCAGCTGCTTCAAGCCAGCGTCGGGATCCCCAAGCTGAGAACTCCTGTTACAGATTAGTTAGCTTCTCTACTTTTGACAAGTTGACTTTTATGCTGTGTATCACATAACTGCATCTTCACTGGAGGAAGAACTCACCTTTAGGATTTCACTTGCGATGTCTGCTGCTCAGCCTAATGGTTACAACAGTCCCTTAGCAAGCAGTTGCATCCTTGAAGAGATTCTCTTCCATCTCCCATTAAAAAAAGTGACAAACACACAACTTTGGATGTCAGTATGTATGGGTCATTTTCTTATCCAAAAATTGGCATTTGCATTCCAGCAATGACATCTCTGGTCTCAAGCTTCTAATGCCACTATGGCGGCTCCTAACATTACACCTCAAATTCATAAATCAAGAAAACTGCAAAACCCAGGCAAAGGCCCAGATTATTTGCTGTGCTACCACTGTTATTTTGCTAGCTGCTTCAGGTTCAGTCCCAATTTCCAGCGTCATTGAGAAGCAAAACTTCACATCACCACAGCTCCTTGTCCGAGTGGAGTCCTCATCCAGATTTCCATTGAAAACTACTCTGTGCCACCTCTTCCAGCATGTGACTTACTTGTTTTGAAAAAGAAATTCCAACCCAACTCCATCTAATTGCACCAAAAGACTAACATCACCTCCTCAGGACCTTGTCCACCTTCAAGAATCTCAAGGCCCTCACTCCTTAAATTTCCAGCTGAAATATAGTGAGTGACCCCTGCCCTCAAAAATCAGAGGCAATCCACCTGTAGCTTCCAGCTCGGTTCACACACACAGTAAATGGATAGAGGAATAGTGCCACATGGAGCAAGTCTTGAGCAACACCATTCATGGAATGAATTTAACTTCTCCTTCAGCTGGAAAGGATTATAATCTGATATCACAAGGGTCCTTCTGAGAAGAAACTTTCCTAGCTTTGGTATTATTTCTGTTCATGCCAGTTTGACACCAGAGAATGTGCGTATGTAGATTATACATAATGTTTTTACAGAAGTCTATGAAGAAGCACCACAAGTACCGAAAACACAAGTCATCTAATACAGAATTGGCTACTAATAAACCAAAAAACCCCACTCCATAGACACCTAAATATACAAGTCTTTTTCAGTGCCTGCTAGAATGCCAGTGTGGTACATGGATCTAAGTCATTCTGACTCCTGTGTTTTGCAGCTAAAGCAAAGGCAAATCTATTCGTATGACAAACCATGTGATAGAGGCCCATGTATCCAATATTCATTATCAAGCAGTATTAATAATAAGAGATGTTGACTGCTGAAATGCTAGAGATGCTAAAATAATAAGGAAGAAGAGCGAGTTTTTCATTGTACATGTTAAAATAATCCCTTATGTGCAGAGACATGCACCATCTTTTCTCATTCAATTAATGATATTTATATTCTCAGTCCTTCAGAGGGTCTAGTTATTTAGCTTTTTTTTTTTCCTTTTACGTGCCAGAAAGAGACGTGTGAATACGTGTTTAGTGATGCGCTTCCTGGATGTTCTCAGCAGTGAGATGCATCACTGAGTAACCTTGCTCTTGAATAAATTAAGCCAAACAGTTGGGGTTTGGAGCAGGTATTTTTAAACCTAGTAGTATTAAATATTACATTATTCTCATTAAATTATTAGGTATATTTCAAATATTGATTTATTAACTGCAGCCTTTATTGTATGCTTGTCAAATGTACAGTAAAACATATAAAGATGTAATGAAAAGATCTTTGACCCATAGAGCAGTACAAATATCAACCCAATTGTTTTAAAGCCCCAATTCAAAGCAGCCACAAAAGAACTCTCTTAAATAACACAGCCAAAATCCCCAGCAGCTGGGAAAAGGCCACATCTTCTTTCATTTGGATGAGGGCAATCGGATTGCCACAGAATTTACAAGAAGCCAAGCCTAATCCTACAGAATCCTATCTACTGCAGGCACAACTCTCAGGCTCCACTTCACACATTCACTCCAAGGTCTGTGTTGGGTTTTCAGGCCCAAAGAAACTCATGATCACCTCAGGACACAAAGAGGGGAAAGGACCTTCCACGTCAGAAGAATCCTCTCCTCTTATCACAGTAACCACTTCATGCAGTCTCATGAAATGAGAAAGCTCCAGCTCAAGGTACAGTATTTTTGCKATAGGCTCTTGTAGCAAGCTCATATTCTGTGGCTGAGCTACAGCATATTAGTACCAGTCCTGTCAGTGATGTTCACACATAAAAACAGGCCTATCCCTGTCAGAGGAGAAACTGCCTCCGCTCCTTCCCCTGAAAATTGCACAATTGTTATTACTAAAAATCTGTACAGATTGACTCTCTCTGCCTTTAGACATCCTCAGCCTGTCAGTCTGAGCAAGCCAGAGCTGGGGGAAATACCCGGCTGTAGGTACTTCTGTACCGCTGTGGTCTCATCACTCCACCTTCGCTCAAATACACGCAAAAGCTTGAACTATCAATTGTGCAAGCTAGCCTCTGAAGCAGACTCCTTCCTGATAAACCATTCGGTTGGGCTGTGTTACTGCTTTAATGGCAACTGGCAGAGGAGGGAAGCTTCAGCCACACATCCCCTCCTATGGAGTAAGTATCACCTCAGCACTTGCAGTAGTTTCTCAACACAAACTTCCTTTAGACAAATGGGATCATCATCTGTTTACAAAAGCATTTCTGCAGAAGGCATTAGAAATCACTGTTGACTCCCTGGGACTGGACACTTTAGTTTCATGACACAGACTGTTAGCTGATCCCTTTCCATGGTGCTGTGGATGAGACTGGGTCTGCATTCTCTATGTTTTCGGCATGCTGCCATGTCAGTGTGGTAACCTAGCTTTAAAAATAAAGAGGAATAAATCAGTACGTGCTAGTGAGATGAAGAGGACAGCATATTATACCATCCTCAGACTTTTAAAAACCTAAATGGCTCCACCATAAAAGCAATTAGTTGCTTTCCTCCTTTTACTCCTTTTCTTAGGCAGTGTCAGAACTGCACTGAGTCAATGGCTAAGTGTCTTCTCCTAACATCCAYTTGATTGTGTAACATAACTTCCAGCTAAAGGACGCAAGAACAACAATGCACAAACTGTCTGACAATACATATTTCTTTTCCTACTCTGCCTATGTATCCATTGATATATTTATTCACAGACAGAAATCACAGTCTTTCTCTGGCTTTGCTTTGCTAGCTAGGCTAAACACACCAAACGCTTCCAGCTTCTTCTCATCTCCTGAGAAATGCTTTTTATTATCATTCCTTTTTATTCCAGTAGACTTTCTCTTCACCTGGCCGAGTTTTGATTTATCTTTCTTCAACACTCATGACCAGAAAAAAACAAATGAAAGAAATGGCATTCCTTTTTTTAAAAAACATAGCAAGGAATTGAGGTATGTTTTAGTCAGGACATAAAAATACGACAATGCAATGAACATTGTCTGGTTTTGCTATAAGAAACATTACAGAAACAGTAAGATATAACAGACACTAGCTTGTCACATTAATTAATTTTTCTTTTTTAAAACCCATGTTGAGAATCATTCAAGTAATAATACGAAATCAGCCAGCATTCTGCATACAGATGAAGCAAATATTCCAGAACCTTCAGCAACAAAAGAATTTCATACTGAAAAATACAATTAAAATCAGAAAGCTGTCCTGCCATCTGTTTAAAACAAAGTTTTAAATTTCCTTGTTGTTATCTGAAAATCGCAAAATGCTATGTATGACTTCATTTTGGAGGATTATCTTTACTGATGACAGTAAAATATACTTAAATATGCAAATACCCAGTAAGCGTGTCAAACTGCAGGATACCACATTATTATTACCAAATTGTAAGATCAGAGCTTAAATGAACTTAACAGACCTTCACTGCAGGTATGACCATACTAGGATGGGCAGYGAAGGTGAACCTAGCACATAAAAATCAAAGAGAAATGGCCCGTGGTCAGAAGAGCCTGTATGCATTTTCATCCTAGGCTACTGTTTACTCTGCTGATAAAGTCATTCAAACAGAGAAGTTTGATCAACCACTTTTTAATATGGCTCTTGTTAATGTCCAAAAGCAGTCGTGCTGGACCTGGGTACCTGGCACAACACATTGGAGCCAGCCCAAACATAATCAAATGGTTAAATCACACACAGTCATGAAGAAACGAGCAAGGCACATGAATACTTATTTTGCATCGAAGGAGTCTTGAGCAATTAGTTTACTGTTTGCCTTGCCTATAAGTTGTCAGATGTCCACTCTGCTGCAAAGCAGGCTTCTGGAGGCTCTTTGTCTCTTCAGCCTGCCTTCTTTCCGAGTTCTGTTCCTGCTCTTAAAAGTAAATGCCAAGAGGATGGCTCTGCTAAGCCTGGCTGCCACTGATACCTCATACCACAAGAATGGCCATCCTTAGTCTTTCACGTGTGGCATAACGTAAGTGACATGGATCCGAAACTACAGACCTAGGATGATTTGTTAGGAGCATATGGCTCCTGCAAGCATGAAATTTGCTACTAACTTATCAGAAAGCAACAGGGGACAGCAAGTGAAGAGTCCAGACTGGTCACACGTATAAAACTTCTTGGTAAGAATTACTTTATTGGCAGCTTTTCTGATCCATCATCTGTTTGACTCCAGCGTTATCCAGACYCGCCGATTGGGCTGCAAACCCTGGGAGGATTGCTGGTTCATGGAGAACTACAAGATGGGGTCAGTGACACTGATGGAGGGCTGCACTGAACATGCACCTTTACCAGGAACTCTGAGCTCTGACTGCATGAAGAACAATCTAAAAGACTGTCCAGATACACTGCTAGACACCAGACACTACATATTATTTTCCTTTCTCTGCAACAGAGAAGAAACAGAAAAGGAAGGGAACAGGAAAACAATGCAAGAAGCAGCTCAACCAGCCAACAAGTTAGAGAAAGCTGCACAGTTACAACCACCAGTTCCCTAAGCTAAATAAAAACTTAAACACAGGGGGAGCAGCTTTTTTTGTTTTGTTCTCCACCCCTGCCCCCCGCCCAGTAATTCATGTAATTTTTGTATACATTTACTGATAAGGCAACAGCAACCAAAGGAGCCAGATTCATAATTTAGAAGCCATACCATTATCCTGGCAGTAATTTACTGCTTTGCACAGTGTCTGGCAAACAGGACAGTCAAATGACTAGAAAGATGACTGCTACTCATGCCTTGTCTCCATACCCATTTGTAGTCAGCTCCCAGGAAAACGTGTCTGACCAAGGATGCTGGCAGGCAGGCTTCTCACAGTTCATCACTTTGTTTAGCAAGGCCTATCCTTCCATACTCAGAAAATAACAGGCCCTAGTTATGACAAAAGCAATTGCTTAAGAAATAATAACTAGGGGAAAAAAGAGAAAGCAATACATAGAGGGTGTATTGTCCTGATATTATTTCTTCACGTAGTTCCACTGTCATCACAGGATCACTTTACACAGTGGAGAGAAGGAARTGAAGAGAATTTGAAATGAAGAGAATTTCTATATAACCTCCTTTTTCAATATATTTGTAATTTCACAATAAACATGAACCCAACCATTCTCTGCAAAAGCAGAAAGTAGCATTTCCTTCCTGGTCCTTGCACTATCAGCACCCCAACAGAAATATATTTACTTTCTTTAAACAGACACTGCTAGGATGGGGTTTAGAAACAAGCTTCATGTAGTTGTCATGAATTATTAACCAGAAAAAATCCCTCATGTTGCCCTTTACAGAGGCTTGATTTGCAAGTTTAAAAATCAAACTGACACTTACGTCTCTTGTACAAATACCCAACCTTTTAAAAAAATGCTCTGAGCATTATAAATACATTTTTTCATGAATATGAGAACAACAATTCTATAAATAGCTATTCTTCACAGAATTGCTTCAAGACATTGTTTTTACAGACAACAGTAGGAAACTGAAGGAGGTCTTAGTGCCAAACAAATTAAAAGTGAAATAAACTCTCCAATCAACTCTGAGTTTCCATTTATTATTACAGAGTTCGCCATTATTTTTCAGCTTATACCATTAGTTAATGCAAGGGAAGGAACAAAACAGAAGACTGCACTGTGTTCTGGCACAGCTACTGGGTTGGTGTAAATCAGTCATATCCTTCAACTTCTGAGGGCATTCACTTTGCTTCTTTGGGCAGTAATTTAACAACTCTAGACTGTCAGCAGATGAACCTGCTATTAACAACCACCACCTTGTACAAGCACAAGCAAAGACAGACAAGATTTTTATTATAACTCCATGATATGATGTCCAAATACACTGACTCAAAACTGTGCTCCATCTCCTCTAAAAAGCAAACATATGAAGATAAATATGATCTAATGTAATAGCAAATTGCCTGTACGGTCTGCACATTTAATGGTTGCTACCTCCTCAAGCAATTTTGGCACTCGTATCTAAACATAAAATCAACAGGAACTCCTGAAAAACAGCTATGCAACTGGTAAACCAGGTTTCCATAGCCAGAATACTACAAGTACGTATTTAGTCATTTTGGCATATACTCCAACACAAGGCCAAAGCTCAAGCACTACCAAGTTCTAACACCATTTTCAACAGGGAACCAGTACAAGCACTTACTTTGTAAGTACTTGAAAATTCACCTGTAAAAAAAAAAGGAGGAACTCATTCAGTTCCTAGTTTTGATACAGTATTTTGCTATAACAATTGCAACAATAATTTTCTATTATATCTCTGATATAGTATATGAAACAAACTGCATCCAATCACTCAGGGTACTGATACTCTTTCACCCTGGTGCAGCTCTCCACAGTCTCCAACAGCTGGAAACACGACAGTGCTGATTTCAAGGGGTGACACGGATGTGAAACCGGAGTAACGCAGCGATGAATCAGGCCATAAGCTTTCCCAACAGCTCCCCAGCCATAATAGTGATCTAAGCATACCGGAATGTTTTTAAAAGAAAGTAAGTGTCCAGCGAGGATTAGTAAGAACTTAGTGACGTGGCCCACCAGGCATGGCCAGGGAGCATGCGGCAGTGCAGGAGGAAGAATTCAAAGGGAGCTCTGGCCTCTGGGAATTCTGCGTCTGCCGTGCACCACAGCCAAAATCCTCAGTGTACAGAAGGCAAGACAGAGAAACCACAAGGCAACTATGAACCACAACAGCATCCCAAATGGATCCTTGCCTGTAAACCAGGACAATTATACGTCTCACTGGCCATCAGATCATTAACACAGCTGGAAACTACCAAGTCTTCCATTCATCTCTCCAAGTTTTGTGCACCAGGGATGAGCCACAGGCCTGTTGTATTTGCTCCTCAGAAGAGCAGAGGAACGTATGCTGATGTAATGCTTGTCTGCTGTGCCAGGACTGGCATGCAAAGCCTCCTGATTCCTGCCTGTCACACCACAGAAACCAGAGAGAACCATTCTGCAGCAGGAACCTTTTCTCTTACCTTATTTTGATCTGTCCAGTAAAAGAAAAATCCCTGTGGATCTGTTCTGAGAATAATTGGAGATACAACAGTGGAGTCCTGGAAGAAAAAAAAGGACAAACAAAAAAATCCATGTCAGCACACAGAACACATAATTATGCACTAGCTGCTTTGCCACCCATATTAATGAATTGCAACATCTAGAAATTACCCTGAAGGTATCACTAGCAAGATGTCACTAAAACAATTTAGTATCACCTGCCTAATCTCCATTTTTCTGACATAACATATTTCCATTACTGAGAAGACAGCACTAAATAACTCCAGACTTGTCAACACATGGAGTTACTCCAGAAAAGCTGGAAGTAGATGAAGTTAAACAGACATAACACGCTAACTGTCAAACTAGAGCCCACATAGTAAAGTACTATAGTTATCAGAAGACCACTGCCCACCTTGGTCRAAATTAACCTTCAGACATAGACAAGAGCTAAATGCCTATAAGCTTTACTTTAACATACAAAGACTGAATTTGCCTAGAAAACCTGGAATAATATCCACTACATTAAGACTTTTGTCAATTACTTTCCATTAGTATTTTTCTATTTTTTCTACAATCCAACTGTGAAGATTTTAGTAATGGAAGTATATACATTTCACCCCACCTCCAAATCAGTTGAAAACTTGTCTACTCTGGTAACATCCATAGTTCAGGTCATTTAAAACCAAGTATATTTGTAAGTACTATAAGTAAGGCAGCCTGGTTTCCTACATATTCATGTATTCTGACTGACAGCAGGTACATGACTCGGGAGAGACAAGCTCTAACCGAAGCCTTTCCTGCAGGTGGGTGTTCATTACATTTCTTACCCATCGGGATTCCCTGGCGCCTAACAATAATTGACATCAGTGCAGCCTGGTCCTAATAGGATTCCTCCTCTCTTTCCTCTACTATTTTTCATGACATCTGTAAAAACACTGTTGTCTAAGACCTCTACCTGTTTACCAAACTCGATTTAAAAGTTATGGAGGGAGCAGAGAAAGGAGAAGGAAGACAGGCAGACAGAAAAATGGCTTAAGCTTTATCTCCACAGGAAASCAGGCTAAAGACACAATTCCCCCTCAAAAAGGATGTGTATTTCTGTTAAAGTGTTACAGGTATATTACGGCTTTAGCATTCACCTATTTCCAAAGCAGCAATATGTGAAGTCAGTCTACACTCCTTTAAGGAAAAAAATGGGCTCTAATAGGTTCAAATTTAAATAAAATATATTTAACTGTGTTTYTTCTAAGTGCAAATAAAGTTGATGGAAGTGACATTATCATAAATGAATAAAAACTAACTTATGCAAGTGCCATTTCTGAGGCAAGAAGATAACATTTGTCTGTATTATACCACCAGTACAGTCCTTTTGACAGAGTACCAAACTCCCAGCAATGGGCATTTGTGAAACAAGGAAGTTGAATTATTCCCAGTTTACAGCTGGAAAAAACAAGACCCAAAGAAGCTAAGCGACAGGCCCAGCACCAGCCAGAAGCCTGCAGGGGAACAAGTAGAATAAAATGGAGTCAAGCATGAAGCATGTTTTTATCTCAGCACAAGAGAAATACAAATAGAAGAGCAAGTTCTACACTAAAAAGAAATACAAGATCAAACCCTTAATTGAGCATAAAAGTCCTCTTTATAACTGGAAGATCCAGGCTGTGGATTAACTGTGCCACAGGTACACTGACACTCAAATGGGTGCCACGTCAGCCTTCAGAGGCTGGGAACAAGTGCGGCTGCACCAATGCCAGGCGGTGCTATGGGAATGTCCCAGCTGGGATCAGAGCTAGTCCACAAAGCACCACTGACCCTTCTTTTCCTCATTACAAGAAAACAGCATTATATGCACTTCTCCTAAGAGAATGGACATACAGAATTTGTACCATCTTTTTTTTTTTCCTGTTTCTCCATAGTTCCTCGTTATCTTGTACACCTGAGAGTCGGGTACTGTTTGAGTGCAACAGGCAAATTTATTTTAAAAAAAAAAAAAAAAAAAAGCCAAGTCCTGAAGAGATGTTGACTAGCTGTCTATATCCACAAGCTTCTACAAAAGTGTTCTCAAACCTCTGCCTTTCAAAAAGAGAAAAAACCCTGCTCTGGAGATATAACTCTCCTTTTTTAGCTTATTTCAATATGTCCCATGCAGCCTGTGTGTAAATATGTAAAATGAGGAAAGAAAAAGACTAAGTGTCCTTCTGCCTTCAGATGAGATATACACAACTTCAGGGCGGGGGGGAAGAGAAGGAAGTGATGGGAAACAGACAGGCATGAAGTGATTATGTCTAGGATTAATCAATTTTGCTGGTTAATCATTTCAAATCAATTGCTTCAACCCAAAAGCTGTTTGGTTTTGTCTGTGCTGATGACATACAGCTGTCAAAGTAATACTTTTGTAGATGTGGGTTGTAAGATGTTGACTATAATCAGACTCAGAAAAGTGGAGGATGAGGGGAAAGAGCCTTTGATATCTATTAGGTGACATAAAGGAAACCTCATCATGACAGGGATAACGATGAGTCTTAATTTAAGATCCTCTGTGCTCCAGGAAGTTGTTTGTTTTAATCAAAAAAAGGCAGTTGTGCATTATGCATCTTTTCTAAATTAACTACACTACTTTGACATTAAGCATAGCACAATTAATGTGCTGATGAACACGAGAACCCCATGCTGACACGCTGTCTACAAACACAGGATCTGACAATAACTTTGTACATGCAATAAGTCACGTGCACCATGTTTTATATATTCTACAAGCTAATTATAACTCTTATAAGTCCCTGCCACCAATTAGTTCTGGGTGTAAAGGAAAGGAAATAAACTTCCCTAGTCAGCTCTGCAAGTCCTCCTCCCCACTCCACATTAACACGGAGTCCTTTGTCATGTGGAACAGGTCTGTTGCTTTTACGCTGCTCTGCAATCAGAGCTTGCAAAGGCAGGCAACAATCAAAAAGATACATGAAAAATCCTTTATACACTATACATTCAAGAAGAGTGGTTCAAGGCTCCRAAATAGAAATTTGTTTCATATTACAGTTGTCTGATACATTTATTTACAAAAACTATTATAGTATATGGGAAAAACTGTGGTTTATTACCCAGCAGACACACCTGCAGTCATTCATGAGACTATCCTGAAGCACATTAATTCAATTTCCTCACCCAAGGAGCTGACCTATCTCATAACTCCCCTCAACAGATTTACCAACCATACACAACTCTGAAGAGGGTAACAGACAGGACACAATAGATAAAGGGAAAAAAAAAAAAAAAAACCTTGAAGGACAAACAAATAGGGAGCAGTCATTCATTTCTTCCCTAACCCACTCAGATCCAGAATGTGAGAGTAAAACAGAGTGGGGGAAAAAGGTCAGTGTTGTGCATCTCTAAAGCTGACGGGTTTGGACATAAACACATATTTAGGTGTCTAGTAAGGGCATAGCTCTTACGATCCTCTGGATGTCAACAAAGCAAGCAGCCCTTTGGGTAGGAGCCCCAGATTCTTGGGGGAATATATTTCTTATATTCCAAGTATATAAGAACAGAAGCAGGAGGAGGTGACCAAGGCAAAAATCAGATGTAACCAGAAAGGGGAAAGGAAGAAGAGAAAGGCAGAGCGTCCCAGTCAATGACGCAAATGGTTGTGGGTTATCAGGCTTTTTAAATGCCATTCGTGGGTGCCTGTGCCAAGCAGTGGCTTGGTTTCTGACAGATTGCTATTGCAAATTCCTTGAATAGAAAGACTTGGAGTGGCCCTAACCTGGCAGTCCCAGTGTGCTGCATATCACATCAGTCTAAACTTAAGTGAATAATTTTTTAAAAGGGCTTTTAATTTCACCTTTAAAAGCCCCCCCACCTTTTTATTTGTTGACTTAGGGCCAATTCTCTACTTTCCTCCAATTTCACAGCCTCAAATGAGTAATGTGGTTGTTCTATACTTATTCCATTAAGTTGCCTCCTAATTGGCTGCACAACCTCAGACCCTGCATTAGCAATATTCTTTGTTTTCTACTTTTAAACAAAAAGGTTTCAAATTTATGCCCACAAAGTGCCACAAAGAACTTTGGGATCCTTACCAACCAGGCACAGCAGAACACAGGCATAGGAGATCAATGAACAAATCCATATTTAAGTGCCTGCCAGGTATCTGTTTCAAGGTCTGATTTTAAGTGTGGGTCCCCTAGACTACATCTAACATCAGTGAGCAAAAAGTGCCACCTCCATTTTAACATTACTGACCAATAAAGACTATCATACAAAGCCAAACAGTGAAGAGTGTGGAAGCCTTGGTTGAGTTCCTTTCTAACTATATGCCCATGCTTCCTACTCCTCAGAGCACCCCCATGACCAGGCTGTGCATCCAGCCACAAGGGACGGAGCCTTCTACCCTACTCCTCAACTGTCACTGGTAAGACCTGAAGAGACACGAGGCAAGAAAGAATGGCTACATAAGGGTGCACCGCTCTGCCGCCTACGTCCTGAGCTTTGGCCCTTGCTCCCAGAACTCTCTGCACTTCATTCATTAGGGCAAGGGTGTAACACTATTGCTGCTGTGTTTTGTACCAAGCACAGTTCAGTGTTAAAATGATCAGAGAACGTCACAGGCTGGGACTAGCGTACCTGTGATGCAAGGATCGGGTCAATCCTGCCATAAATGAGAAGTTCCTAACGGATCTTAAAAGCACCTACAGGGGAATGAAATTCTACATGTACCTTGTCAACTAGCAAGACCATGAGTCAGATGAGTACGTGTTTTAATAAACCATATAGATACTGATGATGTTTCTTATAAACAACTGCAGTCAAAATTCATATCAACAGATTTTAAAAAGAAAAGCAGACCAACCTTTTTGTTCAGCTCTTACAACAGATGGGGCTCACAGCACTGCCTTGCTAAGCCAAACCACTGTTTCCTCATTTTGCCTGAGATTTTGAGAGGCATTGAACATCCCCAAATATAAACTGAAAACTTTTACACACATCATTATTTCATTTGCTTGAACCTTCTCCTGGAAAATTTCTGCCAAACTGCTTCCAAACACAAAGCTAAGAAATAAAGGTTGTTTCTGGCAGAAGCAAAATATTCTGTAACTTTTCTTTCACTTTGGTGAAAGGGCTTGAACTCTGGTTGAACAAGGCTGTAAGGCTGTGGGAAAGGTGTGGGGAAGAGTCCCTGCAAAGATTCTTCTTGCCACTCCACAAGCCAAAGGGATTACAGGCTTGGGGGAGTGGAGAAGGAGCAAAGGAGAAGGGATAGCAAAACCACAGTTTATGCATGGTTAGCAGATATATTAGCTGTTAAATTCCATAATACACTGGGTGTACTCAGACTGGAACTAAGCAGGATTACCCAAGCAATTAGCACTATGAATTTCTTTAGGCTGACAGCTGAATTATGAGTGAGAGGCAGAGAGTACCCGTCCCCTGGTTTTGCAATGAACCCCTGAAATAATCTGGAGGCGTAAAGATGCCCTTTTAGGGCAGAAGAACCAAATCTGCCGTGTAAAGGAACAGATTGCAAAAAGGAAATGTTGGAGAAGGTGAAGTGAGCGCTGGAGGTTGGAAGCAGGGCAAGAAATCAAAACTGGAAATCCCACTTGTTCAATAGGAATATGCAGGAAAATATTCTTCACTATTAGAGTGGTTAAACCCTGGAGAAACTTTGGTGATGGCACCACATGACAGCAGTCATCATTCTGCTAATTAAAGACTAACTTCCTGCAAGTTTCAAAGAGCTACCTTGAGCRGGATTTGTTTCTCAGAAGCAGACTACCCTGTCATGTTTCGCAGGATGTCCATACTCTTGGACTAATTATAGCCTTACCTCATGTAGTCTTGATTTGTCCGCATGAGTCCTTATTTGTAGTAGATGTTACAAAGTATGCAGTCAAGAAAGAAGGAATAAAAGGAGAAATTTATAGCAAAGGTAGCCAAACGCCAACCAGAAAGATTTTATCTCTGCCAGAGAGTTCTTATGTGATGCTAAGCAAATCATTTAAACCAGTATGTTCATGGGCGTAAATGCTGTATTCTGATTTTGAGGGAATACTGGAATTGTATTTCCACATTTCATTTTCTACTTTTCAGAGATGCTGAGCCCAAATTCATCTGAAGTCACTGGGGAGACATTCTGAACATCTGACTGTATGGTGCTATGCAGTCTGAAAATTAGGTCCAAGGTATCTAATCACAGATTAAAAATTAGTAGTTTTTTATGTTGGTCTCTTTTTTTGGACCTACAACAGTACAATTGGGAGGGAACACATTTTGTCATCTAATGGGTCTTGTGAAAATAAATTAAAAAGTGCTTATGAAACATTTACATTATAATAGATAAAAGACTCCATAATGATTAGTTAACTATTTCACCACAGCCTTTGTTAAAAAAAAAGTCTTGAGCATTCAAACATTAAAGTGAAGAAAGCATACAATGCACAACTTAAATTCACTGTTAGCTTCCCTTTCACAAAGAATTCCTCGTTTACTTAAGAGTTGTTTTCTGGTTTTCAGTTTCCCTCCTATGTACCAACACTCCAAAGGGCTCAGACGCTACAATAACACAGATGCTATCTGCGACTTAAACATGTGAAGTCTTCACCAGATCTTCCAAGGCAGGCATCTAACCATTCTCCAGGGGATCCAAATCTTTCCCCCCCTCAAGCTAAAGTCAGCAAGAGCTTTCCAATGGAGTTAACCAAGTTCAGGCTTTCCCTTTTACTAAATGTTAACTGTTGAGAAATTTTAAACTCAATCTGATTACTCTCCTGTGTTGCAAAAGGCCAAAACCACAACTTCTACTCATTTAGATAAAATATTTTTATATAGCACAGAGCTGATATTTGTTTACTACATAAAGATTAGCAACAAAGAAAGAAAAAACAACAAAAACTCTAGAATGTTGGACTAACTTCTTCCCTCCAGACTGAAAACATTCAGAAAAAATAAACTCTTTTCAGTTTATTGTTTTAGTTTTATACACACAGAACAATTGTTTTTCATTTTTCATGGCCTCAGTAATGTACTGTAGCGACAGACTTGTGCAGAGTTTAAAAAAAAAAAAAAAAGAGCAGGAAAAAAAACAAGTTACTTGAGCATCAACATCTTAAAATCACTTCTGAAAATTTCCAGGTTTTTTCTTTGTTCGATCTCAGCTTATCCATAATAATGACACTCTGATGTTACATTTACTTGAAAGGTTAAAGGGGATGCATCTCATACTCTTGATAATCTTCTTTAAAAGACTCTAAACAAATAAAGAAGCCTGAAAACTTTACATAGCACTCACCATCTGAGCTCAAAAACGTTTTATAAAGATGAAGAAGTGCTCTAAGAGAAAGGCATTAAAATGGAACTTGAAAGACCTAGGTTCATTTTTGCTGCTCATTGGAATACCTGGTAAAGTGCTGTAGCCACTAAACAATGCTACCTATCAGCAGGTTTGTTTCAGTAACTAAATATTTAGAAAAAAAAATATGCTATAAAATTGGAATCATGTCCCTCAATTTAGGTAGAGTTACATTACCTTACTGATATAGTTAACTTGCAAGTAAAAGTAAATAGTGTAAGCCACAGAGAGACCAGTCAAATTCTTTATGTAAAGTACATATTATCACTAGGGAAGATAAGAAAGCCTTTAAGCAAGAACTGAAAACAAATCTATTTTTGAATATACACCATCATATTAACTTGCTTTGGTGTGCCAATTACTGCTCTTAGAGAACATCAGTTCAGCTGTGCTCTAGCTGTTGAGCTATTTGTTAACTCAGTTATGTCTATCTTGTTCCCACTACAAGCCAGAGTAAAATAAAGCACAAAAGACAGGCAAGGCAGGTATCAGCCCCTTCAGATGTCAGATCAGTCCAGAGACAAGTCCCCCTTTATACTCAGGTTTCATTAACCTTCTCAGCTAGCAACACATTCTGCTACATTGAGTTTAACACCCTGCAAAAAAGCTTCACCCATGGACTTAATTACATCCTTTTTATTTATTTATTAAACTGTTTTACAACTCTCATTAGGAAGAGCTATTATAACCTGGGTTTCACTACAGCTGTGTGGATTAAGTAAGTTCTTCTTTAAGCCTTACCTCTCTCTCACAGATATCGCTTCTCTCTAGGAATAAGAGAGTGCATCTGTTCAAAGACCAGACCAGTACTTAAGAGACTCAGAGTCTCTTCCCAGTAGTAAGGGAAAAGTGGTTATAAAGGCCCAACTGAAGGCAGCGTGAAGAAACATGACTTGAAGAAGCGAGTGCTCAGCCAACTGGCATCTTAAACCAGACACACACGTGCATACATCCACAAAAAAAAACACCTAAGCAACCAGTCACTTTTACCTTTCACCTGTTCAAATGTCAGCTATTTCTGTTCAGTGCCTTGTGAATCCAATCTACATATCAAGAACAAGAGTTAATTCTAAAATTTGTTTTCCGACCTGTAATACTGTTATAGAATAAAACAGAAACAGTGTGAGGAAAAGCGAAGTATCAGGACAACAGCCATCTGTTTGACTTTAGTGCTTTATATCCTGATCCAAAACGGAATTTGCGAATAGACTCTATCAGACATTGGATGGTGTAAGTGATATTACATCCAATCCCGATGTACAAAAGTGTGACTTGTCTTGCAAAGCCGGAACTTTTTAATTGATCCTAATGCTTTTACAATTTAGAAACTGAAGATGGTCCGCAAAGGACATGGAGTTTCAAGCCTCCTGAGCTGCTTGCCTTCTGCCTGCCTGTATGTGACCTTGAGTGGCTGACATAACCTCTTCCTTTCCTCTGCCAAGACCTTAGCAAAGCTCAGGCAAGGTGTTTCTTTTTCGAACTGCATCATCATCACACTGTCGGCGGGGAGGCAGGCACTGGATGAGGTTCATGTGTAACATGTAGCAGACTTCACTGCTGTTCCTCAGAGAGGAGATCCATATAACAACATCAGTACCACATCTGCTTATTAGCAACCTCAGAGTTACTAATTAGGCTCAGAGCTACTAGAAGCTCAGGACAGGAAGTCCATGGGCAGATCGGTTTGAAAGTCTGTATCACTATGGCTTTTGTCAGATTGTTCTGCACACCACGCTGCAGCATCCTTCTAAAAGCTGGCAAATACATTCTTTAACAACTGTTAATCTATACACCATGAAATTCCTTACACACCTCTCATGCTCTAGTTTAAATCCTTCCAGTATTCCCATTTAAACAAAAACACTACTTTTCAGTGGTTTATAACTCAGCTGGAAAAATTTTGCTTTGGGCTGAAACTTGGTACAAGTCATAGGAATTCACCGAAAACACTCTTTTGCCTTATGAAATGTGAAGCAAAGTCAATAGAGCCATCTTTAAACTGCAAAACAAAACAGCAGGGAAGTGTACTACAAGGGTATGCCTTGGACAGGAATGAATGCTGCTCTAGTGCACAGGCGATGCGGAAGAACTGAACTCCCGTTCTCACTCAGAAACAGTAAATAGAAAATGGCACGYAATAAACACTAGTAATGTGAGCCTCGCTTTTCTGAACAGCCCTGTTAGCACAGCAGAGCCAAAGTACTCATTATGGTCAATTCTATTTTACTGTTACATTTTGTAGTTTACTATTTCTCATTACAGCCTATTGTTTCACTGGAGAGTTTCTGCATGCCTGTTTACATGCAAGACCACAGAGGTTCAGATTAGTAATCACCATTTTTCGAAAACCCTTCAAGCAGATTAATTTGATAGAAAACAAAGATTCTGAAGTGGTTATTGGCTACTCAATAGCAAATACTTTTCAAAGTCACCAAACATGCATTCGTCCAAAGACCTTCTTACAGCCAGAGTGCCAAAGGAGATTCATTTCCCTTGAAATCTTTGATTTTGTGGGGCTTCCACTGCTGAGAAGAAACACTATGGGCAAGATGGGGGGCCTGGGGGTGGGAAATGCATACATATACACACAATGTATGGTCAACAATGAGTTAATGCTAGTATTCTTCATCACACAGTGTGGCTAAATATGCATCAACTTTCACAAGGTTGCCGAATTTGGCCATGAAAGCACTCACTAAACAGAACAGGGCTCTTTCTCATCTCAGGCACACATTCCAGGTAATACCTGTGTATCGCTGAGTAACACCTTTAATCTGAAATGCACTATTTTGCCAGAATTTAGCCGTATTTTATTACTGCAGCCTTTATGTCTACAACTGAAGATTAGTCTACAGCAGACAGATTAGCTACTGAACATCCACTGTGCTTGGAGAACACCTCTTCTCCTGCAAATTCTATGCATACAATATAATACTTTGGAAACAGCACTAATAATATAAACTGCTGCCTAATTGCTTGGTCTTTCAGTCTGGAGATTTAAATCACCATCAACTTGACCTCTGCATATATCTGTGGAAATTTCTTGGTAGCTTACCAAAAATAAAACAATAACTGCAATGACAAGGCTGAGGTTATGCTGCCTTTTCCTATACTAAGGAAAACAATCAACTGAAGGAAAACATTCTCTCAGGCAAGTCATTCAAGCTTAGTTCCCATTTATCTTCTGAACATGAATAACCTGTGTCAAGCCAATGTTTACTACTGTGGACAAGGTCAGGTTGCTGAGCTTATTAAAAACGTATTAGCTTATTATTGCAAATAAAATTTCACACTGCAAGTTGTTCAGTTTTTTGGTGTTCTTTCCCTCCTTGACAGTGTTTATCACAGGTTTATAGAGGTCAGGCTCACACATTTGGCTGCTAGACAGGCTGAAAGCAATGACAAAACAGCGATACGTAACTGGACAAGAACAGTTAGACACATGAACTGCTCCTTCTCCCTCTCTCTCTGTTGTCCCTCCAGTTGTTACTGTGGATGTCTTTAGCACAGCCGAATTCGCAGCAAAAATACGAGAGCTGCGTTAAGGCTCTCAAAACAGTTATCCTCAACAATTCTCCTGGCATTCAAACTGTCCAGCATGCCTGCCTTCTTTCCCAACCACCCCTCTACCACAGCTCAAGTCTCACTATGCCTCTCTGCCTCCAGACACCATTCAGACAGACTTTTTGGGGCACCCGCTCCTCCAGGCACAACTGAGACACAAACACCCGATGTTGTATTGTAGGAGCAAGGCTAGCAGAAGACTTGTCCTTTCTGTTTTCCTTCTCTACAGCACAGAAGTCTTACTTTCGTGCTCTGAGAAAAGGAAAGCTAAACAGACAAAGGCTACCTTTCTCTGAAACAGTCGCTGGCATAGCCTGCAAGTGAAGAAAGAAATCCCAGGTGCTGAACAGCTGTGCTACCAAAGATGAGGTGAAAACCACACTCCTCTCCTATGTGAGGCAATACAAGTGTAAAGGGTTGGGAAGCAGCAAGTGGTAAGGGGAAAGCAGATGTGATTTTGAGGCAAGTCTCATGCTCTAATGAGCCAAGAAAGAAGAGTGCCTTCTATGGAGGAAGGAAGATGAGCGGGGGTACCCAAACAGCAAGCCCTGGGGGAACGCATCCAGGGTTTGACAACCCCACCAGAAAGAGAGAGACAACAAGAAGGTCAGGAGCCAGAAGGAAGGAGAGCAGCGGGGAGGAGGAAACGGGAGACTGAACAAGAGAGATAGGGAACAGGTTGAAACAACTACGTTACGGCGACAGAGGTGGCAACGTGCACAATAAAACAAGGGAGGCAGGGAGGAAGGCGCTCGCGAAAGGAGCCAGCTCAACACGGCTCGCACCGGCCAAGTGAAGCGAGCCGGGAGAACCTTTGGAGAAAGTTTGCCCGGCAGACGGCCGGCGGTTTAACAGCGCCTTTCGGCTCGGCCCGGACCCCACACAGCGACCGCCCAGCCCGGGCGGGGACACCTATCGCCAGCCACCGCGACCGTCCCCGGCCGGCCGCCAACTCCTCCGCCGCCTCAACTCCCGCCGCGGGACGGCCCCGCCGCCTCGCACCTGCCCTCCGCACCGGGCGAGGCGCGCACAGCGCCCCGCGGGCCGGCCCGCCGCGGCTCCCCGCTGCCGCGCAGGGCAGGGCCGGGCCGGCCGCGGCCCCGGGCGGTCGCAACATGTGTGCTGGAGCCCTCCTGCCCGATCGATGCGCCCTGCGCGTTGCATAACCCCGCCGTACCCCTGCCGCTGCCGCCCTGCCCCGTGTGGGGCACGGCGAGGGGAAGCGAGGAGGACGGGGGGGAGCTACTCACATCGTCCCACTTGACAAATTTGATGCCTTTCTTCAGGGTGTCGGAGACGCAGACGGGCTTGAGCTGGAGAGCGTGCACCCCTGGCTGTGCCCCGGCCATTTGCACCGCATTGACGCGCTCTCCCCCGGAGCGGAGAAGCCGCGGGAGGCGGCCGCCTCAGGAGGAACGCCGGGGCGCCGGAAACGGCCCCAGGAGAGAGGCCGGCAGCCGCGCTCGGCGCGCCTGGAGCGGGCAGGGAAGCGGCTGCCCAGGCGGCGAGGGCGAGAGGCTTCACTGGCGCCCGAGGAGGGACCTGGCGCGGCAGCGGCCAGGGCGAGCCATGCAGCGGCACATCCTCTATATACAGCCGGCTCACCACGCACGCACACGCCCGCCCGCTCTCTCACACACACACACGCGCGCACGCAGGGGCACGGAGCGAGCGGCGCTGCCCGCTCCGCTCCCCTCCCCTCTCTCCCGCCCCTCCTCCCTCCTCGTCAGGCTCGGCCCCCGAGGTTCCCCCGCACCGAGGTCAGCGCGCCGCGCCGGCGGCACTGCGGCGCCACCTGCCGGCGGCGGCTGGCGCGGCATCCGCCGCGGGGCCGGGCGCGCCGGGCCCCGGGCTCCTCTCGGGGGGAGGCCCCCGGCCGAACTCCCCCCCGGCGAGCGGGCCTCCCCCCCGGGGCTCTCGCTTCCCCCGGGCCTGCGCCCCGGGCTGAGGCCTAGGCGGGGGGGGCTGGTCCCGGGCCACCAGCGCCCAGCAGTTGCCTTCCTCGAAGTGCGGTCCCGGTCAGCCCTCTCGGCCCTCCCGAAGCGAGAAGGACAACAGGGAGACGCTTGAAAACGCACTGAGGGATAGACACTCATGGGTCTCTGCCAATGCACCGTTACGCCTGAGAAGGGAGAAAAGGTGTCTATGTCGCTTGTCCTACTGAGAGATGCGGCCGACGAGTGGTACCTTTCACCAATGTCAGGCTTCAGAAGAGGTGAGCACAGCGGACGCTGAGCGCAGTTTTAGGAAATAGTTTTGGCAAAAGCAGAGTGGAAGGGCAACGCTTAGCCTGCAAAGTGATGAATGGGGTGCCGAAAGAGGAAAGACTCTTAATTTAAAGAGTGGCACATACAATTCCCATCAAAGCCTTATGCTTTAACTACAGAGAAATTGCTTTACCAAAGCTTTTTGCTCTCATAAGATGACACAGCTTCCTCAGGACAAAGGCACATGACAATAAGTCAGTTTTAGGTATACTAAACTCAAAAGGCATAAAGATGGCAAAATGTCCTCTTGCCCAGCAAAATCCTAAATCCAGGGCTTTTAAGGAAAGGTTTTTGAAGAACAAAGTTATATGTGCTCCACAAATGACCTTCTCTCTGTTAGAGCCCCTGTGCAGTTGTAGCAGAGATAAAGCATCAGATGACATAGCACATGAGATACCTAATTTCTCTGTAGAGGTTTCCAATTGACCCTTATGATTTAGGAGCAGCAGGTCAAACTTCTACTATAGACAAAGCAAACAATGTAGAAAGAATGTCTTTGAAGAAAAAATGATTTAGTTTCAGAGGAATGATATTTCAACAAATTACTAGGTAAAAATATATACAATCTGAGTGGGGAGATGTTCTTTTTTTAATTAAAAAGCTACAAAACTGGCATATTGGACTCCCGATTTGCTCTTACTGTTAGTTACAGAGTTGTTAAAGCTCTTCCTCTGGGCCTCTCTCAACTTCTTCCCCTTCAGTAAGAAACTTTTCATTGCCTTTAGTGGGAGCTGAATCTGCTCCTTTGTGATAGTCCGGGCAGGCAGCATACACATTCCAAGGCCAATTAATCCATTTGATCTATTTTTTATTCTTATCAACCTTCCATGCAAATGCAGGTGTCACATCAGTCAGGATGAAAGCCTGTGCTCTCACTGCTGTGCTTTAATTTCCTTTCGTTTGCTATGACTTAAAGAAACAATAACGAGTTCTGGGTTTGACTGCCCTGACGTGAGTACAGGATTGCTCTATGACGGGGTAAGAGAGAGAGATTTTCAGCACCATTTTCCCAACTGCCTTTTCATCCCAGTATATAGTATACAAAAGACCAAAATAAAAGTAATAATATTAAAATCCCCCAGAAAATAAAAGCAAAGAGCACTGATGCTACAGTACTTATCCCTTAAGCACCTGTATTCACAGCAGTCTACCAAAATCAACTGTTTGGAAGATGTAAACTACCGTGGATGGTGGCATCTCTGTGGCAGTTTTCTCAACAAGTCTGTAATACAGTTACTTGGCCTGGCTTTCTTTACAGTCTTTGTTAGGGAAAAACAATCACAGTTCATGATGATACCTCATGATTCCCAACGATATCATAGACTCCTGGCAATCCGTTAGTCTGAACATGGAAGAGGTGATCCTATAGATCAGTATAGGCTCTGATACTGGTATCTGGTATTTCAGATATGAAGTATTATTTGGAGCAATTTTGTGGCTTTTCAGACTTCAGTATTTTAATCTGATGGTATTTGGCTGAAGAGAAACATTCTTTTTATACGGCAGATATCTAATGGATTATGCATCAAAAGGAGGAAGAAGCACAAAAGGAAATGGCACTATGACTGTGCCTTTTAAACAACAGTTCTGGAAAGTGCTTATGATTCAGCCTTTGCTGAAATCCTGGGCTCAGTGAAATCAGTGGGAATTTTAGTTTCAACCCAGATAGCTAGCTTATGTTATTATTGCTTATATATATAAGCAATAATATTATTGCTTATATTATATTGCTTAATTAGCATCTGCTCCAGCTAAGAATACATTTCTTGGTATGTAGTACATATTGCAAACACTTGAATTCAATGCACATCTAAATTCAAGCTTTCTTTTCCACAAAGCATGGGATCAGTGACCTGGAAACCAGCTATGCTCAGCAGGATCGCTACACCCGGAAAGAGTATGAGTATCTTATCATTAGATGATTGGACCAAGTCCAGTAAAAGAAGAACCAGACACCTTTCTCCAAATGTGCAGTAAGCCTCACTAAATATCTAAAGTATTATGCATATCTTCTATTTCTTCTTGACTCAGCCCCTTTTAGTTCCAAGAAATTAAAGGAAAGATGTACTGTTAGAAATAAACTTGGCAGTGGGCTTATTCAGGTAGTTATTCAAAATTGTACATATCAGATGTGATATATGCTGGTCTTATATTGCTGCAGGAACTGATTTCTGGATGTTTTCGTTTTTGTAGGTTCAAAAATCTCAGCCTGGACAGTAAGATGATTGCCTTGTGTAAATAATACAAGTTATTTGAAGGCAATATACCTGTAAAGCATTATTTTTTTATATAACGCGCTTAGGTACCAATATTTCATTTCCAGGGGAATAAACTGAATACACAGTATGTTTTAGATTCACATGTGGAAATGTATGTGGACAAATAGGAGAAAGGAGTAATAACTGATTTAAATAACAGATGGTGTTGATCAAAGTCAGGTCAAATGAAGATATGGCAAAAGCTATACTGAAAGACTGTATCATGAGGTGATATGAGAAACGCATTAAGAATAAAATTTACTCTTTTAAATTTTATTTCAGAGAAATATATATGAAATATCTCAATGTCACTTGCTATCCTGAGTTTATTGGTCTAAGTCTACATTTTGAAAAGAAGCAGTGGCCTCAGCCTTGAAAATGCTTCAATGCAATGGTGCACCTAACATACATCAGTTAAACATAAGTGGCAGTGTTTGCAGGATTTGGGATTAAAGATAAACTCAGCTTCACCAGAAGTATATCATCCTAATTGCATTTTAAATTGGGCCAAATTATACTTTAATTATCAGTGGAAGCAGGATCATTAAGTTCTATGGAACAACTCTCCAGAAAAGAAATATAGAAAATGTGACCCTGTCTTTCTGATAAAACCTCAGTCATTCTAAGAAAAGCACCTTTTGAATAATGCAGACAGTAGAACTCAAATCTTACCAATGAGAGACGAGTGCCAAAGGTGTAGTGAAACTGCCTTGTGTGTGACTGTCATGTTAAGAAATGAAACCTACCAAATGCAGTAGGCCCGAGAGAGATCATAATTATTTTTTTAGTCACTCATTTACTAAAAGAATTCACCTGTTAAATTAATAATTCCACAAACTCACGGCCAGTGGCCATTGGAATATGTTTGTATTTAATTTGATCTATTTACTAGCTGTCATACGTACGTAACGACAGCAGTCAGATATATCCTTTATCTTTATGAGTGAGACTGATAACTTATGTGGCACAGCCACTCAATCAGGTGACTCTTCAAGAGTGAATATAAAATTCTGGCACACAAAACACCACCATAGCAACAAAGACAGCCTGGCAACAGCAGCTGCTGCACGAAAAGAAATTGGAAGGGGAGGGGGAATCTTGTACAAAAGTCCATTTCCTGTCAAAATCTTTTTTTTTCCTTCATATCAGCATCACAAATGTCTTTAAAATACTGGGAGAATAAAGATTAATGCACAATGTTTGAAATTACAACACAAACAGTGTCTTTGTGTATATGAAATGACCCAGTCACTGCTACACTCACTGGGACCATATTTGACGCTGGATAGATTGACCTGATACACAGCTGGCATCTATGGATCTCTGTGCCACAGGAAACAGTCCACGTTTCTCTGTACAATGCCCCATATGAGGAAGAATGAACCCCTGATGGTTTGGACAGAAGATGCTGCCGAACAGAATTCCTCACCCACTGGCACCTGAGACCTCCACCATGACTCTTTTCATGTCATGGTAAGATTAATTCATTACTGTGGCAACTAGCAGAGCTCTGTGCATGTGCTTTTCACAGGTGCATTTCATAAGCAGAATCAGAAGCTGAAACTGATCTGGATGGAAATACTTACCTTTTACTCAGAAACTTTTCTCCCCCTCACCCTGTCACAGCCCTGAGGGCACTAACAGGCTATAACAGCCCTGATCAGTTCCTCCCTGGGGGCTGCCCCCACCTCTGCCCATGGCCCAGGACCCCATTTCAACTCAGCCTGGGGCCATCAGTCCCTGCCCCAGCAATGTTGCAGGATGCCAGTCTCCAGCTCCGCCACAGCCCTGTCCGGCCATGGGCCCACTGACCTGGGCCCAACCCATGGACTGACATCCTAGCCTGGCCTCGGCCCAGCCCCTTTCCCACAGCCCTGCCATCCTGGGGCTGTGTCTGACCCTGCTTCCCCTCACTGGGCCTGATCCTGACCCCCACCCACAGGCTGACATCCTGCCCCAGCCCCATAGAGGTGCCTGATGCCCTGGGCTGGGGGCTGCCCCCTCAGTCTGCCCTGCTTTTTCACTGGGGATGGTGGGATAGGGCCTGGCTGGAGAGGTCCTTCCCTGCCACCCCTCCATCCCATAGGACCTCCCGACAGCCCTCAGCATCCTGGGAGATGGCCCATCTGGCCCTTGTGGTGCCCTGACACTCCCTACCCACCTACCTAACATCTGCGTTAAAAAAAACTATTACTGGAAGAACATTAAATTAATGCAATACTTGCACAGTTAGAATCACAAGTCAAAAAGTCAGTAGGTGCGTTCCCTAGAAAGTGTTCATTCACCCTTTTTTATGTAATATAACCTGTTCTTGCTTCCCTCTTAAGTTTATAGCATAATACATTTTTGCAGATTGTTAAAACCAGTCCATAAAACATACAACACATTTAAGAACGCTGAAGTTAACTGTGAATGACTTCATGGCCTACCAGATTTGTTAAACCACAGCTGATGTAAACTGTCAAAGGTCCACTGACTTCAAAGCTGTGCATTTGTTTATACCAGTGTAATGTCTGCACCTTTGCCTTTTTTTTTTTCTTCTAGCTCTCAACTATTGTCCCAGCTGTATAGGCAGATTAGAACCAACTGGAAAGCAGACTGTCTCACCTGCTTTTATTTACAAGTTTAGCTGTGAGTTGAACTAAAAGACAAAAACATTAAATGGGTTGCAAAGCAGAAATTGCCTTGGAAAAATCCCCAGCCCTTTTGGAAACCAAAAATTATGTGCTCTGGACTCTGTAGCTGCCAAATGAACGGGACCTCTGTGCTTCATGCAAAGAGGAGACTGCCCCGTTTATGCTTTTCTTGCAGTGCCTTAAAATTACATGGTATCCTTTGAAAGCATGATGAGAGAGTCAGCGTACACTTTCTCTGGATTCCCCTCCGTAATTCCCACAAAACTATTACGTGTATCACTATGACAGAGCAATATTCTGCTTCTAGGAAAAAGGAAAATAGCCCTCAGCTGTATTTCCCATTACCACGGTGGAGTCAGGTCCCATGGAAGCTAATGAATTTAGGCCTAGGTTACAAGTTTGGTACAGTTTTAGAAAAACTAATATATTAAAGCTGGAGGCAGGATGGTTTGTCTTTAGAAAGGATGTGAGATTATGAGTCTGAAAAAGTGAATTCTGTTATCGGATCTGCCCCAATCTTCTTTCCTTAAACTCAAATGAATTACTTAATCTTTCAGGTCCCTCTAGATGACTCTGTTGCCCATTTAGTTCCTAAAGGCAAGCAGCCCAGCATATACATGCCCTGGATTTCTAGACACCACCATAGCACAAGGGCTTGGTTTAAGTAGCTTAAAAATTAAGGGTCTGAACACCAGCAGGTGTACTTCATTTCCATTAAACATTTATAGAAAGGGTTTTATAATTCTTTCAGATGATAAAAAGTTAAGGAGAAATTTTGTGTTCAGTTTGTTGCATTGGCAATTTGACATATTTCAATTTTTTTTTTTTTTTTTTTTTTTTTTTTTTTTTTTTTTTTTTTTTTTTTTTTTTTTTTTTTTTTTTTTTTTTTAGATTTCCCAAGTGCTGGCTGTTTTGTCTTTTGATACTCCTCACAAATTAAGCAAAAAAGATTGTGATGGTATATCTTATTTTGAAGTAAAGCAGCTCATCTAAAATTTTATGTCTTGCTATAAGCCACTAACATTTTTCTCTATTCTCTTTTCAGAAGTATTCTTATAATACACTATTCTGAATTATCACAGACTCTCATTCCCATTCTGGCTATTTTATAGAACTTGCAGTTGTAAAGGGTGAAATTCCACAACGGACAAAACATTAGTCACAAAGCAACAGAACACCATTTACGTAGTTGAAAACAGTTGCTCTAAACTACATTTCTAAGACTTGGAGCAATTGTGTTGTGACGTAAATCTTAAGCCACAATATCTCTTAGAATGAATTGTAACTCTTAATGGCAAAAAACCAACTCCCAGTTACATTTCAGAGAAGCTGATTTAAATTTAATTCAGTTCTTAATGTTGCTAATCGAAAAAAAAGCTCTGCTCACTAATAACATGTCTAATGGAAGAGAGGACTAGTTAGTCTCCTACAATCTACTAGCAGCCTAAGCACAACTTCCAACGTCAGACTAACTAAGGACGACAATGTCCTCCATGACTATAAAGCTCAAGCTGAACCAAATAAGCTAAAAGCTATTATGGCCTATCCAAACTCTTATGCTGCTTAATCATTAATAATTTTAGTAAGGATTTTTCAAGATTTAGTGCATTCTCTTGAAAAAAGTAGAGCACCATTCACCGGGAACTAACAGTAGCTGCTGCAGTAGTCTAGGATTTAGGTAAAAGCTATGAAGCTAGACATAYGGGTTCAATGAATGCTTTGGTTGATGGTACTGTCACTCTGTGGCAAGGAAAAGCACTAACAGGTAAAGCACTTGGCTGTCTGGGAGGCAATCTGCTCTAACAGGATGCCTGCTGAGCAATCAGAAACAACATTTACCAACCTCCCAACCAGAAGACATTGTTAGATGCATAAAGACATTGTCAGAGAAAGGTAGGAGGTTAAACGGAGGAGGAAAAATGCCTTTTTTAAAGACAACCACAGGCTACATCTTGGTATTTATGAACAAAACATAGCTAGCAGGAGGAGAAGAGGAAGAAACAGCCAATGTCTGTCTATTCCATAGCAGTACGAGATCACCAACAGACAGTGCTGGTTGCCTTTTACTCCCATTTTCTCGTCACATTTTGTATCAGACATTAAACTCCACAATACCCAAAGTCCTCTTGTTCCAGGAAGAGAGAGATGAAGAGGACTAGTAGGTCAAACTGAAAGGGAAGGGCGCAATGACATTTTGGTTGAAGTCATTCCATCAGCTTTGATGGGAGTTCAAACAGGCCCTTTGAAAGCAAATAACATAAATTATCTTGCAATTATCTTTTTATGAGATTATGCAACAGTTTTGATGAAATAGCTGATGATTAATTTAAGATTCATTTTCCCAGTAGTCTTGTAAATATATAAAAGGTCATGACATATAATTTCAAATAAGGAAGAGCAATTATTGTAAAGAAATCTCAGGTTTCAGAGCAGCCAGCAGATGCAGAACTGCGGGCAAAACAAAGCTAGAAGTGAAAATCACAGACTATGATAAAGAATACCTCTCGACTTCTCCAAACACAGTGAGATTTACAGTAGTCATAGGGAATATCTGGCACATGCACTGATTTGAATTAATATTCCCACCATCAGTGTTGCCAGTATTTCACGGATTATCCGCAAGCAGACTGTCTGCTTACAAAATTAATCTGAATGTAAATGCCAATTAAAGAAAGTATATGTTTTAGTTATTCAACAGAAGAACCAAGAATAGACATTATTTGCCTTTACAGTGCCAAGAATATGTTAACTTATTTATAACCTTGTAATACACCAAGAATTCAACCATGAGTATAGCCTCATTTTGCACATACACATTGTTAGCTGTTTGGACAAGGGCTGTTTATTACTATCTAAGTCAGTGACATAGCCAAAGAGAGAAAGTGTGCTCAGAGTATTATCACTCCCCTAAGAGACCATGATCTTACAAGAAGTCTTAGACAAGCTGAGAACTGAGTCCAGATTTCCAAGAAACCTAATCAAATACTGTTTCTCTGTTCTCCTACATGCCTCACAGCACTGATAAAAGAACACAGATGTTTTAGATATGATGCAATAGCAAGAAATAATGGAGCAGTATAGGCTGGGGGAAAGGATCTTGTGATTAACATTATATAAACATCAATCGATGGTTAGCRTTTAATATTATTAGGTGCCAAGTTTGTCAATAAAATTCTAACCATTGATACTGTCTCAAAGCTAACATAATAGGAGTTATTCTTGAAGAAGTATTTGAATTAAAGCATAGCTGCCTTGCAGACTAGTTCAGGAAAGCGCATAAAAGAAAGCAGAGAAGAAACACAGAAATGTGACTTCAGCTTGGTATTTCAAACAAAGTTACCAAAAATTCAATAATGAGAGCTCATCACTACAAAGCCAGAGCAGTGTCAGTCCTGCTTCAAGACTTCAAGTTTCACATCCAAGTGCCTGATCATACACAGCAGTGACCTTCTTTGGCRTTTCACTGATTTCCATTGAGCTGTAGGTACTGATTTCTTCTTGGGATCAGTTCATAAAAGGTGATTTTCACAGACAGAAATGGGACATGGGAACTCAAGAGGCCCTTAGCATGGAGGCTGCATCTATTTAAAAATCCAGAATTTTACATGCAAATTAACGATGGGCATCTATTTTTGTTAGGAGATGCAAAATGCTAACATATGACTGTATTTGCTCAAAGGTAGGCTCTACGTTCTGTGAGGCAGGCATTTCAGAGTCAGAGCTCCTTGCTTCTTTCCTTTCTCTACCACTATTCATCAGTGAAAACCTCCTCCTACCTCAAATTACTGATCTAATAAATGGACAAGGGTATTACCTGATAAGCATCTTGCAAGCTGTAATTAATATCTAATTGCACCATAGAATGTTGCTAAAAAAATGCTAGCTTTATTGTAGAAAAATACAAAACACAGTAAATCTTGGCAGTGGAGACACAGGCATTGGTTTGGGGCCAGTTTGCTTCCCTAGCAGAAAACTGTTTCTCTTTAATAATTTTGTGGAAATAGTCAGGCCTTTTACTTATGTAACAAAGTAGAGTAGGAAAGTGAGGAACCCAGTCCCCAGATTCTATGCCCTCAGTATCAGCCCTGCATCTTCTTTGTTTCTACTATGGGGAAATTCTCTGYACCTAAGACCTCCCTACTTACTTTTTCAGCATCTTCCTACACCGGGGAAGAGCACTTACATGTCAGCCCATCCCCATGCTCCAATATTTGGCAGAGGATCATTTCATTTTGTACTAGAAATGTTTTAATACCAGACTGTTAATACAGGTGAAGAATTCCAGTTATTATGTGTGTGAGCATAGAAAAACTTTGTAGTCAACAGAAAATGCAATGCAACCTGCAAAGATGACAAACTGTGAATCTCAAAATATTATTGTGGTAATTGTAGAGGAAAGTTCATGGATAGATTCAGTATTTCTTTTTTGTAGTGTATTTTGACAACATGCATCTCAGACTGCTGTATATGAAAGTTACAGTTATGTTAACAGGTAATACAAAACATGATCAGAGTTTATTAATGTTGTGGCAACACATGCAGAAGGGAGGGGTTTCACTAAATGGAAGCAATAAAATAATACAACTTGTGGCATCTGTGCAAAATCTGGGCGGGGGGGGGAACAACAGAACAAAGCTCTGTAGAAACAGTTTCACAGAGCACCCTGAAACATTTATAATAACTGAAAGACTAGCAAGTTCAAACCAAACTGCAAAGATACAAGATTGACTGATTTATATATAGCCCCTAGCAGGATACTCCAAAAGTGCTCTAACATACTACCACTGCTGGTAGGAAATGGCTGATTTCTGATATGCCGTGGAGATGCCATGATCTTCCCACTTTCCTTCCTGAACTGCTTTGGAAGATAACAGTTCTCCACAGACTTCAGCAAGGTTGGAAGGACTGAATGGCTTCCATTCTTATTTGATGGGTGAATCACTGTTCCTCAGTGCTGTACCAGCCYGAGCAACTTCTTATTCACATCTCCTGCCAGATGGGATTTTGTCTCCCTGGGTGGGTAGGCATTGCATTTGAGAAGCTTTAGGAAACACCGGTTTGCAGGCACTGTGTACAGGGCTGGGCAGCAAATTGCCACTGTGATCCCTTGCTTATTTCTGGCAAGACAGTGTATTGTGTACTCTCAAATACCTTTGCGTGTTTCTGAATGGTTTCCACCAAAGCTAAAAGTGTAATTACAGTTTACTCCTCCATAGAAAAAGAGCATTTCAAATAAGACTAGACTGTGCTCCTGTTTAGGTTGCCAAAAAATTTTTTTTCAACCCTCTGTTCTCATGCACATATCTTTTATAAGAATTAGCATTTTGGGATAGTATTTTCTCAGCATACTGGTGGTTTTTCTTATAAGAATATTGAATATGAGCACATTTTTAGGTATTTTCTGAGGCATAAGAAAGGGAATTGATAAGCCTTTTTCCCTATATGTGGATAAAATAAGTGATATAGGTATCTTGTCTATGCAYGCACACATTCCTACTTACATTAAACCGTAAAAATGTTATGCTTGGAACATGGCATACAGGTATGCCTTCATGGAGAACTAGACCTCCTGCTGCAATTTTTTTCTTCATTTTCTAAAATTTTCTAAAACAAATTATTTGAAACAGTATAAATTTTCAATAGAAGGAGTACTTATTTTCCTCTCTGCAACACTTAAATCCTCAAACCCAATTACAGCTCCTTTTGCCAGCCTCTTAAAACTCATTTCTGCCCTTAAAGAACCAGCCTGCTAGACTGCAGCATGGACCAACAGATAAATCACAGCTGAGAGCAGTTTATGAGGCTGTTAGTTTAGGAAACCACTAGTCACCACTTCCCAAATGAAACAAAATCCATCAGTTCTTCATTTCCCTCCTGTCTTTAGGAGGCAGCAACTAACCCTTGCCACAGCCACCTCTTACCTGTGGCCTGCACCTATCATCTCTCAGGACCTAGTGGAAAACATGGGATTTATATGTGGCCATGCTCTAGGCATAGTGGGGAGGTGCTGGGATTAGTTGCCTTCTGACAGTGCAGTCTGCTGCACTCAGTTCAGTTCTGCTCCACTTCACCTGTGCGCTTGTGGCTAAAAAAAGCAATCAATCTGAAAACATGCATGCAGCAGGCTAAGACTATTCATGTATGTCAAATATTAGCCTGATGACCGGAAGGCATGTCTGGCTAAAGCACATGGCAAATCTGCAAGGGACGGAAGGTGCATCTTCTTCAGGATTCTGGATGCTGCTGCCAAAATGTGAGTTTGGCCCCAAATACAAGCAAGGTTTGGTGACAGGAGAAATGAATTGCCCTTGCCTTTTGGTACTTCAAGCTAGGAGATGAAGGGCAAGGCTACTCTCAAAGTCACCAGGAGGTAGTGTTTTAATCATACCAATGCACAACTTATATTTTCAAAGTTTATGCTGTATTCCCAAATAAAGGTTTTCTTGTTTGACAAATCAAGTTAAAGTTTGAGTGAGAGGATGCCTGTTAAGATAACTGGGGAATGTGTTTGGAGATACTTGACATTTTGGCAAAAGGGGAAGATTCGTACTTGGGTAGCACATACTACATATAATAGCTATTTGAATTTGKCCCGTACTGTTTCCAACAGTTTAGCTTCAAGAGGCTTTTCTGCATAACTCATTTTTTTTCAACATCTCTAAAAGCTTAAAAAACAGATAGGAGTTAGATTTTTGCTTGAATATATAAGCTTGTGTACTCTAATGAAGAGTCTTAACCTCTGTGGAAGACTTCCTTCTTTCTAAGAGATACAGATAGCCACAGCCCACCTCTAATGGTAGCATTTCTGTGGTCTGAGAAAAGGCTATTAGGAAGATACTGCCTTACAGTGCTATAAAAATGAGTTAAAAGCCATTTTGCTGCTAGGTATTTTATATCTACAGCTACTCAAAGAAACCTGTCATCTCTGTTATAAATTTGAGAGAGGGAAACATGTACAACACATCTTTATAGGTAGAAAATGAAAAAGGAAAGGTTGTTTTATGTATAATATATAGTACCACTGACAGTTTTCAGTATATGAAAATACTATTAAATATTTAAAGGGATATTATGTGTGTCCCTTAATACCAAATGATGCAAGATCAGCTGTGCGTGAGAAATAATGACATTATCAAAGTGAACTGTATCTACTGAAGTTATTGTGTAACTGTAATAGAGTTGCTGCACTTAGGTCTTTGGAGATATTTTCATTCTAACTTCCTGATCTTGGGTATTTAGTTGTCTGCAATAAACACTTTTTGGCGTGACGTTTCTCTGCCTTTCCTGAAGTTAGACTTTCAGAAATGGGCATGCTACATGCATAGAGACTGTTTTGCTCTCTAGTGGATTTGTTATACTGCATTATTTAATCTGTGAACACTCTCTAGGCCTAACTAGGTTTGACACAGTGGCAAACAGGTGCTTTGTCTGTGCCACGGCATACAAATGAGTTTCCCCAGATACACTAAGAAATTGCTACATCGCATTCATGATCATTTCCCATGGCATTAGTATTCATTCTTGTTTAGCTCTGCTTGCTTTACCTGTATCACACGTTTGAGTCAAAAATTTGTTTGATATTTCAGGTAAGCAACTTTGTGGATAGATAAATATTAGTGAGGTGTCTGCAAAATATATGTACATTCCCTCTCCATTTGTAATTTAAAAGCCAACCATTCTGGCACAGTTATAGCCCACGTGGAACAAAAAGAGGCTACCAAGCAGAGTGCACATAGAGTGCTGCCAGAACCTCTAAAGGAAATTGGATAGTATTTCTACACCTCCATCTGCCTGTCCCCGCATCAGTAAGACAAAACTTTACGTTCTTCTGTGGCAACCACTATAACCCACCACAGTACATAGAAACTGGTTCAGATACTGACAGATAAAGGAGAGGTTACATTTTGAAGCCCTTACCCTGTTACAAGCTAAGCTTAAACTGCCCCAAAGGCCCTCTAAACCACCCAGGCTGGCTGTGCCGAAACAACTCTGGTGCCCTTCTAAAATACATCCAGCTGACACTGCTGTATCAAAACCTGAAGAGCTAGGTCTTAAAGATGTGCCTGATTTAGCAACGTAGCCAAACACATTCTGAAGCATGGGAGTAGTCACCCAATGAAGACAATTCACAGGCTTATTAGTAAAATGTTAAATAGCCCAGTAATTATGGAACACAGTGATCTTCAAATCCTTGTGCAATGAAACACCCTAGTATTTGTCTAAATTCAGGAATCTGCTTGTTATAAATGTAACTGCCATGGTTTGTGATCCGTTAGCAAACTATTTTATATAAAACACCATAATAGCTTTGTGATTTACACTCACTATTTAACACACTAACAGCAGTATTTTGGCAGTGATTTGCTTGTTGTAAGTGTTCAGTAGAGAACAATTTTCTTGCAGTCAGTAATTGCCACATCTCAAATAATTCTAGCCTTTTAGTATCGATTTTAAGAGAACTTTATGAGGAGTTACATATGAATATTCAAGAAGTATTGTATTATAAATATAACTGGTGGAGTACAATATATCAGATTAAAAGAGAAAGATCCTTACTCATTACAGTATACTTCTAAAATACAGCAATAATAATTCCTTTTATATTTCAGAAATAAGGCTCCTAGCACTAGCACTTGGATTTAAATCAAACTTATTCCCAAATGATCAAAGTCTCTGTAGTGTAATTCTGGCATATATTATTTTTAGGTTGCATTTATAATATATGTTTTCTTTACTCCAGGTTTAGCCTTGATGATTTTCATAAATCAGTTAGTCTTTCAGCTGAAAGCTTCCTTAATGACAAAAGCAGAAGCTAATGCATATTTGCTGTGGATAACTTGCCAGTCAACAGGCATTTATAATAGACAAGTCTTTTACATAGGAGAACTGTGAAGTGTGAAAGAAAAGATGGATAACCAGAGCTTGTTTCCATTAACAGGACAAGTTTCTCAGCTGTTTAATCAGGCTGTACCCCAAAGTTTTGTGGCTTCACATCACAAACTCCTGACAAATGTATTATTTTGAGAAGCACAGGAAAAGTGCAAAAATGGTGTTTGTAGAGCCAGAACTTGTGCAAAAGAACCAACTTCAGAACAGTAGCTTCCACAATTTGCAAGATTATGAGAAGATGGCAAAAGCAAAACCCCAAAGGGATACTGAAAGGACTATAAAAATGTATAGTAAAAGCATGTATAGTAAAGGCCTGCTGACATATGCAAAGCACATACAGCCTTCAAAATACCATACAGAGAAGAAAGCAAGAGGTGAGAGTATGAGCATTTACCACAAGTCTTCTCCCAGTAATATTTTAGATCTTTCTTCATTAAAATTAATTTGCCCCTTAGAAGTAAACCAAGATCCTCAAGTGATATGAACTGGTACAAAGCAACAGAGCAACACTAATTCATAACCCCCAGAGGTCCAGAAAAAATCTAGCTCATTTTAGTCAATAAAAGCTAATATTCTTACAGACAGACTAGTCCCAATGATTACACAAAAAAAACTTCTGAGACAAAACATGACAGTTAAAAAAGGCAGAACCTGAGACTTAACATTTATGGCAATAATTCTGGAAAAATGATTAAACAATTGTGATCAACATATGAATCATAAATAGAAACACCATCTGTTATTGGGACAAGGACAGTAGAAGGACCACAATGTTATTATGACAAGTTCTAGCCCATCTTTTACTCATTTATTACATTTGGAAGAACACCACACACTAAAGGGTATATAATTATCTAAGGGATAATTAGTACGATATCCTAAAGCTATAAACTTATATGTGAACAGAGAGAAAAGAAGATATCTATATTGATAAACAATCTTATTTGGAACAATCTTATTTGGAACAACATCTGGTAACTGATATTGCTTTTTCAAAGAGATGTCATAAAGACGACAAATAAAAAATGCAGGATATGCCTCTCAAGGATCCATGCTTGCATGGAATATCAAGACATTAGTCAGTGGCTAATCCTATAAAATACTGTTTCTGTTTAATGCCGTTTATCAGCACAATATGACCAACTGGCAAAGGAAAATAAGCATGATTACAGATATTCCTGTTCTACTGTCAGCTATTAAGGATATTAATTTTATTCCCCACTTTACATGTATATGCTGACATGAATAAGCAATGCATTCTAATATACCAGTGATTAAACCTTTCTCCTTCTTAAGCAAATAATTTTAAGACATAATTACAAATAAACATTGAAAATTTGCTTAGAGTATAAACAGAGTTTAAATGTATAAATACACTATTAAAATGTTTAATGTTTCTTTACATTAGATACTTCTGAACTTATCATATCACAAAAAGTAAAACAAAATTCAATTTCCTAATCCATTTCAATGTTATTTAAGGAGACACAGAAAATTTTCCTCTAAAATTTGTTCACATAGCATGGTTTAAATAAGAACAAAACCTCCTGTAATTACTGTAAGACAGCTAAAAATAATGATCTGCCTGTGTGTAGCTAAGTGGGATTAAGTAAGCACTGGACCAGATCTGCAAATGCTCTGTGCTTGTAACTGGATCAAGACTTTCACAAGACCTCTGATACCCAGTTAGGGATTCCCTAAGAGGTCCATATCTTCACGAACACTCAATGCCAAAATGTCCATTGGAAAACATGGCCAGGTATTAACTGCCTAGACTGTATGGAGAAATTTGGCTCGGATTTGGATGCTGAGCTATTCTTTCAAGATGGAGCTCAATAAACTATTCAACATCTCTGATTTAACATCCTACCCGCCTCAAGAATGGGAGCAAGTAGCTATAATTCAACTGAAATTTGCTTTAAAGCTCTCTGGGTTCTAGAATACTTTTTCTGACTTTCGCATTCCAGTGGTTGTGTTTTCATTAGTAATACAACAGAAAACCACAATACGGTACTCACACACATGCCAACATGCACACACACCCTGGGGGGGGGGGATCCCCTACTTGCTGCACTCTGTACTGACAGGGCCCTACCTTGATGAAGGCTACTCCTGGTGTCCGCCACAGAGGGTGCTCGGCCAGGCCCAGGAGGGGAGGTTTTGATGCCACAGGAAAACAACTGGCAGTGCCAAAGCCAGTTCTGGCAGCTGCTGTTTCTGCTTCAAGGTCTCTTCCCCATTGTTGCAAGTTTTTATGCTTTTTTTAACACCACTTTTCAAGCTGATGCCTTCTTTATTTCAGAAGTCTCGGTAATTCTGACTGATGGTTGTCTTCCACTTTCATATGAGCGGTTTTGGACAAATGTGCTCACAGCCCTTTTGTGAAGCCCAGCCACACACCCCATTTACACTGCTGCTCCTACCTTGGCAGGTGGTGTTATCCAGGCTGTTTGCCACAGGTAGGCTGAGCCAGCACACTGCGTTCTTTTAATTTTTGTGGATACAGACATTTACAAACAAACCTGAATTAGTTGAGGTGACTTATACTGCAGGCAAGAATGGGGGAAATTATGATAGACTACTTTAATTTTTTGATAAAAAGCTACAGATTTTGCTCAGTGACCTTTCTGTGTAGCTCAGCCTGTTTTGAACTGCTAAGTACCACCATACTTAATATCAGGTTTATTATACCACAAAGTTATGATGCCTCCTGCATCCATGTGGTGTTTCAATATCCAAGGATCTATTATTGGTTGTGACAGCAGAATTGGAGCTTTACTTTCTTTTCTATAGAATATCTAGTGACCATTTGGAGGTTTGACAGTCCTTTTGTACCACAGGTATGCAAAGCTGAGAATCCAGGAAACTGTCTTCCCTTGCAGCCATACTTCAGTTCTTTCCCCTCCTCCCACCTTTATTTTATCTATGTACGCCTTATTCTCAGAACGCTTGCTCCTCACACAAAAGTGCATGAAAAACGATGGGAATGCTAAGTGGCAGGTGAGATCATCTTTGAGTAAGATTGAGCCTGAAAGCTCTTCAGAAGTTCAGAGTTACTCTTATAGGAAAATAATATGAAATATGTCAGCCCCAGCTACTGTGACCACTCATTTATGCTAATGGACTTTGATGGGAACTTCTCTCATCAACAATTTTTAATGCCTCTTCAGAGTGTTTCAGATTCTTAATAGGCCTAATAGTGTGGGGAACCTGAAAGACATCCAGATGAATTATGCTTTCACAGTAACATTATACTGTCATTCTCTCATTGTTATAACTTTAAAGCAGTACTTAGGGTTAGAGTGACCTCAGATGCACATCAGATCCTAAGCCATTTTGAGGTCCTTTTAGCTTTCATTATAACTTGGTTTATTCTGCAGACACAACTTATTCTAAAATCAAATCTGTAAGGAAACAGGAATCGGACTTTAATGTGAATATGAATAGCCACAGCAATGTTGACTAGAATAAAAAGCATTTATGAAGAAAAGACATTAATCCTTTAGAACAGCCAATGTCCTCCCAGGGTGAAGAAGAGACTGTCTCAATAAAATGTTGAGATAGATCCCAATATCGTTGGCCTATGCTGCCCCACGCTTTAAGAGGAGAAAAACTACCCCTTTGTAGGATTCCTAAAATGCACAAAGCAGCAGATAGGTAAAGATAAAGTCAACAGATCTAAACTGCACTCCTGCAAGGCCATGCTAGAGTCTGGCCAGGACTTTCAACATACTCTGGGTCTCTGAGCCAGGGCCAAGCAACAGCTGTACAGGGATGACTACTTCAACTTACCTAGGACCGTACTAGGCTAGAGCAAACAAATTGGGGCAAGCTAAACAAAGCACAATTTATCCACYTGGGCTAGTATTTATGCCTGCCTTTATTGATTTTTTTTTTATTGCAGGGGTTGGGGACGAGATTTGTTCTGGTTTGAGTTTTTTTTAAGTTTGGGGGTTTTTTTGCATCTTCCTCTGGAGTATCTGCCTGTCGCTTGTATGGGGGATAAGATAAGAGCATCCCAATTTTCCAAAGATACATTGACTTAAAAGTGAAATACAGACTCTAAGAGAGACTTCCTGAAAAGCTCTTTTCTCACACAATTTCATAGATTAAAAAGGAGGAGGAAAGTTCAGAGGAGCAGGCACAAATGACATCATAACACTTACCAATGTTTACAAATAAGTAGAAACCATGAGAGAAACAGAAAATGACAATGTATATAATCTCTTAAAACGTAATAATAAGGTCAGAAGAATCCATGCAAATCAAGATCTCTTAGCCAGAGATTTTTTTTAAATTAAAAATTAAACCAAACTAAACCCCTGAGGGAAAACAAACTTTCTGCTTCCTGAAGGCAGAAAGATACCAGTGAAAAAACAATCAGGCAGTTATGGAAAGCTCAGCAAAAGAAGCAGATATAACAGTATACAAAGGACAGGCAAGTGATTACCTCTATTCCTGCAAGCTTGGACATGCAAAGACTAGACGGATCAGAGATTGGTGCATATGGGCAAATTTTGAAATGTACAAATACTGAGAAAGGAACCCGTGACAGTTTGTGGCACACAGCAGCAGAACATTACCAGGTTGGCATTTGGCAGCTAATTCATTTAAACATGGAGAGAACCACTACATGTTGTTGTGCTGATACACAAATATTATGGATCAATTCATGCCAATGAGGAGAAGGTTTGGATTAAGAACATTCAGGAAAGAGCCCCTTTTAATACACAGACTTGCAAGCCATGAAAAAATAACAACAAAACAGTATGCTTATCTATCATATACATACTAGCATATTGAAATCCTTCATAAGAAGGGTGCAAAACCTAGCATTAAACCGTGTTCCAGCCTGATTAACAGAAGCCACAAAGTAACTCAGGTTGTATGTGTAATGCAGAGAACATAACTAAGGGCTAGATGTCACTTAATTTATTGTGTCCGGTGTTTCTTACTGGTTGGCTCTAGCACTTCACAGCAGCTTGGGAAACACTGGGATTTAGATATGGGTTAGATCAGACAAATCTGTGCCATCAGGTCTAATCGCATTCATTCAATTCTGCCTTACACTAAAAATACACTCTGCAACATTGAAATAGCAAATGAGAATACCAGTTGCGAGTGCAATCAGCCAGTGGAATCACACGGAAAGAGGAAAAAGAAGTTGGAGATTTTTATACCCATGCCAGTTCAGAGCCTACAGCATGRCAATTTTGAGAAATGCATTGTTTTTAAGCAAAAAGCTTTAGAAGGTTTTCAAAAAGGATGCTCTACCCACTCCCTGAAAAAGGCAGGTCTGCTGGTGGCAAGCACAAAGGAAATAGAGCCATCTAGGATCTTTGTCTAAAGCTGTTCTTTCTCACTTCTGTAGTATAGGCCTACAAGTTTCTTCATTAAAACCATAACTGTTTTTTTCTCAAGAAAGAGAAGAGAAACTGGCTTTATAAGAGGTGCATTCCTACAGTCATAGGTAATTAGCAAACAGAAAACTGTCAGAATATTTTGGCAAGCCCAGGCAATGACGACTCACAACAACAATTTTTTTAGCCAAGAAACTTTTTCTATACCTCTTCAGTCCCTCCTGTTACATTCAGTATGGCTTTCAACTTTTCACTTGGTCACCTGCAATTGCTTGTCTTGTGTTTGGGAAGTACAAAAGTCAACCGAGTGGGGTAAATTTATGAAGAACAAATAAAACCCCACTCCCCTGGCAGCTGTGGGTCATTGCTAAGCAACAGCAGGATGTTCTCAGCGCAAGACCTGATGACAGGATGCTTCCATTTCATATTTACTTGCTCACCTCTGTCATCAAACTGTAATATCCAGGGAGTCAAGCCCTCAAGTAAGCCAGAACACTCTTGGATTCTACTAACCCAGCCCTTGTTTTAGCAGCTCTTTATCAGAGATAAAGGAAGGCCTATTGAGTTGATCACAAGACAAATAGTAAGCAATTTGAGGTTTAATTCTGGCTTTTGTCTTAACTTTGAAAAATCACTTCCTGTAACCGTATTTCACATCTGTGATAACAATTGTGCTCTGTAGATGTGCAAGGGTTAATTAGTTTTAATTCCCCTTGAAAAATGTAAAGTGCTACATAAGTGCTAAGTACCATAAATTTTTCCAATAATAAATTGGCATAATTCCTAGACCTGATTACCACTTGTCCAAAAACCATGCATAATGCATATGTACACAAAAAGGTACATCATCCATTATATATGGCCTTGAGCAGCCTAGAGAAAGGATATTAGCCTAAGTAATACACTAAGTATTTTGCTCTCTCTAAAATGGTCCATGATTAATAGATTGTAAAATAGATATCTTTATTCTCCCCTATCTTTGCTTTCAGTTAGTATGGTAATAAAAGATGTTTCTTTAATATAGTATGAATTATGAAAGGTTCACATGCAACAAAATTAAATTGGCATTCATTCAGTTTGGACAAAATGCAAAAATAGTTAAGGAGTAATAATGCTGTTCCTATTATATAAGTGAGTTGTACTTGGATACTATATAGCAATGCAGCTTAAGAGCCTTATAGGAGTTAATGGATTACAACATCCTTATAAAAGGGTATCATCCCCATGTTTACAAACAGCAAAAAGAAAAGGATGAAGTGAATTAAATGAATTGCCCAAGATGAAATAAGTGCCAGACTGAGCTAGAAAGTATCCTAARTTGGTCAGTCTCCTAAGTTGTTGGTTAGCAGTCACACCTTCAGCTCTGTCTTATCAAAGGATTTCCTTTCTGATATAGCTATTGTTTTATCTTGTTATTTGTCAAGAATGAAAATCTCCAGAATGGTCACATGGAGATAGATAACTCTGAAGGAAGTAGCTATTAGTATTAAAAAAAGCAGACAAGCAGAAGAAAGGTAAAGGAGAAAACACACACCAGACTGAATTTGCAACAGAAACATAAATCTTCGTGGGAAGAAGTCCCTAACAGTAAGCTCCCTGGATTGTCAAGACCAATCGAAGAAAGCAGTCCTGGAAGATAGGAAGCATAGTCTTGGAAGCCCTGATTTTATTTCACTTGCATAATAACACAAGAAAATCTAGTGCCTCAATTATGCACAGTAACTTTTGTGTTTATAATTGCAGACAATAAGGACTCTGGCTTCTGGGAGGGACTCTTAGTTTCTAAAATAAGACCCTAGACATTTGTAGAGCCACACAGCGGGGATATTTCCTCAGTCAACTTAAATTTCTCTTCTTGGGCAGCTAGCACTGCTAGTAAATTTTAGGGGAGATTTTCCTGACTCTGCTTCAGCTCTGGGCTTGCTTCAATGAGTGATAGCTCTTTAGGACTCTCATCCACACTAGTTGTAATGAAGAGCACAAGGTGACAGAAGGCTCTTGTCATCTTTGCCACTGCAACTCAACATCTCATGAATTTCAGGGAGCAAGTCACTCTGAGTCCCTGAAAAGGAAGAACAGGACATAGGAATCCTCCTCCCAACCTTACACTCTCATACCCCCACGCACACTCCCTGAGCTTGTAAACACAGGAGAACAGCAAAAAGCTGCTTGCCCGTTTGCTGTCCTGTTAGCAGAAATGTGTTGGAAATGAAACTGCATGCCTCCTACATTTCTCTGCTCATTAGTCCCCACCTCTGAGTTTGTTACTGTAATTAACAGCTGCTACATGCTTAGGCTGAGGGTGTTAAACCTCAGAGCAGGAAGTAATTGATTTCAGCATATCTGTCTCAGGCCCTTCCTAAATTACAGCTGGACTGGTGCAACTTGCAAGCTGTCCTCCGTCTGTCTGCAGCTCTTAAACCTTTGCCTGAGCTGTCAATGCATTTGGCAAAGTAAGCTTCACTCCAACCTGACTCCTATGCTCAGGAAAGAACATTCATCCTGTTAGTGCCATGCCAACTGCCCAGAACACCTTCTGCAGACAGGAACACAACCTTTCCCACCTTCTTCTGGCAATGCATTGCACCCTGACCTGGACACTGCTGCTTGCCATGAAGGCAATTAATCCTTCATGACTATTTGGTCCTTGGCCTCTCTGAGGATTCCCCAAAATGTCAGGTAATGCCAACTACACAGCTCTTCTGAGATATGCCACTTGCCAGCTAAGAGAATGGACTTGATTCTCACTATTTTCAGGAAAGACGATCAGATAATACTTTAATTTGCTTACAGCTTGCATCTCAGTTCAAACCAGAGCTAMGAGAAGGCATTAGAGAACTCTGTTTAGCCTGTTAGCAGCTCTGAGTCACTCAGATTGCTCTGAACCCTGCATCAGAACTGTTTATAAAACCCAGCTTTATTAACATGCATCTGGTGAGAACCTGGCAGACAACTTTGCCCAGTGGCAAAAAAAAATCATATCTATTTAATCCTTGGAACATATGCAGTCTCCAGACAGCCGACCAAATGAATACTTAGCTGCTTTTCCTGAATATGCATTTGTTGGCAGTTTCCAAAGGGTTAAGGGCTAGATCTAATTGCTAATAAAGTTGAATAAAATATTCTCAAAGGCATTAATGGGAATTGTTTCAGGCTCCAAATCAGTTAAACCAGTTTTTAATTAAACAATATTTAATAAATAACACCTAAAACAACTGAGCTGCTATCTTAAGGCTTACTAAAGAAAGGCTGATTCTTAAAACTATTTTTTTTTTGCAGACTCTCTGGCTGCAACATAGAGGAGGTTGGACTGAGCTTTTATAGTAGAATAAAGCATTTATCTCAGTGAGATCAACCTTGCTGTGGTAACTTGGATTTCAATTGAATTATGCCAGGTTTGCAGCATATCAGAATATTTGAATATTTTATAGTATTCTGAGCTGATCTCAGTGTAATAATGTGAGAGGCTCTTCCTTACATACAGACTTTCATATTAGTACATTTTCAAATCYAGCATGTTGAGACTTTTAAGCTCTTGGAGCTGGGACTGTCTTTGTTCTGTCTACGCAGCGCCTAGCAGAGTGCAGTTCCAGTACACAAATAGGGCTGATGGGTATTCCAGTAAAACAAACTGTAAGTGATTTACTTAGGTTTCACATGTCTTCACATCACAAAACAGATGCTTCTTCTGTCATGTGCAAAGGGCTGTATGTAATAACACTTCTAAGGAAGTGTGAAAGGTGTCAAAGACCTACCTGACAAACCATGTGGCAGATGTACTGCCTGAGAACATGCTTGTCAAACAATTCTGTGGTCTACAAACACACAATAGTCTTAATATGGTGGGAAGTGTAGATAAAATGCATCCAGACTGCAGTACCCTTGCTGGCTCCACGTACCTTACTCCACCACAGTCCCACTGAAATTAGCTATTCAGCATACGCAATAACTGTATCACCAGCCGGTCGTCAAGTATGCTAATTCCGATATGACAGCATAAGCCATCTTAATCCACTCACCCTGGTCATACCTACTGCTATCAGTTATGAGTCACTGCCATTCTTAGCTCCACTCCAACTTCCCTGAAGGAAATGAGATTGTTATCTTGGAAGCCAATGTGCTGCCCAGGCCATGTGAGCTGCCGCCATTGACTGGGACCCGCTCAGAGCTCTCAGCAGTGATGAATGTTCTAGTGACAACATTTCAGTTAAAATTTGTCAACTAAGGGATATGTCTTTTTAAAAATGTGATGCGCATGGTCTGAAAGGGGTACTAACAACCACCAAAAGAAATTAGCAAGAGAAGAATTCTATTCACAGCACAGAAGCAGCGTGAAACTTCCTTTCCCCCCCCCTAATGTTTTACCTTCTAATAAATGGTTTCTTCAGTACTGTAAGACATAAAAAATTCAATTTAAAAGCTTTCTTCAACCATGCTAAGTTTTCATTAGTGCAACTGAATGATTTGTATACATTAAATACTAGCAAAGCAAAATTCTGCAGACCCAGTGCACATACTACTGGATTGATGACTGCTCTGCACAATGTGCAAGGAGCAAGCGTACAGCGAGTTAGAAGCACAGTGGAATCCCAGGGATTTTCTTCCTTTTTATTTTCTGCCTGTTTACACAGGCTTTTGATGTCAAGGCTTAGAGCATATCTCTCCCCCCTAAACTTCTAAAGGCTAGTGAGCTGGTAAGCTCTGTGAAGAAAGCTAGGAGCTGCCTCAATAGCTCTGCTAAGATATCTTGGGGGGGTTCCCCCCTTCCTCCCTTGTAAGTTGAAACTCTCACCCTTGTCCCCTGCCTGAGCTATGTCTCAGCTGTGTCACACAGCCATGCCCGTGCCTGGCCATGGATCCCCTTGATCCAGACACTGATCCATGGACTGACTTCCCAGCTGACCTTGGCCTGTCCCCAGAGGTGCCTGATGTCCTGGGCCGTGGGCTGCCCCCCTGGCCTGCCCTGCTCCCTTGCTGCAGGCAGTGGGCAGGCCCTGGCTGGCAAGGAATGCCCAGGAATCCCCTGCAGCTCCTGGTTCCCCAGCCAGCTATCAGCCCATGCTGCACCCTGATACTTAGTATTTAACAACTATATGTCAACTTCTTTTAAGTACTAGGAAATACACATTTCTTAAGTCTCTCAAAAAATAAGCTGAACATGAGAAAACTAAAAAGCACCCAATACAGACATGCATAGTTTCCTAATGGGCAGGGGCACGTATCTTTTTTAACTGATATTTTAAACTCCAGGAATGAATTAGTAACCCAATTACAACTCTTAGCATCTTAATACTTTCATCTGAAGAATTCAAAATTGTTCCCTGTCACTAACAAAAGTATGGAGGCTGGGATTTATTGTTTCCAGTTGAAAACCTATTGTGACTTGCAGTCAAAACATAACATCCATTCCATCAACCATCCTAACTGCAGGCAGAAGCAGTTCTATTCCAGAGGAAATCATCTTTACATCAGCTTTACTTGTGAGTGGTCAAGACACTCTAAAATAGTGTCACTATTTTAGTGTCACTATATAATAGTGTCACAATAGTTTAGACACTCTAAAACTCTTTCTGGTGCAACAGGGTCACAGCAGAGGTTTCAGAATGGACAAGACATTAACGGGGCCATTTCTGTTTGCCTTCCTAACAGAAAAAGTTACTCAAGGCACATCCTGCACAAGAAAAGAATCAAGCAGTTCTTCACCTAATGCCGATAGTATTTTTTCTCCTGCTCACAGATTTAGGCAGTTAGCTTGCAACCTTCTCAAATGATTTCTACTCCTGGAAACAATAGTGGACATTCAGGTCTCTCCTATCACAGACTAGCTGGGAAAGCACAATTAAAAGGAAGGGTCAACAGTGGAGAGTATCACCAAAGCTGCAGGCTTTGTAAATAGTGTCTGACTAAGGGACTGACTATCACTGCTGGAACACACTTTAATTCGCTTTGGAAACTGAAGTGCTTATTCCACATCCAAAATAGTCAATATYCTCATAGCCCTTCAAAGAACACTGGCTAAATTCCTATTCATGCATTTGTTCTGTTCACACTCAATGCAGGGCTAGATGACAACCACCTCCTAACAGTCAGTGTAGCAGTTTGCTCAAAAGAGACCTGCTTTTTCAATTCTTTGCTTCCTAGTGACATTTACACAATTGATGGCTGAGGCACCCATACCATAGAGAGTGGACAAGCTATACTGAAACTGTTCCCTGCTGCCTCTATGGAGGCATTGTTTGAGTCAATGTTAGCACCTGCACACAGGCACTTGTCATTCATGAGTCTTTGCCTCTTACACTCACCCCGTGGCTCTGGTTAGCACCTACCCAGCAGCAGRGTCTGATCACTGGCAGCCACACACGTCCAAGTGAAACATCCGCAGCCACCCACCAGCATCTGAATGGTGATGGCTGCTATACTGAAGGGAGTTGCTTCTCCATTTAGAGGGGTAACGAGGGCCAATTGCTGCAGCAATTGCTGAATGGTATATTGGACATTTTTATCAGTGGCAATCCTGTCAAACTCAGTTTGGCAAGCCCTGTTTTATAGCACTGATCCTCTTTAAATCACAGAGGATATATAGCTAAATCATACACAGGCATCTGAATAGGTAGCCTGAATTTCAGTGAAAGGATGATAAAGTTTGATTCTAATGTAACAGCCACTGAAGCTCATGGAAAGGTCTTCCTGAGTTTCAACAAGTACTAAATCAAAGTACTCCTCTGTCACCTCCACAGTCTGTTAGAGACAGATCTGAACAAACACTTACAGGCGAAAGCTGTGCTGTGAAAGTCACCATGGATGCCAGAAGAGGAATAAAAATTCCTCAGTTACTGGGCTTTCACCACACCATTCACACACAAGCCTGGGGATGTCCTGGGTGCAATACCCAAGCACTGGTTAAGGGCCAACCAGTGCTGCCAGAAACAGGTCAAGAAGATGCCATGAGATTAATATCAACACTTTGAAATACATCAGGCAGCAGTCATGGGTTGATTGTGTAAGTACTGAAAAGTTTCTGACTTTGTGTGTAGAAGACATCACAGCAATTCAAAAGTGACATGACAGAGAAATGAAAAAATGGGGCCTCAACACAAGCAAAGACAGCAATACTTTTCAAGGCACCATTTGCACAAAAGGCTCATTGAAAAAAGGAGAAAAAAATGTTTGTCAGACCTCATGGTAATCTGTGATCACCTTCAGACTGGATATCTTTGAGAAAAAGGCATTAAAAATATTTGAGACAGTCCTCAGAGCATGCACCAGGAACTATAGGGCTAACTTCATTTCAGAATTTTCGTTAGTTGCTAAATGTTCTACATCTTGGGAATTCTTTTGATTCCAAATGGGTGATGTTCAAGTAAAATTTAGATAACCATTAATTCAAATACTCCAAATTGATACTCTGTGTTTTTATCTAACTTTTCTTGAATGTAGTCAATGAATAATCTTTTGTTAGGATGGCTACATATACGTTTTTCACAGAATATACTTCAACTTGTTCTAGAACAAGCTTTCTCCCCCTCCCAAAAAGACATATGGAAGATAAGCAATTTTATAGAAAGTCTCTGAAGAGCAAGCTTTTTTCTTTTCAAAGAATGAGATCTTAAATCAGATGAAAATTAATTGCATGCAAATGTGTGATGCAACTCCAAGATTCAGCTCAGCCCCCTTGTATACAGCTGCAGCTGATTTTTGTACCCTTCTAGGTAGTCAGGAAATTAGTTTGAAGCCTGCTGCTAATACTTCAGTTGGGATTTTAGGATTTGAGGTTAGCAAGTGAATACATCTTTGAGGCTTGATATATCAGGCAGGGGGCTTAAATCACTGAAGTGATTAACTTTGTCCATCAAAGCAGCCCCAAGCCTCCACACTGAGCTTTTAAACTTGTGGAATGGAGAATCAAAACAGGATGAAATACTTAACGCATAGAAATAATTGGTAATACACTGACAGCACAAAACTTTGAGTCAACACACCTCTCCATAATTCACAATAGAGGTCTCTAGCTTTATTAACTGGGTTAGTAAAGTCATGCCCTGAGAGTAAAGACTTACAGAAGTCAAGCTAAAAAATGCCGGTGCCTAGGAACAGGTATGCTGGAAAAGCTAGGCAAAGTCTTAGTGGTGTTGGCTTAGCTGACAGGACTGCACATTAGCAATTGCTCTGTTGTTCAGCAGTTCTGAGCTACTAAGAGGAAATTCTAAGGGGAGAGGGCAGCAAAGAGGATACGGAGGATTAATTTAAAATGCACATTTTATCTTTTTACTCAGAAAACCAATGTTCAAATAATAACATCTATGCTTAAAAGATAAAGGTAAAGCAGCAGAGAAAAGCTGAAATCCATTAGTACAATGAGTACTTCCAATTTTAGTAGTAACAAGCAGAGCCCGTTCATACAGAGGTTAGCTAAACAGTTATTTTAAGGACTCACTGTCCTTAGTGGAAAATTAATAGAGCAAGTGTCAAAAGCCTTTCATGATTTTAAAAATTAGAACAGTCTGTCTCCACTGGGTATCTGTCCTGCATAGAGAGCTTTCACCTACTGAAATGTAGAGTGTGAAGTTTATTTGGCTCCTAGAACTTAGCACAGCTGTCCTGAAATCATAATATCTACGTATCTCAATCACAAATGGCGTTTGATGAGTATACTGCCTACCTAGAGCAACACAATTCCTCTGCTCAAGTCATTTACGTCATTCACAGCAGTGGAAAATTTAAAATACAGTCACTTAGAAACAGAGAATCACAGCACACTTCAAAAACCTCCCTTTCTGGAGGGAAGAACAGGGGGCATAAGCAGTTAYTAAAGCTGCAGAAGAAAACAGTAGAGGAAGGAGAGTGAACAAAGCATGAACATTTGCCAGATTTGAACTTAAAAGGAAAACCCAAACCTGAAGTTCTGCATTATGTCAGGCATTTAAAGTTTTGCTAATCTTTTTGGGGGAATCACACAGGTGTATTTGAAGGTAGAACTAGGTTTATAACATCCATGGCTCAGAGGATCACTTGATGCTTGCTTCTACACATGTCATTTGACTTTGCAAGAAGCTGAACACACTTGTCAGTCAATCCCCTGGCCTGCAATGGCAATTTTCACTTGCTGTTCAGCCCAGCATACATAAATTTATTTTTGGACTGCAGCTACCATCAACTCCCACTTGTCTGTGGGTGTTTTGCCCAAGTTATAAACTAACAGTGCCACCTATTGCACATAGGTTCTGATGCAGACATGAGATTTCTCTCTGGGTAGGGCTAGCTCAGGTTCAGCACGATCTTCTAGTACAGGTGCAGTGCTGTGTAAATCAAGTACTTTGCTTCCAAAGCTGGCATGGGCTTTCAAGTAGAGCGCCAGTCATGGCCCCAACTTGGATCTAGCAGGGTTTGTTTACTCCAGTTTTAACCAATTCCACTGGTCTTGCATGGGTTCTGGAAGAAACCACTCAGTCCCTTTATACTGCTCTTCCCAGCATGTCCTCTAGTGACAGGATCACCTAGTTATAGCATTCTCCTCTTACATCAGGCAACAGAGAAACACACTGCACACTCTTGCCAAGTTTCTGACACATACCTTGCTTTTCCAGCAATCTATTAGAGATGTGAATTTAAAGGTATGAGAGATAAAGGAATGCTGAGCCCTTCCAGCATCTTCTGCCACAGGGTGAGCTCAGCTGGCTTTGTCCATTATTGCAATGACAGAAAAGAAGGAAAAAGCCCTTTCCTGGGCTGTGGCAGATGAAGAAAGTCCTGCTGACTCCAGAACTGTCCCCTTATGACTGTTATCCCTGGGTCTGTCACATTTACTGGCTGCTCTGTCCCACTAGGCACTGTCAACAGCTCAGGAACCATAATCCCCCCAAGCATAACACTATGCACAATAGCAAAACAGCAGACACTAACGGGGTCCTGTTGTTGGAAAGCCAAATTTAAAAAAATCCAAGTTCTCTCCCTTATGTACACAGTCAACCACTTTCTTTTACACTTTCTCTCCTTATACTTTTCTACTAGCTACTGTCACATATTTCCTACATCATTCAGTTACTCTACCCAAAGAGAAAGCCTACTCACAATCACTGTTCATTAGCAGTAGCACTAGTACAACCATGTGTTTAACTGATGCGTATGTGTTTAACCATGTGTTTAACTGCGTATTTTTAAGCACTATMCCTTGACCATTCCTATCCTGCACATCCTCATACCACAATATTACAGGTAGCTTGCATGGACCTCTTGTGTTATTTCTTCAACAGACTACAGATATTCTAGTCTATTATCCAGCTGCTCTCAGCTGTACTATCACATTCCATATTACACCATTGACAAAACTGCAATAATGTTTATTTTTCAGGCCTACCCTAAGCACAGCTTTAATCCTTCCAGATCAGTGCGAGAGGAGGCCAGAGCCTGGCTCCCAAGCAGTTCTGTTCATTTCAGGTCTGGGCTCTGATGCATATGTACATGATGAGGATAGAGGAAAGGAGAAGAAAGGGTGATCTCTTGTGATGTTACTAACCTCAAGGTTGCATCTACTATCCAACATTAAGCAGTTAATTTTAACACAAACTTAATGGAATTGTATTTTGGATCTTAATTAAGCTTCTCTGGCAGAATGAAAGGTGTATTGAATCTTTCTCTTCCCTGTCCCTACCCCTCAGCCACTGACAGTAGTCAAGATTGACCGGAGAGTGAACTGGAATTGTTCATTTTAGTAAAAATTTGACCTAAGAGCTTATTTTGACAAATCAGTATTTGCCAGAGTTCTTTACAACAGGTTCCAATTTGTTTTTCAGACACATGTATATATTCAGCTTTACTCAATGTTTATAAGGAGAAATGAACAGGAATGTTATATGACAGTACACTCAACTTTGCCCTGGTGAACGTGACTTTATAGGTAATCTGATTATACAGATCAGCTAACAAATGCAAGCAGATGAATATATGTTATCATTAAGTCTCTCTTTCTTGTTCCAGCATTCAAAAAAAAGCCCCTTTCTCTTTTAATCTGCTTGAATCAGCACATATCTGCCACCCAGCTTTTGGTAGTAAGTAGTGCTTCATTTTAACCTCTGATCGGACATAAAGACAAGACTTTTTAGGCTTGATGTTCCTTAGTGAACCTTTTATTTATTTTTGTGCGTCATCTCCACAATAACCTATAGTTTTGATATTCTAATAGCAAACTAACATTGTTAGCATAACTGTAATTTAGCTGTAATGTTGTTGGTGAAAGTGTATTTCACAAGAAAGTGACTTTTCAGATATCATAATTATTTGGATATTCAAGTCCAAATGCCAATATTATGCACAGCTGCACTTCAAACCCATTTTGGTTCGATTACTCAAACAATTTAATTCTAAGACAACAAAACCAGCAAAATCCCCACTTTTTAAGAATAAGCCTCAAGAATTCTGGTTGAAAGTTAACCTTGAAAACAGTTTTACAATTAATTTGAATTAGATTTCTATTTAGCAGCTAAAATAATTTCCCATGAATGACATTATGGCAAATGTGGTCTCTATTGCCTTTCTAGTGGCAGAGAACTCATGACTATAAAATAAGTGAGAGAATCAAAGGCTGTAGCATGCTGCAAAATGGATCCTGGGGGAAACTAATAACTTACTGTGGAGCTGGAAACTAGAATACTTTTTTTTTCTCCCCACCTCCCCCTTCTTTTTTCCCCCCACTTCTTTTTTCCCTGTAGAACAGCAGTAACTATGCATCCAGGGGATGCTCTGCACTTGTTACTTCTGAATTTAAAAAAAACAGGCTGGACAAGCATGTGATTAAATTGCTCAACACTAAAGAACAGCACATACATTCTTTGGGATCTTAAAATAATCTCCCAAGGGAACATTGTGGTGGTTCTTTGAGACTGAAGACTACATGAATGCCAAATAAAGTTTCCATGTACTGACTAATCCACTAGCTATCTATCATTCTGCCGGCCTGCTTCCAGTTCTAATTCCCTTTGTCTTTTTCGTGGCCTGACTGAACTATTCATTGTCCTTTGGAGTTGCTACATAGACACCAATGACAACAGCTTTTCCTCTTGGGGAATCCCCCATTAAAAGACATTCTTCAGTGGCCTCTCTTCTACCTTTAATGCACACCTAACAGCCTTGCCTCCAGTATTTTCAATTTGAGCTATTCCAGGCATTTAGATCCAATCCTGTACTGCATTTCTCTGTGCATAGCTGTGAAAAGATAACTTAAGTGAGGTGTATGAGGCTCTGGAAAAATGCTTTCTAATTGTTCATCATACATATGGAATCAAATTTCTCCTATTTCTAGGCAAGACAGTTCTTCAACTAGAACTACAACTGCAGTGGCTTAAGTAGTTAAAAAAATCCACACTGTATTATAAAAACATATAACATTGAATAGTCTCACTATTCAGAAGGAATAGATCTGCTATGACTCATGAGCTGGCAGAAAATTTATCAGAAGGTAAATTTTTCAAGGGGAAGCCAGATCTTTAAATAAAATCTTTCATGGAGACTTTTTTTGGCAGAAATGTCAGTTTCTGAATAAACACTGAATGCCTGAAACATGGTAAATATTAACCCGAAATGAAAATACAAGAGAAAGTTCCACTACACAGCTTCGATTATATGAAAGACCAGGGAGGGATGACTTCRAGGCACTTTGATGACAATTCATAGCTGAAATATGTCATTTAGGGATGAAATGTTTTTACCAAATCTCAACTTCCCTTGCGAAGATAGGCCTAATTTACTGACCTTCAAAACACTAATCTAAATCATTATAGTTTTGCCCTCTACATTTTCTATGAAGTCATTTTTAAACTTTAAAAAGTTCATCATCATCTCTGCATGAACCAAAAAAACCAATAAGAAACTCACTCCCCCAAGCCCCACACAACTTTGTATTAACTGCCAGAATCTTTTTTTTTTTTTTTTTCAGGTCTAATTGATTACAAGTTCAAAGCTTTGGAGCACAGCGGTCTTAAATGCTAGTTATTAATCCTTTCGGAGATTGTGAAAATTTAGGAGAACCGTAATCTAAAACACTGGTGGGGCAATGGCCAATTTAACTGTGCTGCAACTGTTGCCCACAGTCTCTGCCAGTGATATCCAGAATATTAAAATCTTTGAAAACTCTTCTTATACTAATGTAGCAATTGCTAAGAATTTAAACTGGTGTTTGTGGATACACAAACATAGAAGGCAGGAACAAAGCAGCCAGAATATTTCAGTTCTAAAAAAAATACTATTCTGAAATTTTGAATATTATCATGCCTACAGTACTCATCCAAGGTTCAGCAAAGTCAATGAAAGCAATTCCACTGGTTTCAATTGACTCTGAACTGGATCCCAAGCACCGTCAACGGCAAAGACTACTAAAAATATAGGCAGAAGGCAGTAAGCAAAATGCTGTGTTAATCTGATTCTACTGTAATCACCTGCACTCTGGGCTTGTGGCAAAGTACATGAAACAGCTTCACAGTTAACATACATAATTTACAAATTAAAGACCCAGCTGTCAGCCCAGAGCACATTCCCCTTCTAGGAGTGCAAATTGGGGGAATTAAGTAGTTTAGCTGGCTGAGTCCAAGGGCAGTTCCTTTGCTGATAAGAGCTGTTGTGAAGAAAGCTAGAAATGAGGGCCTGCCCCTCCTTTCCTTGGGAAGTGATTTTAAGACAAGGCTTTACTGTTGGCTCCTGCCTTTGCTCCATCCCAGATGTGCATTTGTGCCCAGACTCCATGATTCTGACCAACATCCACTGCCCGGGTTTCTTGGCTTGGCCTCAGACCTGCCTCGTCACAGCTGATGGTCACTGGTCTACATCTGACCCTGATCCCTCCTGGTCACTCCTCAATATCATCGTGCTCTGCTCCTGGCTCCTTTTTCCCTGCAGAGCAGCCAGTTCTTGCTGCTCCCTCACACCAACTTGGAACGGGAGGCTTATAACGTGCTTAAACTTTAACACTGACAAAAGTATAAACCATTTGTGTTTTTTAGATTCCTCCTCTATTTTTCCTACTGGAAATCTTAGGCCACTCTTTATGCCTACACACTGCTAATGTATTCCCAATACACAAGAAATTGAAGACGCCTGGTGCAAAAAGGAAAAAATCCAGCTGAAGTAGTAAAGCCTTGAAAATCAAGAGTTGTAAACTTGCCCATGCTAGTGCACTGTAGACTGCATTAGCTCTCAAGAGTACATTTGTAAAACACATTTTAAATTAATTCTTCTATTTCTTCTCCTCAAATGCACTTCTCTCACTCAAACCTTCAAAAGTATCCAATATCCAAAGAATTAAAAAAAAAACCAACAACCAAACAAAACTGTATTACCCATGTGCTCAGAGCTTTAATTTTTCCTACACAATTTGAGCCCATTTCTCCTTTTCCTAAAATAAATGGCAGTCTTGCCAGAGTGGGTTGGGATCAAATCCTTTAATTAAAAACAAGCATTTATTCACTTAAGTTTGGCAACAATTAATACTTTCATATTCCCATTTCTGTGGGCTAAATAATTGCTTTGTGCACATAAATTAATACATTCAAAGTCAAAATAGTATCCTATGTTCCGCTGCCCTTTTCCAAAGATAACGTGATCTATTAAAAAGAACTATTGTTTCTACAGGAAAGCCTATGACAGGACAGATTTTCATTGCTGGCTTTCATTTTTCCTTGGATGTTCAAAAGCAACACCCCTCTTTTTTCCACCTCTTATTCATTTTTAAGTACCTCTCAACAGTTTGTAATGCAGGAACTTGTGTACATCAGCAAATCAAGTAGAACTGATAGTAGTGAATATGCAAAAAGTAGACTAAAAGGAAAAGATTAGCATTTTTCAGTACTCCTTTCATTTCAACATCTGCATGCAGCATTTCAGTAGAGTGGGTATTTCTCTATTTTTCTACCATGAACCCAGCATTTTGCCATGACTATCAATCCCAGATTGCTCGTGTAAGAACATACCACTAAGGGAACTAGTGACTATTTGTCTTTATTTAATAACAATGAAAATTGGATAGCATGGAGCGGTAGGGGATGAATTGTCCCATCCATTTCCAGGAGAGAAGCAGCAGGAACTCATTACTTTTTACAAAGAGTTTCTGGTTTTCAGAAGATGAAGGGCCTAGCACACTGTCATTCAGTAAGTGCACTTTTACATTTATCCAAAAAGTTGTTTGCAATTTTCAGAGAAAGCTGTTTTTAAGAAATGATGAATTTCTATAGGATGCTTTGAGCATTTGTATGTCAATGAAACAAAATAGGAATACATAGTTTTCTTAGTATTTAAATAAAGTTACTCTGCACTAAGGCTTTTTAAAATAATTTCTCATTAAGGTATTTCAAGAATGATGAGAGTTAAATTAGGATGCTATCCACAGACAATCACACTACTTAAAGAACATACTGTGTATCTACCTTGAAAATGCCAAGTGACTGTGTCATTTCTAGTTAACTATACTCTTTCCTAAATGAAAAGTACAAGATCCGAGTATAACAGCAGTAAAACCTTTGAGAGTATATCATTGTTCTCTTATGTATCTTTTACAGAGAGCTTATCTGTGCTCCTCAGTCCATTTGCAGAAAGGGAAGCAAATGCACCAGGAAGTGAGGTGAATTGTTCAGAGTGGCAGAGAAGGGACCAGAACCCATTCTTCTCACCCAACTGGTAGCTTGATTCCCCCCCTGCTGCACACCTGAGACAATGCCAGCTCAAAGCAAGCATCTGTTCAAGTAATATCTTAGCAGAAACGGGCTAATTTTATCAGTTCTCCTCTTTTAAAATATGTACATGTGTTCCATTGTATGATCTGACATTCAAAGTTGACTAAATTATACAGTGATCTTAAGGTATTTTTAGTAACAGTTATTTTACAGCTGGAACATGGCTCACAAGTAGCCTGCAGAAGCTTTATAGCTCAGACTTACTGTAGTCCCCAATATTTTTTTGGCTCCTTCTTACCCTTTATGTCCTTGTGTAACATATTCAAAGTCAACTGTGTTTGATTTAAAAAAAAAAAAAATTAAAATTAAGAATCCAAATTCACACAGGAAAATGCTTCATTTCTAATGCTCAGCCCAAGTACCTTTTTAAACCTGGCAAAGAGCCTAATTCTCTTGGGTTTCAATAAGATGCAGGATACAAAGTGCTCAATATTCACTGAGCTTTTTAAAAACATAGGTTATATCCTTAAGAGCTTCCTGGTTGCTCACCCACTCTTGGGCCAGAGGGTAGGAGAGGAATTTGGAGGTCTGCTTATTACTATTATCTCCATGCTCCTGGAGCAAGAAATAGGCAAATATGCTTCCTGTGGTGCTTCCAGGCACATAGTGGAAGAAGCTGGTGGCAGAGAGTGAAGGGGGCATTTTCACTCCTTCCAAGATTGTACAGTAATTCAAGTCTCAATCTGTCACCATGCCTTACACAGTTTTAATGTTCCTTTTTTAGCATCTTTTTTTTCTTTTCCTTCAATTTATTGTAATGGAAGTAATGCATTCAGAAGCAATGTTTTGACAAGAAAATCAAGACAAGACTATGGAACTGCTCCTTTTAAAGTAATTATCAACATCCAAATTCATTTTAGCTAGGAAATCTGAGCTTTAACCTGGTAATTAATGGAGATGATTCCAGAAAGAAGACTTATTTTTCATATAGTATAATGACAGATCTTGTTTTCCATAAAAAATTTGAGAAGGCTTGTGAGCATTCTGCTAGGTTTCAGCCAACATAGATGGTTTAACACCAAGGCCTCCAAGAAGCAATTTTATTTCCTATCTTTGTGTGCAGCTGAATTTTCTCCAGGGCAGAGAATGTAGACTGATTGTCAAAAGCTGAGAGCTGCAAAATCCAGACACATCACATTTTGCCATATTCAATTTATCCCCCTTGTTTTTAAAATAAGATAAAATCTTGCTAAAGGTAGAGGCAATTTGGTTTGTGTTATTTTATTAGTTTTACTTTTAATTGGGGTTGTCATTTATAACATGCACAAGGTGAAACAAGTTCATTACTTCTGTGGAGTCAGCAAAAGAATTTTCTAAAGATACACTGGAACAATAGCCATCAAGAGTCCAGTAATGAGCTCACATATGCCCCAAGAAGAAAACAGCAGGTTATTAACACACTATTTAGTTTTAATAAGATAATAAGATTTTCTTCCATTTTTATGATTCAAGTCAAAGTTTAACCACAATGCAGGACCTACATGGAACTGTCCTTTACAGTTTCTACTCTCCAGAACCCAGTGGGTAAACAAGTGGAAAAAAGCCAAGAAAAAATTTCTAGTCTATATGAAAATTCAGGTCTAATGTATCTATTGATACTGACCCCATTGCTTTGTTGCTATTAAAAATGTGAATGTTAGAAACCAGTCCACTGCAATCAGTGGAGCTCTATCAAGGTAAAGTGTCTCTGAACATGGAGTTCATCAAGCACTCAGCATGACACAAAGATCATTCAAGTTTATACCTGTCCTATAGCAATTCTCCCTGGACTGGAGAAGTCCCATTAAAGTAAATTGCAGAAGTGATTTCTGCCATAAAGAACTGGGGAAGAGGGGGAGAGGAAGGGAGAAGACATCAGTAAAGTATTCAATAAAGATTTCATTGTGTTGCATACTTCTAAAGTGACTTGAAATGAGGTTCACCACCACATTTCTCTCAAAAGCAAAGTGAAGACAGAAAATTTCAAAACATTAAAAAGCTCAAGTCAGATCTCTGAATGCTTAGAATGATGTCGTATTTTCTGGAAYTGATGCGTTTTGCAAGAGATTTAGGGCTGTATTAGGGGTATTTTATCCCTGAAGGAGAGTACGCTAACATCTGTTCAATATGCTTTCATGTGGGCATACTGATTTTACACTTTTAATTGCTTCATGCTAAGCTTTCTGAATAAGTCTTAAAACATTTTGGGTCAGATTGTATGAACTATTATAAATGAACTCTTAKCATATTTCCCTTAAACATTCCTTCCAGCCTCTCTTCCCTATACTCTTCCCTAACAAAAGCAGAACGCAAATTGTACATAGCAAGGCAGGTAAAGGAGACAAGCAGCATGAATAGTGAAAAGAAATCACACAGATGATAACTCCTGCTTCTGCCCTCAGCCATGCGGAGTTGTGTGCATATGCAGAGATGGAAGGATGGATATGAAAAGGCTCTCTAGGCAATTTGGCCTTGAGAGCCTGCCTGAACTCCAGCAGCATCTCCAAACCAGGATATGCGTTTCAGTGATGCTTGGAGTTAACGAAGTTCAGCATTCTGCCTCCAACCTATGATCCTTCTTTTTACGGTGCAGCATATGAGGAGGGTCTCCATGGGCAGCCTTCCAGCTGCCATCCCAGTTCCAGGCTTSAGAAAGTTTGCTCCCTACCACCTCTACTCTGTCAACATGGAAGAGAGAGCAGAAAGGCAGTGGACTCATCTTGAGCCCACACACTCAATTTATGCTAGCGACCTACAATTTCTAGACATAGGAAGTTGAGAAAGCCATCTTTACTTTGTACACACAATCAGATAATGATGTTCTCACAGGGACTGATTAGCCTCCCAGGAGGCCTGGGCACTTATGCATACCTGGAAAAAGTGAGCATTAAATGCTGCCTTTCCGATTTGGTAGTGTTTTTTTCCCCACTCTACACTGATGGAAATATTGGCCATAGCATTAGCCCATACAGCTCTCATTGCCTTGCATTAAGTGCAGAAACAGAAATTTCAAGAGAGTTGATTACTATTTATCCTTAAGGCACTCTATGCTTCTATTTGTCTCTTATTATAAGCTAAGGAAATGCCTGGTACCCGTACCTTGCAGAGAACTGAATCTGTAAGTATGCCCCCTAAAATGCTACAAATGAATAGAAGATGCTAGAACACAGTTTGGTCACATTGGAGCACAGACTGGAAAAAACAAGCATCAGCTTAACATCAGAAAACAGCTAAAGGAAAATGTAAAGGGTCTCTAGAAATATGGATATTTCTTAACAGAGATTTGGAAGCAAGCATTCACAGTGAAGGGAGAAAGAGCCAGTTGTTCTACTTGCTGCTATAGACATGCCTCAGGTGCATCTTGAAGAGACAGCTGAACACTTGGGAGTAAAGCCTTGTGAAGACAAAGACAAGTACTCAAAAACCTACAGTTCTGCTGAAGAGAAAGCACATATGCCATTCATGTTTAAGCTTACATGACACAAGAAAGCTCAGTCAAACCTCCCCAGGGATGTTGTGGAGTCACCATCACTGGAAGTTTTCAAGATGCAACTGAACAGGGTGTTAAATAATCTCACCTATGCTCCCTTTGCCATGAAAGGCTGGACCAGATGATCTTTTGAGGTCCTTTCCAACCTGGGCTGTTYTATGATTCCATGATCAAAATAGCCCCTTCACCTTCTGTGAAGCAGAGTATTTTTCCACAGTCTTACAGTGACTTAAGGCTTGATTTGTTGCCAAGACATTTCAGGGCCAGTGTTAATTCCTTGTCATTGTGAAGGAAAATTGAGAGAACCTTCAGAGTCTCAGAAACTGCAACAAAGCTGCTGTTCAGACTGAGGCTCTGCACAGCAAGAGAGACTAGCAGTACCAGCAAGGAAACCAAGCTCAGCCTGGAAACAGAATGTCATTACCAAGGTGCCGATATCCTAAGAGAAGCAAAATCTACTTAGCAGGAGGTGCTATCTTAATTTTGCTATCCTGTAATCAGCTGTTGACAAACTGTTAATTGACTGAGCACAGCATCCACCAACACAAGATTGTGTTGAGAAGGACATGGGTTGTCTAGCTGGATGCATTCCCAATCTGTCATCACATTTTCAAAAGATAAGTACACAACTGGTTCATCACACAGAAATGGAAATCACACCTGCTCCAAGCTGTCATTAACATACTACAATGTCAAGTAACTGGGAGAGAGGTAGAAAATGCAAGTTGCATTTGCATCTAGAGCAGGCATTTGCTTTCACTTCATAAATCAGCAGCCCAGATTCCACTACAGTCAGTRGAGCAGCACTGGGTCTACAGAAGCCTGAAAAGGAGGGGAAGGAAAAATTTGTTATCTATTTCTTACAGTACTAGATCTAAGAGGCAACCCACTGCTTATGAGGCCACAGATCTTAAGCAAATACAGGAACTACTTTTGCAATACAAAGCATAAGTAAGTTGTGGAACCTATTGCTGAAGGATCCAAGAACTATGAACAAGTTCAAAGAGGGGATAAGCAAATTCACAGAAGTCCACTGCTGACAATTAAAGATAAATTAAATGCTCCTGAAACCCTTATTAGTGCCAGGTGTTTCCAAGATAGAAATGATGGTATGCACAGCCTGAACTTGTACTCTTTCCCTAGGAATTTGTTGTAACCCAGTTGAGACAGGACCCTTGGTTTGACAGAAATTTGTCTGATTCAGCCTTGCAATTCCTGTATTTAGATTTAGTCAGATGAGAAAGAGGAGCCCAGTCTCAGAGTCCATGAAGAGGTAACTAAGGGAAGTTCCACAAATTCATTTAATCTTAGCAACTTTTTTCCTTTCCATAGATTCAGGATGAGTTGTCACATGGTATTTGCTATAATTCCYAATTTTTAAGCAAGTACAGCAATAATATTAACATCCCTCACTAGGGTATTCTGATACACAAGTGTTTCTAAAGGCACACACCTTTACAAAGTGTTAGTGATGTGTAAAGTGTTAGTGACCAGTAGGAATGAAGGGAAGGTATTGGAAAAAAACCCTTATCTCACTTTTAATATCATACAGCTTGTCAAGTACATCTGAACACAGAGGTGGAACACACCCCAAAAAAGCCAGTTGTTTCAAACAAAACTCCTACATCTGTCAGGAAAATCTTTCCTGAGGACAAAATAAAAAATAGGCTGCAGAAATCCTATTAGCAAACACAACAATACAACATTTGTCCTTACATGAAGAATGGCTATTTGGAAATTGAAGAGCAGTAGGTATTTGTTTTGTCCAAATAAAGTACTGAGAAGACACACAGAAAACACAGCTGAGTTGTTAGAACAATACAATGAAGGAAGGACATTTAACTCTGTTCTACTCAGATGAGCTTGGTGACCTTGGGCTACATCAGTCATTCTCCACCTGCATCAGTTTCACTAACCTTACTGAGATATTCAGGATAAAAATGTATTTAGGGTGTGCACACAGTGTCATGTATAAAAGGGCTTACACAGACCTTTTCAAGCCTCTTGAAACCAGAAACTACGAAGGAAACTGTTTGATTTGCCCCTTTATCTTCAGTAACATTAAACCCCTCACAATGCTACTCTCACCTGGATGCCTTGAGAAACACACAACTGAACAGGGACAGCGAAGCAGCTCAAAGATAGCAAGACGTACTGCAAACTGCTATAAAACAGCAAGATGTACCGTAAAATGTGCTGGCAGAGGGAAAGATATTTGTTTCAAGTCAGAAAGGAAGGAAATTTTGATCTGAAGAGACATTTTTACTGGGCAGTCATCCTTAGAAAGTAGAGGAGATTTACACATTCCCATTGTTTTCTGATGTCTCAGGAAATCTCAGAAGTCCAAACATCCCCTCTAACTTTTTTCCTCCTTCCAGCTTGTATTTTAACAAACAGCCTTTCCATTTCTTCAGAACAAAAGTAGGTCGACAGTTAAGGCTGTGAAAGCAGCATGGCAATCTTATTAAGTATGCCAGGTTTGCTATGCTACCCTGCAGAAAAACAGAGTGATGCTAATTAGAACCCAACCATAAGTAGCTGGGTGAATCCAATTCAATGAGTACTGAAACTGCAACACTTTCAAAAGCTTTAACTGCATCTGGCCTAGGTATAGCAGTATATACACATTTCTTATCTGATTTCTCCAGGAACCTGCTGCTGGCCATTCATGGAAACTAGGTACTCTGCAAATGGGTGTTTCATCTGAATATGACACTTGCATTCATACTTTCTGGTCAAGCATACAAGATATACAAAAAGCTCTGGCTATAGACAGTATTAAACATCTCACTTCTCAGCTCTCTTCTCTTGAGGAACTGTCAGTAATCTCCATTCCTCTCCAAGCTGAAAGTAAGTAGGTAGGTTCTTTCAGAAGATTAGTTTAGCATCCAGTAGTCTGTTTCTCTAGACAGCCTATTCTGAACTACAGAAGCAAATCCCACTATCTGTAATCCTCTTGGTTTCATTGACGGGAGTCTGTGACAAGCATACATCCTATTGTAACAAAATACCATACAGCATTTACCATTTGAGAAATATTACTTTCTTCCCTTGCTTCTTAGGCCAATTATACTCTAAAAAAGTTTAATAAGGGAAACAGTGAATTGTCTATTTCTAGATATTTTCAAAGCAAGACTAGATGCTTCTCAGTGTTACTAAAGTCTCAGAAAACTCATTTAACTTTTTAAAGTGACACTAACTTTTGCCCTCTGTAGTTTCATTCCAGCCCTAGTCTATCTATGTTTCCACTTAGCACATGAGGTAACAGCAAAACCAGTGCAAGCCCACAAGTAGGGCTGAGCCAGGACCTAAAGGTGACCCCAGCACAAACCTAACCAGGACACCATCCTGCAGGATTTGAACATGATACACAGTACCAGTTACAGAATCCATCAACAGCCCCAGACACAGCAGGAGGATGAACCAGGCCCRTGGGCCATCCAGTCAGCCCAGACAGGAGCAACAGGAGGCAAAGCTGCAATATAAGTACTGAAGACAGCCATAAGACACAACTGGAGACTAGCACTCCTACAGCACAGCTCAAACCAGCATATAGTCCCCAGGCCTGAGCTTAAATGGGGCCCAAGGGCCTATAGGAAGGGGTGTGGAGGGGTCCCAGGTGAGGCTGATCAGGGCCAATAGAGCTTATTAGTGCCCTCAGGGCACTGACATAGCCGTTTGCAAGAGAAGAACTCTGTGGAGTAGCCAGTCATCATATAAGTTTGTAAGAGCGTAGACCTGAAAGGTCCTTTTTATCTGGGGAGACAGGCTACAGGTGTGTAGGGAGCAGTTCAATGTATGGTGGGCTGTAGTTCACAACAGGTTTTTGATGTGTTTTGTTAAGATGTGGTTGAGGTCTGCTTTTTCATAGCTGTGTTCATTACTGCATCCAGCAAACTTTTACCTATGTCAGTAGCTATGAACTCCCGCCAACAATCTTAGTTCTCAYTGTTGGTTGTATGAATGTGTAATTAATTTTATATCTCTAAGTAGAAAAATGCTATTTTCTAACTGCTATGGTTCTTCACTGTATCTATTGCAATGGCTTTTAACATTAGGGTTTTTTTTWGCTTGTCCATCTACTACAGTGGTCTCTGCCTTTCCATGGAGCCTGGATTAGCTGGTAATGCTCTGCACATTTGGACCCTGTAATTCTAAGATTCCCTACCCAGTCAAACAGACTTCAGGAAGCTAAAAGTAGTGGTTGGATTTGTTTGTTCTTAAGCCTCTTCTGCAACATACCTTTTATCTATCTATAGATGGTTCTGGTGGTTACTTTGCTGATAAGCAAATAGAGCCTAGAACATGAGGACTGGCCCTTTAAAAGCCATCTATACTTCTATCAGAGACCCTTGGAAAATAAGAACAGAAGGTAAAAACAGCAGAAGATTGGTGCTGCAGTAACCTCAAGGGAGAGGTTACACCTTCTCTGCAGTCCCCAAGCATTATTGAGATTTGATATTTTGTTTGATATTTATATTAACAGATAGCACTGAGCCCAAAAAGAAATTCTGGGCATAAAATACACAATCTTTCTTGGGCAGAGGAAGCAACCAGCACCTGTTACCAGCCAAAAAGTTGTTCTAATTGTCTGGCCTTTTGTTCACAGAACAGATTTTACTGGGAAATAACTGAACCACAAGTAGCAGCAAATGATAGGCAGACAGTTAAGAGGACTTACAAAAATGTCTGTTACATTTCCAAATGGCAGTCCTCTGTTTTAGAGAATGACAGCAGAGCTCATTTCTTAGGGTGTGGTGGGACTTGGGTGACTCCCTGCACATTCTTATGGCTTTTTTCTGCCTTCTGCAACAGAAATTATATGGTTGCATTTAAGAAATTTCTTGGAGGGTTCAATCATTTGAAAGAATTTTTACTGTTTTCTAAACCGCAATAAAGTATTTTTTTCTTCTACCTCAATGAAGCATGTAATTTGGCTTCTTCACAAAGATGTGTGAAAGGAGGAACAAGAGTGCTGTTGTGTTAGAAGCTGTGATTTAGCAGGACGTATTCCATGCACATGGATCTGTATTTAGATCAAAATGAAACAGGTAATTTATAGCTATATCCTAACGGTTTGCCAAAAGTACAATTCTCTATGAAGCCAAATCAGAAAGTAATCTTCCTATTATTACGGCCAAGGCTCTGTCAGTGTTACAAGCATAAACGTCTGTTCAGCCATTTAACATGGCTGTTTCAAGATACCTTTGGCTTCAGTTGCCTTCAGGTTTACAGTCTTGGTGGTTTTCTTACCTTAATGCATCTCTGAGACAGAAGCAAAATGTCTGCCTGTGGGGTTTTAGATATAAACCGAGAAGTCATATTAAAAGGTCACCAGTCTTATGCTTTCCCATTTTTACGTATTCGTTGATCATGGAAAAATTCATAGAAATGGGAGAACAAAATGTAAAATATCAGCTTAAAGAATATCCATCACTTGTGCTACAGAAGCACTTGGATCAAAAGCTGTTCTGCCGGGCGAGGCACAGAAATATGAATTCCACCCTTTCTCAGTGTTTTGAGCAGTGGGACAGTAACATTCCCACTGGGTAAGAGAGTTGCGACATGAGCTATAATTAGGGTCAAGTATGCCAGATGGTATACTTGCTTGAGGGACAGGCTGTAGGAGTGACCAGAGAGTGACAGGACTAGAATGTAAGACTTGGATCTACAGTCTCCTTGCCAGAGACAGGAGGGTCTAAAACCAAAGCGGACTTGCTTTGGCAGTTGCTGCTTAGCAGATCTCTACTTTGCAAACTGCCTCTTTCTCTGTGCTTAAGTGTATGCCAACAGCGGTTTTTTATAGGGTCAGGTCTGGGTCCCTGAAAATTACTCTTCAGTAACTTTGATATAATAAACTACATGTCATTTGCAAAGCAATATAACTTGTTTCTTACTCAATCAGTTGATACAGATGGAAAAAAGATGTTTGAGGATACGTAAACCCTTAAAAGTGCACAATATATTTCAGGTTTCCCTCAAGGGGAAAAGGCATCCAGGAAAGTCAGGCTTAAAAGCTTATGGATGAAGCTGAAAGACCAGCTTTCATGAAAATACGTTTCATGAAACAGTTGCCCCACAGAAAGCTGCACCATGGCTAGGAATATTTCAGCAATAAAAATGAACTTTCAGTACAGGGCTCTTCTGGAATAAGCCATTTAAGACTACATATTTATATCCTTAAAGCATCCTTTAGATTGTTACCATCATAATCCACTTATTGATTATATCTGTTCTACATTGTCCACTTGTGGAGCTTAACAGTACTTAACAGGAAAAGGCTGGCAAATAAGGCTCTGAGCACTTACCAACTTCAACATTCATATTCTGTACAAAACATGCTATTTCTAGATATCTGCTAATGCATTCTTTGGCAAAAGGGTAGCTCAAAGAAAGTTTTAAATAAGCCCTATCATCAGCCCACGCTTCAGATAAATGTGCACCCCCTACAGTTTTTCTTCTTTCTTTCAAAAGAAAAATATTATCTTGACTTTGTGCCTGACACACTTGTATTCTAGGGCTGGATCACTTAAGTGCTCTGCATAGGAACTCCCCAGAGAAAAATCAATAATTTTCTTTACACTGATCACCTTAATTATCAAACCACATATCTGAAAGTTGCAATAGGCTTAAATATTTATGGACACTTTGAAAGTTGCATTTAATCACGGTATGATAACTGGTTGCTGACTGTCTTTGTATATTTGAAGATTTTTGTGGCCTTGGCAAATAAAAGACTAGAATTTCAGCTTCCTGGAAGCTTGAGTATTCTTTTTCTCAGACAATTTGCATTTAAAAAGACTTCTGCTTTCATATGTCCCAGTAACAAGATACAATTTCTCAATCTAACAATCTGTAGCCTAATCCAGCAGTAACTCTTCAAGCAAAACTCCTGCCAAATCTAACAGGGTTTTTCCTGAATAGGGACTACCACAGCAGGCCCATGATCACTGTCCCACTACCTGAAAGGCAATTGCAACCCCCAGATGACAAACTGCCTAAAAGGGTTTTTCAACAGCAGCAGCATATGGGCCTCTGGCAACTGTCACACGCAAGCAGCTGCACAGTGAGCTATGGGGATGCTCTGTACCAGATGGAGACTAGGCTGGAAGCAGAGTTATCTGGGTGGCCCATTTTCTTTGGCACCTCTAAGAGCATTTAGTCACCAGCAGCAGAGGCCCATTCATAAATACGTCTTTGCAGAGGCTTATTAATCTATATGCCACCTCTTTTTGGAGCAGAGAGAAATATTTCTATGGCCACATAAATTACTGTGAAATGTAAGCAATCTTCTCATTTCATTTTGTAGCAATGCTGCAGAGACAATCCAGCCTGTCAATGGTAATAAAATCACCTTGTTTCAGCTGGCTCGTCATTCCTCTGGATTTTTGGTTATGAAAAAGACACTGTCCGGACCAAGAATTTTGAACTCAGCCTGCTTTACATTTCAATACAGAAAACATTTTGAATCAAATCCAATTTTCATTTAAGTAACTAACCTCTCTAAAATCAGTGGGGTGATTTTATGATTATAACTGAAAGTGATCTTGTTCCTAATATTCCAGGAACAATTTGATATCACTGTCTGAAGAATAAATGGCCTGAAATGTCTATTGGACCCTAGTGATGCAAGGTGAGTGATGAGATAAACTCAGATCATATTGCATGTAATTATTCTTTCAAGTAACTTATTTTACACTGTCCCTGGAAAAGGGAGAGCAAGGAGAATTACAATGGCAAAGCTATGGCAGAGTAGAGTTAYATAATTACATTTCTTACATTCATTGTGCATTTCGGTAAGTTTCTCCATATAGGTAGATTTTTCCAGTGCCTTGCAATGTCTTATGTAGTTGTTTACCTTCTTTAAATGGTTGCCAGGAAAAAAAAAGGGAAAAAAAAAAAGGAAAAAAAAAAMAAACCCTGAGCATTACTTGTCCATTGTCCTTGGTCTACATAATGCACAGGTCAGTGGGAAAGGAACAGGAGAAACATGCTCAGAGTTGTCGGTAATCACTGGTTAAACAGGAGGTCCAGGGTAAGGATTTTATACCTGTTTTGAAATACTGAAGGAGAGAGATTAACATTACTTTATTAAAACTTGAAAATTATTAGAGAAGACCATTCCCAAAGGAGTCTCAGAAATACTGGCATAAATATCAAGCCAACATACCCATTAACTGTTCAGATGGGGGCCAGAAATATTATTTTTCTCTGCATTTAGATGAAGATGAATTTTCTTACTGTGGGAGAGATGACTACAAACTCGGAAAAGGTAGTGCAGATACAGCAATACCTTGGAAAATATTTCTTTATTGTTTCATGTATATCTTGCTGCTTTCATCAGCAGTTGCTTATCTCGGCACTAAATTCAGATTAATATATAAAGATATTTGCAAAGGTTGGAATTTGTGGAAGCTTGGCTTGAGAACTACATGCAAGGACATCTGGATTTATGGCTCTGCTGCAATACGTCTTCGAGACACTTATCCAAAAATTGACTACAAGCAAGAACTTAGCTTACGATATGACAATTTTCATTTTCTCAAACATGCCATCTTTTCAGGCGAGCTTTTATTCTTTTCACAGGAAGTCTTGAAATATTGCAACCTTTAAAAAAAATTACAGCATATATTTTGTGTGTTATAGAGTGCACAGTAGATACTCTGCCATAGAACATCTGTGAGCTTAGCCTGGGTTTACATCTGTGCCTTTGGGCAGCCTGCTTCACTGCTGAGCTCCTGCAGCATTTGGAGCAGGTTTAAAATGAGTATGACATACTGTGAAGAGAGCTGCCTGCTGTTAGTGAGACTATCACTGCCTGGAACGGAAAAAGCACTTGCTGTGTTCGCAGTACCCAGCGCAGCTTTCAGATACCCAATTCTTGTGCAGTCTCTGCTGAAGTCAATAGAAGATCTCCATGTCTACCTGACTTTAACACAGTTTGATTCACTTCTTTAACACAACATGCAGCTGCCAGAAAGGAGCTGAAAAAGGGTTATTTTTGAAACAAGAAGTCACTGATGGTAAAAAGCCGAATATAAATAAATATCCATGCCATATCTAACAAATCTTAGTCTTGTGATAAAGGCCTGAATTTTGGATTCATGTATTGTATAAGGAAGAATAACTCCTTTGCCTTTAATAGCATTATTTCTGATTTAATTTGGGAGCACGATCAGAATTATTCTATGTCAGTGACTGTTTATGTTGTAAATCATGCCCTATGTACACCCAAGCTCTTCTGACAATTGATAGAAGCGAACCAGTATCACAGTAGAGAGGAATATTGACCACAAACACAACATGTATGAGAGCAGAATTTGGCCATAGATGTTTGCACTAGATTTACTGGCTGACAAGCCTAGCCAGCTTGAGCTTGCATCATAATCTAATAAAAACCTAATAATACCTTTTCATCTAACTCAGCCACATATATCAGGCTTTGGAGGTGTCAGCTCTAAAAAGAGAATTGTACTTCTGCCTTGAAGATATTTTTATTGCTTAGGAAAAATATATTGCAAGAAACAGTTCCTTACACAGCAGGAGAATTCCACTTTGGAAAAAAAAAAAGAAAGAAAAAGAAGTCAGGCAATAAAAATTTACATTTCTTATCAGATCTGTCCTGATCTGATACACTCAAACTTGAAAGCTTCTTCTCCTATTTCTTGCAACCTCTTTCTTTTAAATTCTGAAGAGGCTTGACAGGCAGAAGAAGAACAGATGCACATTAGAGGTGGGAGATGATCTTGTAGGAGGTCTGTGCTTGAGTTATGCAAAGATAAGGATGTGGAGGCATGCCTGCACGGTGGAGTGCTGTGTGGGTAGAGGAATSCCCCAGCATGCAACTCTTTACTGGACTGGATATTACATAAGGCTTGCAAATGACTTCCTGTCCCTCCATTTTGTACCTTGGGAGATAGGTAACGATACCAATACGGAGACATTTCACCAGAAACAGGCTGCCCTTCAGGTTTCAAATCTCATTCTTTCTGTCCCAGTTTCCCTGCTGAGCAGTCTTTTCAAAGCCAGCAAGCAAGTTGTTCCTCTAGCTCCCATGTAGGCATCGTATGCTTCCTGAACCAGGTTCTCTCTGGCATCTCTGCTCTCTGGAGGTTATGGATGCCTCTGGCTGCGGGAAGTACACAGAGCACTATTGTATTCTGGTGCACTACTGTTCCAGTCTTTGTATGACAAACTTCACCTTGGTAGCCAAGTGTCTTCTGTAGTTGGACATGCAGGCAAGATGAAAAAGCGTACTTTTTATATCGTATTATTTAATACTACAAGATCAAAARCAGCCATGCAGGAAGGTAGGGCAGAACTGTTAGTGCACACTRATGTGCCTGTTGTGATGCACATTAACTTCCCTGCATAAGAAGCATAAACAACAAATGAGCGGTGAGGGTTTTTAATAATAAGATACATTTTTCAATGCTGAATACCTTTGGTAATTTATCTTCAAATTGGAGTGCTTGACAGGACAACTCTAGTTCTTCACATTTATGCAGGACAGCAAAACTCAAAGTTAGTCAGAGATGTTCTTGAAAACTACATTTAACTAGAAGTATTATGGGTACAGTACCCTCACTGGCTTTCTTTATAAAGGTGCAAAATATGATTTCCTCTTGTCATTATATATCTACCTTTTGGTGGGTAGTCATTAGATTCATATGAACTTAATTCATATAAACAAGAAAGGTCTTTATATATTTCTTTTAATACTCCAATGAATTTTGTAGTCTTATTTATGAAGGACAGATATGAACATTCCTGGTCAAAARTCAAACTCTTGTATAAAATTTTTTGTACATTTTAAATAAGTATCAAAGGCAGAGCAATGGTGAGTTTCCAACAGTTAGTTACAGTGCTGTGTATTTACTGATCTATCCATTTTAAACTACACCATTCTCCTTAAATATAACAAGCTTTAAGGTTAATAAATCTATGTTAGAACACGCATGGAATACTTATTTCTGGCCATATATTGTTTATTCTCTGCTACATTATTTGTTTTAAATTATAAACCAAGTTTCAAACTATTTTACCATTCACATAGTGAAAAATATATTGCAACTATTATTTCGTTAGGCACATGTACAGATTAAAATTGGAAATATCAACGTTGCTATTGTCTGTGTGATAATAACTCTTATTTTCTAGTTTTACAAACAATCTGTCAAAAGCAAATTCCAAAAGTTTAGGAGGGTAGTTCTGGAAATCCAGTGTAGAACTGAAAAAATTACATAGATGGTGATATTAGGCATATTTTAGGAAAACGAGTGTTACAATAATTTATTCTGCTCTAGGCAGTGTCATGAATCCATCATGGCACACAGAAAGAAAGAAAACACGCCAAGAATGCTGGAATACCTTTCTCTACCACGAGACACCCACACAAACTAATAATAGGACAACATTCAATAACGTAGAAAATAAACCTAATAGAAACAAACTTACAGAAAAAGTTTTCTAACTATACCCTCTATTCCACACACCTAAAATTAATGAGTTTTTAATTCCCTTCTTTTTCCAGTGGAAAGCCACACTACCACAGGAGGCTAAATTTTAGTTCAGTGAACATAAAGACTCAACACAGAGAAAATACTTATGGAGCACAAAGCACAGTCTTCCTCATGTCCTTCAAGAGAAACACTGAAATTACTGCTAGGGAAGTCTAGGAAACAATGTATTTAGGCGSTGTCCTCTGTGCTGAGCAGAGACTGGTCACCAAGGTAAATTATCATTCCAGTATAGAAATATTTGTGACATGAACACCTGCAGTATCACAGAACAGGAGAAAGATATGTTGTTGGCATCTCTCCCTTCATTCAGTGTCTTACTTGTTCTTTTCATACAGAAACAGCTACAGAAGTGAACTCATAAATCTTTTTTTCCAAATTCTGTCCGAAACTTAACTGTGGTTAATGGATACACTTCCATGAACAGCTGTCGAAACCTAAACTGACAGCTTGATTCCTAAACCTTTTCTGTAACAGCAGTGGGAGCATGGAAGTTGGAAAACTGTAACTCTCGAAATCTACGCAAAGCCAGCAGAGCAACACACACATATAGGGTAAAAGTTGAAGATGTACAGGTTTAACAGAAGCCCAATGAAGCTAAAGGAGAGTAAGTTTTGTAAGGGACAGAGTAATTGAAGTAATCACGAAAGTCATAAATGGTCTGGCCCAGACAGTTGTCTTCTCTAACTGGCCCTCCTTGTTTTCTCTTTTTATCCATGTCTCATTTCATGCTCCTAATCAGGTTCAAATGAGGTGTATCTTCTCCATCTTTGCAAGCCTGACCTACTTCAGAGGGATTAGCAGCACCGTGACATGTCTCCCCTGTTTTAGGAACGCTCTGTTCTGTTTTAGCAGTGAAAGCAACTCTGCCTTGCTCCTGAGCAGACTGCCAGAACTGCAAACCTCCTCTGTGTTGAATGTGGCTAGAAATTACTTATAAATTACTTGTAAAGTAAATCTTTTGCTCTTTTCATCCTCAAGTCTTTCTTTCCTGGTCCTTTTGAATTCACAGGAACACTCCCATATATTTGGAGCCATCATTTTACATGTTCCTTCTTAGCCACTTCATGGAGATCTTTTTTGCCACCCCCTTCATTTGCATGTTAACATTGAGGACACAAATATAATTATTCAGCACCTTGTAGCACACAATAAAATGTTCCTCAACCTTCCCTTTTGCACATCAGCTCTTTGTCACATAAATTCTCCTAATTTGGCTCTACCAGATCTCAAATCTCTCTCGGTTTTGGCCAATCACTTCCACCCCCCMCCCCCCCCCACCAAAAAAAAAAAGAATCTCTAGAAAAACTAGCATGTTTCCCTCAGGTTTCCCCAGTTCTTACTGAGCAGCAGAAAGAATTCCTTTCTGTACTACCTCCTCACAAGGGAACTTCAGCCAACTGTGTGTCTTCTCAAATAATTTCTACTGCTGTATTTCTTTCTTTTCACTGCATATCTCAGGTCTAAACATTGCTAAAATACCACATCCCATTTTCAAACTATCCATTCAGGAAGGGCACTGATAAATTAGAGAAAGTTTTTTTGTTTTTGTTTTTGTTTTTTTTTTTTACAAACCACAAGAATAGCTAAAGGATTAGAAAAATTGTAATATAGAGACTTTTGAGTTCAGTCTATGTGTATCACATGGAAGATATTAGAAGATGTATGTGTTCTGTGAGGCTCTTACTTACTTAATCCTCAGCTGGCATTAATTGTGGTGGCAAGAAGCTTACAGCTCAGAAAGGGAGGGATCTCTACAATGCTGGGAAGCTGTCGACAAAAATCTTCGTTGGTAATGGCAGGTACTATTTGAATACCTAGTGAGGAGAGARTATCACTGAGTCATTGGGAGAGGTGACCTACTCTTGAGAAGCAGCAAATGAGGAAAAYTGCTGTCACTGTTTCATTTCTGCATAGTATGAGTGGTGCTACGGGCAGGCCTGTCTCCCCGCTCGCTCAGTGTTGGAGGAAGAGTGGAAGATCATAGCTGCTGCTAAACTCCTCCTGACTAGGAGCAATCTTTTGCTTCTGTCCCCAGATGCTAATGCTGCGTCCACTTCAGTGTCAATAAATGAAAGCTATACCTATACTCATGCTTTAAGGAATGGTTTGATCAAAGCCCAGATTCCTATGGAGAAATATGGGAGTAGTGTAAAGGAGCCTCGTAAGACAAACTGGCCAAGTGTGACAAAAGCCAGAGGTGGCAAGTCCTACTGTTTCTTCTATTAGGGGGGAAAAAGGTGTCTAAATGTTTTAACAACAGGGCTTATTAACTTTTGGAGTAACTGTTAGAAAATTCTTCATCACAAGTTACATCCAAGCCAAGACAGTCTTCAGCAAACAAGAACTAATTTCTGTATCAGACAGGGAGGCAGCTCAGACCTGTACAGTGATATCTTCTTATTTTTTCTGGTCAATTTACCAGGCTAACTAAGGAAGTTGACTGTCCATTAATTGAGAGCGCAATCATTCCACTCAAGGGCAGGGCTGCTGCTCAGAGGGACCTGGGCAAGCCAAAGGAGCGGGGCTGACAGGAATCTCATTGAAGCCAAGGAAAAACACAGAAGTCCTGTGTCTGGGATGGGCTAAACAATGCATTGGGACAGACAGGCTGCCTGCCTGCAGCAGACAGTCCCCTGGGGCCCTAGTGGACACTTGATTAAACATGATCCCGCAGTGCAGCCCGACAGGGCTGGTGGCTAACAGCATCCCAGTGAAGTGATAATCGCTTTTTATTCAGCACTCATAACATAGTACCTTGAATACAGCATCCCGCTATGGGCGCCCCGATTCGAGAAAGACTTATGAACCTGATCGAGAGCACTGAAGCCACCGCGATGGTGGGGCCGCAGCACCTGCGCTGTGGCCCTGCTTGGAACTGGAGCTCGGGCTCGGGACTTCCCCCGGGCCTGTGACAACGCAGCCTTTCCCCGTGAGGGGAGCGAGAGCCGCCGGCTCGCGGCACAACCCACCTCAGGACCCGCCTGACGGCTCGCGCCTAACGGCTCCTGCCCAACGGCCGCGCCGCGCGCTCCCTCGCGCCCGCGCAGGCCCCGCCCCCGCGGCGGCGGCTCGCGCCCTCACTTCCTGGGGCGGGCGGGTTGAACATGGCGACGGGCCGCTGGGGCGGGCGGCGGCTCCTCTGCGCCGCGGCCGCTCTGCTCCTCGCGGCAGTGCTGGGTGCCGCCGCCTCCTCCTCTTCCTCCCGGGCGGGCAGCCCCGGCGAGCCGCGGAGCCGCGTGCAAGTGTTGGGCGGCTCCAACTGGAGCCTGGTGTTGCAGGGCCAGTGGATGTTGGAGTTGTGAGTAACGGCCGCTTTCCCGCTCGCCTCAGAGGCACCGTGCCGGGGAGGGGGGCGGCCTGAGGGGGGACTCCCTCTGCGAGGCGGCCGGCTTCAGCTTGGTGCCTGCCCCGGGGAGCGGGCATGGCCGGTAACGCCTGCCCCCGGTGGGCGGCGGGAGAAGGGCCGGGCGGTGCCGGCCTTCCCACCCCGCGAAGGGACGTGCGGGAGCAGCCGCGCACCTTCCCCGCCCCTGCAATGGCTGGCCCGGGGAGGGGGGGCAAGGGAGGAAGCGGCCGGGCCGCGTCCACGCAGGGACACCTAATGCTCGTGATCCCCTCTTCCACCAAGCGTTGTCGGCCCTTGGCCTGCAGGCACACGCTCACCTTATTTGAGATGATCTGATAAAGGTAGCTTTCCTTCAGGTTCTGGTCTTGTGGGCACAGAGCGCCTGAGTGCCCCAAGGTTAAACTGGGCACGTTTCAGTAAGCCGTGGTGTCATTGATTACATTTCAGCGGTGTTATTCAAGACAACTACCTGCTGGGGAATAGTGTCAGGCACTGTACCTTGCGCTGCTTACCCATTTGGGACTTTTCACTGGATTCTGAGCAAACTAAGAAGGCTGAATTTGGTAGGTAATATTTAGCAGGAGTAGGCTTCCAAAGTGGTGTTACATAATATTCCTGGTACGCCCTCACTTCAGCCGCCTTGCTCTGGAGTTCTTGTTCAAGGGAGATGCATCAGATTTCATTAACTTTTCAGTGCTGCTGTTGCTTTATCCTGGTGACAGCTAGAGAAGTTTGCCTATTGCTGGCTAGGGTTTTAAGTGCTTCTAACTAACTGTAGTAGTGTCATGGCTTCACTTGTGATATGATACTGTTCTTGAAATGCACATGACATTTTGTGCCTGGAGGCTAACTCACCTGCTTGTATTTAGAAGGGGGAAAAAGAACTTGAGGGTTTTTTTTAAGAGAGCAGTTTAAATAGGCTGTCTGCTCACATGATATCTGTGTGCTGTGCAGCTATGAAATAGGATTTTGTTGTGGTRTGTGTGCTGCTCCTCTGTGGAAGTGCTTGACTTTGAACAGTTTGAAACGGACTGAGTAGCCTGTGAAACAGACTAGGTTGCCCATCAACATCTGAACTCATGCTCCCTCATAAATACTTACCCAGCTGCTTTAAGTTTTGTTTTAGTATTGAATTTGAGTTATCTGCAGTCTCTTATTAGGGGGAAGGACTATCACTTCCCCTAGGGCTTTACTGCTCAGGATCCTACTGGACACCTGGTGTTAATCAGTGGCTAGATGGGAACAATCCTGAAGTAGCTGATTGAGAGACCCAGGGATGCCCACTGTTGTGACTAAGGACTTGGGTTTGATTTTGAGTCTCTTTTTTTCCCTTGTCATTTATTGTGTTCTAAAACGTGGGGGAAGAGAATATCTTGGAGTGGGAGAAAATAAATTTATTTTTTAAATTGAAATTTTTCCACTTCTGACATGCTAGTCCTACGTGGAAGCTATTGTATGAAAGTTACCTATTCATATACAAGTTGGTGAATCTTATGGAGGAAAAAGGTTGTTTACAGTGACTCAAGGTTTTTATTTCTAAGACAAAATATTTAAATAACTACTGGTGCATGCCCCTGAGGAAGAAAGAATAGAGGAACTGACTGAAATCAGAAGTGGTTGGGATAACGAACAGTTAAAATGCTTTGTGAGTCTTTATTGCACTTGAAACATTGGGCTCTGGTTTGGAGTGACAGGTAGCYGACAATAGCAGTGGTGGCAAAGTTAGCTTTAGTGCTGGCTGAATATGGTACATGTTGCTACGTTGCTTAAATTAGACTTTATGTACAGTGTTTAATGTGTGAAAGATCCTTGGTTCTCCATGCTACTTTCTGTGCTACCTTTCTAGTCCTCTCTGCTTTTCTCCTAAGTGAGAAGGAACCTTTGTCTTTCTTGATGCGAACTCAATGCTGCTGTTCTTGAATTAGTGAGAGTTTGAGATTCCCAATTGTGTCTAAACAGGAGTTTGAGGTCTAGTATTGATTTCTTATGATTCTCTCAGCTGTTTTCATGCTGATGGATTTTTGGCTTCCACTGATTTTTATCTGGTTTAGAGCTGGTGATCTGGACAGGAGTCCTGCATGTCAGTTCATTGATTCCTTCCATGCTGTGTAGTAGGTCTTTCGGCAAGACTGCAATATTGTTCATCAAAACCTCATTTGCTCAAAGAACCTCCTGTTTGTTTATATGACCTTTGTTTTCCAAGCAGTAGTTATTTTTATTTTTTTTTAATGCAAATGTTGGTATAGGATTTCTGTGAAAAAAATATTTATTTTGGCCACCTGCTCTAGATTACTGATTGGAAGCCTTCTGCCCTGGTAGGTAGAAGTACTACTTCTGTTTAATGTCATTTTTTCTATTTGTGAAAGTAGTGTAGGTGAATTACTGTATGCTACCACTTTTCTGTTGTTCTCAGGTGTGCAAATAGAGAAACTTAAGTCAGAAATTACTTGTGTGTGGGATTTGTAGTGGAAATAGGATTTTTCTTCCTTCATCCCTCCTAGCTGAAGTGTGTGTACTTGGCTGACTTTTTGTAAATATTTGGTTATTCATAGCTGGCAAAATTGCAGGCACTGGAAGCACTGCTGCATTTCATTGATAAAAACGTTCTGCATAACTTTGTCTCTGAAAGACATTACAACACTTTTTGCTTAATATTACTATCGCAGCACACAGATCCTTGCTGAAGTGCTGCGAGTGTGATGCTGGATTGAACTGTTATAAAAGGTTTCCTTATTGACTTATTTCTAGTCTGTAGCTGCAAGATAATGATTCATTAATATGGGGAGGGTTTTTTTGTCTTTATTTTTAATATTGTGTCTATTAGTAATATAGAAAACTAATTTCTGGTCTGTTTATTTTAAAAGTGCATTTTGCATTTGTAAACATAGCTTGTTCCAAGCTTGATTGATTTTAATTTAACATCCTCTTCTTTTTGAAGTAGATTAAACCAAACAAACACACAGAAAAAAACCCCAATAATAAACTTGTTGTCTTTATGCCTCTGGTTACAAATGAAACTATTTAATATGCTCCTGTTGCATCTGCAGTACTTTAGGAACTTGCCCATTGGGAAAATCTCTAGTTTAGTTCCCACACAGGATGTTAAATGTTTTGGTTCCCATTTGTTTCAGCACAGAAACACAGCACAGTGTACCTAAACAAGAATGTCTTAATTTTCTATTTTAATTCTAGCCAGGTGAAAATCAGGAGAATAGTGTAAGTAATAGTCATGTTTTCAAGGCTAGCTTATCATACCTATAGCATAGGCCCATACGTTATTTTCTCACTATCATTTATCGGTAAACATTGTCCTGCTATCTAGTAGGCCAGATTATCACAAAGGTTCAGTCCTCCCACTAGCACTTCTGTCTGTAGTTTCAAGGGAGTGTGCTAAAAATCTAGCTGAATGTTTTGGTATTTACTTGGTTTAATGCTTTTAAACAGTTGGCTTGAAACGCTTTGTCTAAATAAACTCCTGAAGAATTCCGTAAATTATGCAATTACAGCAATGACTGTAACTTAGATTGAGAGTCCAATAAGATTGGGAATTTTCTGTCACTTGTGAGAGTATAGTCTCTTTCTTTCTCTTGATTTGTTAGTATCCAGGCTTTTCTTTGTCCTATTCTTAAAAAAAAAAAMAACAAAAAAAAACAAAAACAAAAAAAACCAAACAAAAAAAAACCAACCCAAAAAGCTGGGGGGAATGAAAATCAAGTTACCAAAAGCCTGTTTTGGTTCTGAAGTTTCTGTCACCCTCCTGACTGACTTCAGAGGAAGTGACCAAATTATCTATGGACTCTTACTGCATAACCAAACATGCGGCTGATTACTGTGCCATGCATTGGCTGAACAGAAACTGATAAAATGTGAAACTGAAATATCCTTGGCAGCAGATGCTTTACTATTATAGAAGGRGACGAAAACATCTAAATGATGGAAGTTAATCTGCTCAAGTTCTAGAATATTTCACATAATTTTTCAGTGATTGATTGGCTTTACATTTTAAAAATCAGTTCTYCATCTTAAAAAAAAAAAAARAAATTGCTTGTGAATGGAAAGTTGTTGGAGTCTTTTTTTTTTTTATTAGCAGATAGCACTCTTATACTTTTCTTGTTTTTAAAACTAGAGAGCTGAATAATTACGATATACGCTGCTTTGCTTTTCATCTTGTTCTTGGAAGTGTAAAATGCATTTCATTTCTGAGCTGTAGAAAAAGTGGAAAGTAACACTTGAAATGTTATCTTAGAGAATACAATTTGTTTGGCTTCTATTGTGTCACACCACAATGGTATGCAGTTACTTTTCCCCTTTATTCAGGTATTATTGGAAAAGCTGTGCACGTCAGGTTACTGAAGTAGATACAGCAGAATGGGAATTCATAAGGTTGAGCTTGCACCCTGAAACAAATTCACCAGAACAGTGCCTCGGTGTATTGTCACTTCAGCAGGCCTGTCTGTGATTTAAGGCATTTGAGTGAAGCTTGGCAGGAGAATCCAGGGAAGAAACCTCCTTTGTTTGCTTTTTGAGATAGCTAGGGCTTCAGCACTTTGGAAAAAAAACTTGTTTAACTGTTGTGGAGCAACAATTTTTGGGTTGGGAGGTCTTGTCTGTTTTGGAGGGGTTTTGGCACACTGGAGGAAACTTCTTGTCAGCTTCCAGAGCCTGTACTATTGTGATACAGGTATTGGTAGATTACAGGGACTAATTTTGTATCTTTGGCTACCACCTGCTCTCTTGAAAAGTAGACTAAAACCATATAGTTGACTTTCTGAAGCTTATCTTTTGTTGAAATTATGACAATGCCTATTCTGCCTCAAGACCTATCTGTATTTCGGAACAAGAACGAATCAAATGATAGCCTTAAGATAACACCCAAAGACATCAGGCACTGTCTTTTTTTTTTTTTTGTATGTTTATGAACTCTGTAGCAATAAGGCAAAACTACTTAAAAGAATAAAACTAATAATTATTTCATTCTGATATTGTTTTTACCATCTATTAGGTACTGCCTCAACATTTGCACCTCCAATTTTAATAGTACTCCCAATCTGAAATCCAGCAAATAGCTTGGTTTACTGTAAGCAGTACCTTTTATAAAAGTTGTGTGTCTTGAATCGAGAAAAATTAGAGTAAATGGGGAAACTTTCATCTCGCCTATTTTGCTGTTTTGTCTTCAGCAAATGCTCTCATGCCTATATCAGTAAGCTGTTTTTCCTTTGTTCCTAGATTTTTGGAACTCTGTGAAGTTACCATCAGAGCAAAGTGTAGAATGGTATTTCAAGTTACATCTGTTCAACACTGATAGTTACCAATAACGGTGGTGAAAAAGCAGATAAAAGGAGTCGGTTACATTCATTTGAAAATGAGTGAATTGGTGAATTCCCTAGCCAAGCAGTTACAAGAAGAGAGATTAGTGGCTTGGAGTTGGAAACTGTGTATCAGTAAATCTTATTAAAATCATTCTGTGTTTACTGATCAACTCTGTGGTGATATGACTGAATGGCATGTTTGCTCAAACTGGTTTTAACTTAAGGTGTTTTTGTTTTTTTTTGTATTGCAGTCATCAGTGAAGTTGCTGGTATTTGAAAGCCAAAGCTTGGTCTTTTATGCTTTAGATCAGAGATACACACAGACTTTGCTTTTGACTTTTTAAGGGCTTAAAATTTTGCTTTTGGATTGCTTTCTTTATGCCTCTGAAAAAGCTTCAGGTATTGTAATGGATTGGAGTAGGAACTGGAGAACACCTGGCTGCTTTGAAATAGTGATTTTAATCCACTTAAGTCAATTGTTCTCGCAATGGACCTGACCAGTAGATAGATGTTAGTTGCTTTATTTATGGAGGGTAGACAGTGCATGAGGATATTTCAACTGTAAAACTTTGTGCTATGTAAGAGGTCTGGTAATGCCACAAATGAGGTGTATGTTGAGAAATGTGCAATACCTGCTTGCAGTGAATAACTTGGCAATGTGTAATTTATAGGTATGTGGTGTTTTCAATCTGATTTTTAAATGGTGGAGATCAGTAAATTGCTTTTTAATGTGTAACAGGCTACTGAAAACTTTCTTTCCTTAACCAAGTGTCCAGGTTTTGATTTAAATTCTAGTGGACTTTGATTTCAAATTGGAAAGACCCGAGTGCTGTTTTCTTGGCACACTTGTAGGGCATAGGGCATGGTGCAAACAACAAGTTAATAGCTAAAGGTAGTACCCCCTTGTGCAAAGGGAGAAGCTTGAGGAGTAACAGCCCTAAATTTGGTGGTGTTGACGAGGTGCTAATTATTTTCTGGTCTGTCTGTGGAGTATGGCAGAAGAAATTTGGTTACATCTGCTTTTGTAAGTGACCTGGTCTTGCATCTTGTGACTTGATGAAAAGTAATGAAGACTGGTTTCACAGCAGACATGTGGATCTGCTTTCCTGCTCCTACAGATTTTTTTCTGGGGAATATAAGAATGGTAGTTGTCCCATGACTCCTGTAGAAATACGAATCAGCCACAGTTCTAAAGGATTGAGTAGAAGCCTACGTTGAAATAAAGTAGTTCCTTAAGCTTCAGTTCTTCAGGGTGCAAAAAATTTTTTGAAACTTTTGATAAAGGTGACCTAAGTGTGAAGTATTTTACTCTTCTGTGTCTTACTGAAAGTGTAAGGGGAGGTATTTTGAGAGGGAGACACTATTAATAAAGCTTTGGCAGTAGAATGTTTTTGTTATTTCCAGGAGGCACTCCTGAGTTCCTTAGTGCTTCAAATGCTGCGTAACAAATGCAGACACTAAAGCTTCAGAAAAGTGAGGATGTTGAAGTAAACAGCAGTGATAACTCTTGCAAAAACCTGATGTCTGTTGCAAGTTCTCTCTTGTATATGTGGGGACAGGGTGTTCCCTGGTTGGCAAAAATTGGATGTGTAATTTCAGGAAYGTAAAGCAAATATTTTAATCCTGATTGTCTGTGCCAACGTTCAGCTTGAGTGGCTGGATCTTGTGGCATTGTATGTGACTGTTGCCATCCCACATCCAATATTGGTAATAAAAACTAGGAAGCCAAAAACTAAGGCTTTTTGTGATGTTCTGTTCTGTCACTACCAAACTGTGGTATGGGTGGATTTTAATGCTGCTTTGAGCTAAAGAAAATATTTGTAACCATATGAATGTTAGCCATGTGTATTGAATATTCCACTTAATTTCATTTAGAAGAAATGCTCATGAATGTAAAATGTAAACGTAATTGTTGATAGAGCCCAAATTTCTCTTTCAAGATCAGATAGTACCTTAAACAGGCTAAAGGGTGTATTAATCTTAAATCTCATGGTGTGAATTTGACACATCTAGAGAAGCTGGATTTAGAAAACATTCCAACTTCTGTCTTTAATTTTAAAGCAACAGCAGCAGCAGTATCTGATGGATGTGTGCAGTTTCTTACTTATCAGTCAAGCTACTGTAATAAAATAATACTGTTTGTAAAGTACAGTATCTGTCAAACCGTTATTAAAAGCCCTCTATAGGGCAGCAATACAATGGAAGACAGCACTGCATGTGAGACTTGTTTCCAGCATCTTTTTAAAAGATACTGAGGGGCTGTTTCTTGGCAGGGTAAGATTTATGTACTTTTTTTCAGATGCTCTTGCACAGAATGATGTTGATTCAAAAAACCAAGGTATTGGCTTTCATACCTTGAATCATAAATTTCTAGTGCAGTTAAATACAACACTTATTTTTAAATTGTATCCTTTTAACTTTCAAATGACAAGGTTTCCTTTTTTAAATACTTAGGTTTCAAAACTACTATGAAGCACTCGGAGTAAATTTGATTCTACCTCTTCTGTGAGAAATTAGCTCGTTTAAGTTCAGTCTTATTTACATGAAACATCTGTGGGTGGCTGGGGAGATCTCTGTCCGCAGCCACTAAGAAAGTAAGCATTCCTGATCAGAAGACAGCCAGAGAATAGTAAGTGCTGCTCTTTAGGTCAGATAGTAGCGCTGGCAGACAAACTGAAGGAGTAAGGGAGTTCCTTGTAGAGGTTCCCARTTAGAGTGTAGTGGTTATGTGGACTGTTAAGGATATCCGTCTCTGCCCATGAAGAAATTTGTTTCTATTGTTAACAATGGATGAAGAGCGTGGTAGCATATATGGAGTACTGTGAGAAGCAGTGTGTCTCTAGATCCACTACTTTTGCTATCAGAAATCTGCATATATACATTTCCACCTTCACCCCCCCCCAATAAATTAGGTTAAACCATGTAAAGGTCTCTTTTCATTTGTAAAAGAATAAGTCTGTGTATGGGCAATTGCCATGGCTCAGTTACACGCTATACCTAGCTGTTCTGTGTTACCTTAATTGTGTATATGACAGACCATTGTAAGCTGCACAAGTTTGACGCAAACTTTGTCAATCAAGTTAGGGTAAAATATGTAAATATTAGCTGTTCTGTCTCCATGTTGATATTATCAATAACAACTGCAAACTTGGTTTGATTATTCTGATTGGTAGTATAGAAAACTCAGCTCTTGAAACATGCTTTCTTATGTTGCTGAAATTAATCCGGGGAAAAAACAAGACTTGAGAGAGACAATCAGTATGAGCAGTAGGAATTTGATGTGCGCTCTTTCTAAATCTCTGAAGAGTGCTATCAAAAAGGGCATGCTTTGATGTACTGAGTAGTGGGCTAAGGCAAATGTAATTTCTAGAAGTTCTGAGGTGTGGGAAATCAATACAAAATGTTACGTTGAAGGATACCACTTCAGAGGCCAGCCTGGCTTCAATAATTCAGATAGCTGCCATGGAAGTGGATTTATTTCATATGTAAATAGAATAAATCACAAGTGGTGAGGGGTTTGGATATGAATTTCTCAAACCTGTGGAGATTTGTTTTTGTTTTAATAACATGAGGAGGAACGTAGGGATTGATAAAAAACTACTTGATTGTCTTATTCAGTAGACTTGATTAAGAAAAACTGTAGTTTTTTTTCCTTTGTGATTGATGCGTTTGTATTTTCTCTGTACAGTAAATCAATTTGAATGTCTATAAGTGTAAGAATATTAAAATATCTAACTTGTCTTCCCGCTTTAGCTATGCTCCTTGGTGTCCAGCTTGTCAACAGATTGAATTGACATGGGAGAGTTTTGCAAAGGAAAGCGAACATCTAGATATCACTGTGGGAAAGGTGGATGTCACTCAAGAACCAGGTATAGTATGAAATAGACTGTTTTAATAAAAGAAACTATTCAATGTAAGAACCACTTAGTATCTGGGAGTGTGCTTTATTTTACTGGAGTACCTGGGATACCAGCCAAGTCAGAAAACGGGTTTCTAAATCAGAATAATATTATCCACATTTTGCTTCTCCATATAGTTCATATCTGTGAGCCTACGTTTATAAATTCAATTTGAAGGATTAAAGAATTGGGGGAGTGATCTGGCTTAATACTGTATTAAAAGGGGCTTATTCTCTATTTTAATCTACTTCGCTGGAAGCTGTTCCCTATCTCATTCCTCTCTCCTCCAAACTGTCTGCAGAAGAATCCAGTTCTGTAGCCTCCAGTTACTGAGAGTTTCAGGGTGTGGTAGCATTACCACAGTGTGAGCCTGCTTTAATAAGTTCTTAACTGTTTCCATGATGGTGCTGGTTTATTGTCTTGTTTAATTGTAGTAGCGCTTTAAAGTACAGATATTACTGTTGTTTTCTGTTGGTGATGCACATATGCAAATGTGTTTACAAAAAGGGTTTCCTAACTGTCCACAGAAGCATGAATACAATCTTATTTATTCCTTTAGTGACTCCCTTCAAAGTTTTGAATGTGTGTTTGTGTAAGCAGTACCAATGTTGTTTAAACCTCTGCCTCTCTTGGGAATGCTTCATGCTTGTTTTGGCTTTGAGGGGATAAAAGATTTTATCAGCAGTATCAAAAGACTGACAGAGTTAGGCAGAGATGTTACTAGAATAAAAAGCCTAAGCTTTACTGATTTTTTTGCCTTATAAAGTGTGTGGAAAATRTGTCCATTTTATTAGTTGAAAACATGCCGAACAAGTTAGCTTTATCAAATTAACAGCAGGGAAATTACTTAAACTCTGGTCTCAGGTACAGCAATTTAAGTTCACAAGGAAATGCCAGCTGTTCTGGACCTTGTGTAGGTTAATGTTTTGTTAAAAGTTTACAAGTATACAAAAACTCTTATGCCAAAAAGCTGCCAATGTGGGGCTCTCCTTTAGTGCATATACTAATCATTAAGAGTTTATTAAACAGATGAGTTTGAATATTAAAAATTTTTTCATAGATGTAAACTTAAAGACAACTTCTTCACTTTAATAAAGTAACGGTTACTCTGGAGTTAAGGCTGCAAATGGGGATCCATTATAATCCTATCCTGTTATTTTCTCCTGATTAGGGATTCTTTTGCTTATGCAGTGTTCAAATAAAAGGATTTCAATCTTGATTGTGGCATTTGGATATGACTGTAACCTAAAAATGCGCTTTCAGAAGTGAGGCTGTAAAAATAAAATACTTGAGATCTTGAAGGAATTATTCTTCCTGGTAAAAAAACTTGAACGGCAGGGTTGGGACCTGAAGGGGACAGGTACTTGATACTTTCTTTTGGTCTAAATTTTTCTGACTGCTGAGTGGTGCTAGATTCTTAAGACCTTAGATGTGACTTTTAACCAGAAGTTCCTTAAATATTTGAATTTCTAATGTTGCTGAGAGTCATGACCTCTGAGGATGTTTGACTTCTGCAAGTCAAAGGACTGACCCAAAATGATGAATTTGTACCAAAGCATGCATAATATCCAGTTCAGCACAAAGCGTGAAAACTGTAGCCACTTCTAAAACTAATGAATACTCAAACTGGAAAACAAAGATTTATTAAATATTTGACCTTTGGTGCTGATGTAATTTTGAAGGTATATGAGCTCCTTTGGAAGCTTTCCAAAGTTATTGAGGTATTTTTACTATAGGCTTATGCTTCGGCCTTTCGGTTGGTATGCTTAAGTGCTCTATCTCCTGTTCTTGCTTGCACAGTGGTACCTTAATTAGCTTTGGTTATATAACCCTTTCATCGAATTGAAAGTAGTCAAAATGCGTTGAATTAGGGGAAAACCACTAGATGAGTGCAGAGTTGCGTAAAATTGCACTTCCAAAACCTGCAGGAGAAAGTAGCCATTCATGGTGCTTAATTACAGCAGATGCCCAAAGAATAAATCCACCAGAGCCTTAATGGTTTTACAGCATATTTCAATCACTTGATGTACTAGTCATAAAGTGCTTATTCTTTCCTCATCTTTTCTATTGAAACATTCCGTATTTCAAGAGCATGTAATGGAGATGCTTCTGGATCTCAAAGTTCTGTATATTTGTGGTGCCTTTCTTAAGCTCCCAATCACAACATTTACCTGTGATTTAAAACAAGACTTCTTGGATCTTCTGTAATCTTCTTTGAGTAGTTGTTTGATGAAAGCAGCTGTATTTTTAGATGGCATCTATATTCTCTGTGTATTTTGGGGTGTGTGTGCGCAAATACGGAAGGTTTTTTCCTACTCTTGATTAGCTGTTGACTTCATAATGGATGTGTGTCAGTCTTTGATTTGCAAACAGACAGATGCTAAACTGTATTTCAAGTTAAACTATTAGCCAATTCGAGTTTGTATCAAACATGCACCAAAACAATTTACTGTCTATTCTTAGCTCTTTGTAGCTGGCTCACATCTGGTTTTACTGTTCTAAGGAGGTGCCTTAGATAAGCAGCAAACCTCCAACTAAAGTTTTGGGTATGCTTAGATGCATTTTGGCAACAGATTTTATATTTTATAGATTTCATTGTTCATTCTGAGACTGTTGGTACTTGCTCTAGGATAGGCTACTGGTAAGAAGGATTTAAGCTAGCTATTTTGTTTTCTGTTTGCCTGTCTAGCGTTTTTAAGAACCTCAGAGAGTCTTTCAGTGTTCCCATGACTTTCTCTGCTCTTAAGCTTATTATGTTCTTTATGGCTCTCCACCTAGTTTTTCTTGTGCAGCTGTGCTTTCTGCTTGATTAATTCTACTGTTACACTTGTGTTTTTGTTTACTTTATATCTCCCTGTGCTGGTGTAGCTTTTAGCTGTTTTATAAAGTATTCCACCACCCTGCCTCTCATAGCAATAAAGGCAGAAAGCTGAAAAATTGAAATGAAGAYGACTTCCTTTTTGGAACTTTAAAGATGCTTGCACTTGGTTTGATTTAAATATCTTCAAAAAAACTCCAAACAACAAAAAAACCCACAACCCTTTTTTGCCTGTTCCACAGGGGAACTCACACTAGGAAAAACGTTACTACTGAAACTTTTAAAAATACCTGGCTTAGTTCAGTATGTCTCATCTTTGTCTCTGAAGGCAGAAACTCTGTTGCTACAATACTTTTCCATGGCTAACTTCCTGGTGCCAAAAGACGTTTGCTTTATTGAAAGCTGAATAAGGACTTAGTTTCCCAAAAGATTTTTGCAGAACTTTATAAAAGGAAAAGTTAAATAACTCATTTGTACTCTTCATAGTGGTACGTTATATGACTGGCAATTGCTAGCTAGAGGAATTACTAATGGAGTAATTCCCTCCCTCCTTCTCCCTTACTAATGGAGTTAGACTGCTTATCTAGGGGTTGATGATCTCTGAAGTCTGCTGTTTTTTTTTTTTCCAAAACAGACTGCATTAGTAGCACGTTTTGCACTTCTGCAGTCTTTAAGTTGGATGTGTTGAATAGTAAATAATATTACTAAACACTAAGGCGAGTTCTTCCTCTCACTTGCAGGTTTTTGTAATTGTCAGGAGGTGGTAGTGTCAAGTCACCCTGACTTTTCCTCAGATTTGGAAGCAGAGGGGAAAGAGTGATGTCTTCACCTGACAACTTAGCTATTTGAGTTGTACAGACAACCTGTTTATGACATGTTTGGGAGCTTTATGCTTCACAGCTGACTCTTTTGCAATTAAGCCATACACTGGGAGATCTTCAATGGTGTACCTAAACAGCAGTGAAGCTGGAAGCACTTGCACCCATTACTCTGTAGCAGTACTGTGTGGAAGGCCAGAGAACTTCAAACACCTTCTCTTCCACAAGCTGCTTTTTGATGATTTGGATAATTTCTCTGTCCTATGAGTTGCATTATGTTGTCACTGTCTAGGGTAATACTTGTAAAAAGATTACTATGTATTTGCCAGTCAGTGAAACACCCACTTTCAGTGTGGGGATCAATTCCAGTCAGCCTCTTGAAGCCCTGCTTTAAACTTTCTGTGTCCTTTCTTCTGTCTTATGTCTTGATACTCAAAATGCTGACATGCCCCACCCTTCTAGAGGATGTTAAAAATTATTCTCATGGCTTAAACTTGCAATATTTTACAGAACAGAATGCTGAGGCATGCCAAGCTTTATTATCAATCTGTTGGCATACCATTTGTATTTACCTGGAGAGGAATGATGTATGGGAAGGAAGAATAAGAACCTAGAAACACCCAAAACATTGTCCTGCTACAGTCATGTTTATGAGAGAGATTGAGCCTTCCTACAGGATATAAGAACAGACTGGTTGTGCAGTGTACGTGGATTATTTCTAAGAAGCAAACAGAAAGATTAATTTATTTAATGACTTGAAGTACCTGCCATCTGAAATGTGTGGCTCTAAATAATTTAAAATCAGCTAGAGGATGAATTAAAATCAGGGGCCAGAGTTTGTAAGCCATTGTTGTCATTGCTATTGTTGTTAGTGGCCCAACTTTCTAGATGAAACAAAGGTCATCTGGATGAGACTACGCACAGACACAAGCACACAGCATCCTGGAATATGGGTTCATTTGTGTGACTCTTCTTTTTCTTGGTTGGAGGAGCACACTGCTGGTCTGGTCAAAAACTTCAGCTGTGTGCAAATACTGATTAGTGAAATCCATGTAGAAAAATTATTTTGTAGTAAACATTCTTCAAGGTAAGCATTTTTCCCTAATTTGTCAACAGTATTTAGTATCTATTACTGTTTGTAGCATTTCTGAAGACAAACTGTAAACCTGTATTTACAAAACAGTGGTAAAAGCTATGCAGTCTGCTGCTTTCTAGTCTACAAATACAGATCTGTAGGTATTTATAGATAAGTCATAATGCAGAGAAATTTCAGTTTTATTTAACCATTTGATGTGGTTTTTTCTTCCCTTTCTAGGCTTGAGTGGTCGTTTCTTTGTCACAACACTTCCTACAATTTACCAGTAAGTGTGTCATACTAGAAACAGTTGTCTGTTTCAGTACGTATTCTTTTTTCCTGTCCTGTTTGAACAGTGGCATGGAAGATGTAATGAACAACTGGCTTATTTCACTTCTGTCAATCTCTAAAACATTTCTCAGGAGCTCAATGCACTTAATGAACATAAAGTATGTATTTTTAACTTATGGTGGAAGGTTGTCCTACAAACAGTTTTGTACCTAGATAAAAGTGATGCTTTTTCAGTCTGGAAACAATGTTTAATAGCATTTGTAAAAATTCATGCAAGTTTGCAGTATTGGCTTCTAGAAGCCTGACCGTATGTGAGCAGACACACTTGACCTTATATAAGTGTCACTAAAATTTCTCATTTGAATAACTGACTGCGTAGATGGCATGTAAAACAGTACAGAAATTTTCCGCTGTTTGTTGTACTGCTTCTCTTGCTGCTAGAATTCTTCATCTGTTGACTCGGTACCGATATGTAGCTGTTGACTCCTACTTGTCACTTGTTTTAAACTGTAACTCTGAAATGCAGGTAAAAATGAAGGAATACTGACTTCTGATTTCAGTTCAGGTTATTGTTTAGAGCTTTGATTGTATTGATAAAGTCCTCATCTGAGGCTTTTCTTTAGTTGAAGTGGCTTTACTAAGTTCCCCTGTTATCAATACTGTTAAAAACAGATCAAGAAAGATGTTTGCTGTATCTCTGCTCCAATAAAAAGTTGTCATCCTTTAAATATTGAACCCTTTATTAAGTCATGGCATTGCGAGTCGTGCATATATATACCCACGCACATTATATATATATAGGCACACTTTTAATTCTGAGTTGTGTCTAAAAAATTATTTGGTTGTTAACCTCATGTGCTTTGTATTTGCTGTAGTGCGAGTGAATTTTTATTTAAGAAAAATAGCATTTTTAATAAATGGCAAAAGCTCACGCTGTTTAAAAACTGAGACCTTCTGTCATGGATTACATGCTGCTTAGGTGTTCAACTTTCTGAGCAAGTCAAATCTATAATGTACATGGGGTTTTTGGTTTTTGTTTTTTGCCATAGATACAATTTAAGGGATATCTGTATTAATGCATATTTTTGGTTTTTAGTGCAAATGATGGAGTATTTCGCAGATACCGAGGCTCACGGACGTTGGAAGATCTTCAAGGTTATGTTTTAGAGAGAAAATGGGAAGCTGTGGAGCCTGTAGCTGGATGGAAGTCTCCATCTTCTATAATGTAACACTTTGTTTTTATTAACAACAAACATGCTTTATAGCTCATTATTCATTAAGGGTGCTATGTTGACAGCTTAGAGACAAAAGGCCTTTATTCCCTAGACATGTAGGCTTTGCAGAAACAATCTGTATTGACAGCCTGCTTTCCAGTTTCTCACCTTTGAAAGCAGTTTATTTTCTGTGCTTGCTTTTGTTCGTGCCTACTAAGGCTTGTTTATATCATCTTTGAAAAATATATAAAGAAAAAAAGTACAGCCACTGAGCATTATGTAAGTGTCAGTTTCAATATCTGCTGAGCACTGGAATCAAATGCATGTTTATGTAGACTTCTACTTCATGACTTCTGGCTACTTGGGGCAGGCAGCCTTTAGCTTTAAGGATTTCTTGTTTATTTGTTTCCAAGGAAGTCTTGTGTCCTCCCTTGGAATAGGAAACAGTGTAGTGCTTATACAGTATATCAGAGTTTATTTTCAGAGCGTTGGATTTGCTTTGAAATAGCGTAGAATGCTTGCGTGATGTAAAAGATGAACCAGAGACGTGAATGCCCTGCTTTTCATTCTGGCTAAAGCTATTATGTGTAAATTCATGTCAAAGATCCAGTGGGTGTCCTTATTTTTCATCTGAGGATGAGGAAGAGCTATAGGATTTTTAGTAATGGGGAGAGGAGCTACAGGGCTGCATGCTGCTGTGAGTTGGGGAAAAGGTGGTTACAGATGCACAGGGTTAAGCTGTGGAATTGGTATTTCTTGATTATGCTCAAATGTCATCTTTCAAGTCACTGTTTCAATGCTTTGCATTGAGCTGGCTTAAATGAACATAATACAGAGAAAATATATTTATTTGCAGTAACCTCCTTCTGACAATTGCTACGGGCTGAATGGCATTGAAAGTCCATAGATAGAATCTTTTTCTGGTTTCTGGGCAGTTTGCTGTGTATCTCAACTATCTGTCTTAGAACCTGTTCCTTCCTTTTCTTTGTTTTCTAGGATGCATGGCATGGCAGGACTATTTCACCTCTCTGGATGGATCAGGGTAACTAACTATGTGATAGTGTTTTCCATAAGTCCTCTTTATGCTTTGAATAATATTCTGTTTAGAAGTCAAAACCTAACTGAATATTTTTATTATCCTTTTATGAGAGTTAAATTTTCCTTACATTTACTGTACATTGGGTGTGTAGTATCTTTGCACTATAAATTTTGTAATACTAATAGACTATGCCAAAAATGGCAGTTTGATTGTAAAGATTATCATCAATACTGAAAATACTTACTGTTCTTATTACCTTGGTATAGTTAAAACATTCTATCAAAGTGTGCTAACATGATAAAGTAGTTTTTTGAGAGCTGCTGCAAAAATGGTTGTAAACATCAGGAATATATTTAGTATCTACCAGGTTCTCTCATTTAATACTACTCCTAAAGATTATATCCAGGTTCATTTTAATAATGGTATGCTATGCTCTTCTGCAATTCATTTGCATCTAGTGTATTGTATAGAAGAGAGGGTAATGGTTTCATTCTTTAGTAAGAATTTCTGCATCTGGATTTCAAGCTGTCAACGCCATTTGCATAGGAACACAACAAATTTGGACAGTAGAGTAATTATCAGAAGTAAAGGAGAAATGCTTAGCGTACACTGACCTATGCTTTGAGCTTAAAAATATTTCAAGACACTTTCATTTGGGAGCTATCAAAGTTTTTCCTGTAGCATGCAGATGCTGAGAATTTTCAGACCTTTCCAATTTTGGTCAGAAAACATACTCTTTCTTAAAATCTTCAAGTGTAGCCAAGATTGAGAGACTGTGTTTGATTGTAGCAAAAGGTCTCAATACTGTAACGTGCTACAAAAAGTAGAGTTCGTATCACTTCCCCTAACCATCTAACGAACCCAGAATCAAACAAAACCTTCAATTACTAGGTTTCCTGTGCAAGCTATCTTTGATTCTTTCTTTCACTGGATAGTATTAACTTTTTATAGCCTTCTGGCATTTCTCTTCCATGGTTGCTGTGTAATGATGTTGTCTCTGTCTAGTTTCCTTCCTGAAAGATTAAATGCTCTGGGAAGAAAACTTCTCTAATTTGCCTTCCGTGTTGATGAATATTTCAGCTATACAGTTCCTCACTCTTTTCTTGCTGTGCTGTCCTTGCATATGCCTTAATAAATGTTGGAAGCTGTTCTGATATTAAAAAAAAAAAAAAAGACCCTGGAATTTAAATTTTTAAACTTTGGTAAATGTTGATTGTGGTTTGTTTTCTAATGGGTATACTCTTGGAAGAGATCTAATGTCATAATTTACTTCCTACCAGACTATCTGACTCTATGTGATGCTTGGTTCAGTCAATTGAATCTGTAGGTTTGAATAACAGACTTCAGTTTCAAAGAAATCTTAATATTGTATTTGGATTATTGTCTTTAAATTTGTAAGTGAAATCACTTATTCAGTATCTGCTTAGAATGGGTGGCTCCTTTTAAGAACTAAAGAGCTTGAGTAAGAACTAAATGGCTCAATTTTTTAGTTAATGAATGAATTCCCTAATTTAAGTATGTATTTGGATCTTGTGCAACTTTAAGTGTCTACCATTCTGCTTCCCAGATGTAATTATGGGGATAAAGCTCTGTATGAGGTTACTTTTTTTTTTTTTTTTTTTTTCAGTTGGTGATGTGCTTGTGAAGTGGGTATAAAAGGACACTTGCTTTTAACCTGACTTCGTTGCTTTTTTCGTTCTGAAATGCTTAAGTTCTAAGTTACCTTTTTTAAATACTCAGCTTCATAGACTTCTGTTGGTGCTGTAACTGTCATTATCGGGGATGCTTACTGTATGGTCTCCTTCCTACAACAGAGGCCGTAAGAACAGATGTACAGGTTCAAGCTGTGGGTTCATCTAGCCCAATAGTCTATCTCCAACAGTTGCCACCTTCTTACAGGATATAAGGATCAAGAATGTTGTGATACTTTCCTGTATGCTCTGAGCCTTCCTCATACATTTATCCTCAGTAAGATTACACATGGCATCTCTAATGCCGAGTACCTTAGGCAGAAGGAATTGTGCATCCTTTGCTTAAAAAGCAATGTGAACAACTCTGTAAAGAAAAACAAGATTTAATGGTATCAGAAGAGTCATACTATGACTTTTAAGGATGACTAGGGCTTGAGAGGGAAGACTTTAGTATAAATACTGTTAAATGAAAGGTCTTAATTAGCTATCAATTTATGTAATGGTGACGGCAGTATAAATCATACGTGGTGTTAGGTATGAAGTTATTAAGTATCATCTTCTCATTTCCAGCAAATTCATAGCTACCTCACTGGCACTCTTGGAATTCATGTTTGGATTTCCTATGCAATCTTCATCTTAGCTACCTTATTGATTGGCCTGTTCCTGGGTTTGGTAAGAAAGCATATTACTTTCTTTTTCTCAGTTACCTAGGACTTTTGCTTTGCATTAACTTGTGAAAAAAAGAATAAACTTCACTGATAAGATATACTGAAGTACCTTATTTTAATGATGTATCTCTTCTCCCTGGTATCCAGCGATAGGATGAGTGGGAATGGTTCAGACCTGCGCCAGGGGAGGTTTAGTCTGGACATTAGGAAGCATTTCTTTACCGAGAGGGTGGTCAAACACTGGAACAGGCTTCCTAGAGAGGTGGTCGATGCCCCAAGCCTGTCACTGTTTAAGAGGCATTTGGACAATGCCCTTAGTAACATGCTTTAACTTGGTCAGCCCTGAATTGGTCAGGCAGTTGGACYAGATGATCGTTGTAGGTCCCTTCCAACTGAAATAGTCTATTCTCTTCTATTAAAATTCTTAAGTATTCAGTACTGCAGATCCACTCTCTAGTGTTGTTACCTACTTCTGGTAAAGGTTAAGACTGGTTCACTCAAGTAAGTTAACCTTTTTATGAAATTGATGCTTCAATTTAGACTTTGAAGGCTTTGAAGATTTGGGGGTTTAATTGATTTACTCTATTCCAGAGCGTAGCTTTGTGGTTACAGCTTGGTTTTAATAAAATCTGACTTCGCTTCTTTCTGCCCCGTGATCTTTTGGTTTGAGTTCTCATTAGTAATTGAAAAATCTGACCTCTCTTGTTACTAACCAGAACTGGTGCATTCATATATCAATCTCCAAAACATCAGGCAGGTTATTCAGACAAACCTGTTAGCTATATGTGCAAATGTTAAGGACCATATCCTGAGCCCTATGTTGTTTCATCAGTGAAAACAGTTCAAAGTTGCTTTCCCTGTGGAGCTGGGATTATTTCGTGTCAGAATATTTGAATGATGTGGCTCTATGACCTCTCCAATACCAATATCAAATGAGAAACTGAGCTGGAAAAGGAGATATAGATGGGAATAGAAGTTCTTTCAGACTAGTTGCTTGGTCCACAAGCATGTTCAGCAACTGCAAAGACAGTTCAAAACAGTTATGCTGATAACTGGTTTAACTAGCTGCTAAATCGCTATTCCGCATAGGAAGTGTAAAGGTTTTTTCTGGCACTTGGATCTCTGCCCTTCAGCCCAAATATTAGTGAAATAAAGAAAAATTGCATGAGTATGTTTCTCAGTAGTACAGGGAAGCGATTTCAAAGCAGTGTGTGTATTTAGGCAAAAACTCATTTTTGTGCATGATATGTGTACAGAATTGGTATATATGAGCAAATGTCTTTCATTATACAATTTAAACAGCTGCATTTTTCTAGATGGTAGATTTTCATCACCAAATGACTGCAAATCAAGTTAGTGTAACGAGGAGCAAATGAATACGATGATTTAAAAAAAAAAACTTTCCTTCTTCCTCCTTCACTAAAAAAAACAAACCTGAAAAAGCTGAAAAAATGTAAAGTTAATCTCTCAGCTTTTTCTAAAAAGCTTTTTAATGATTGAAATGTATTTCTTTGACATGGTATCATCTGTCTCTTTTCTTTCCTTTGCATTATTCTTAGCACATGACAATGAGACACAAGTATCTTCCTTGCATTTTGATTGTATGTGTTCTACACTAGGCTGCTTTAAATAACAACAACAAAAAAACCTAGAAGACAAAATCAAGCACAAAAGGTGGAAGTACACGTCGTATATTCGGGAGTCAGGGCTAGGAATTGAATGACATCCCAAAATACAGAAAATCTTGACCAAGAAGGTTTCATAAGTTTTAAATAAATAAAAATTCCTCATTTGTGTTCTGGGCCTCTCTTCTTAAGATGCAGGCTGTTTCAATACTGAATAAATTTAGGGAAGTAGGAGTCAGAAAATTTGGAGTAGAAAGCAGAGAATGTTGGTTGGTATACACTGAGAACACGCTTCTTTTCAGTGTTTTTATTTAGCTCCTTAGGACAGCTTTTATCTCTGAGCAAGATAATATAATTTTCTAAATTTTATTGTATGTCTATCTAAAAAGGATGAGTAGGAAAATACTTAATAGTGCAGGGGCTGCTGGGACAGTGTGCTAATAAATGCCTTTTTTTCCTTTACACAGATACTGGTTTTGATTTCAGACTGCCTTTGCCCATCCAAGTCAAGATACAGAGCTGAAACATCTGGTAAGAACTCTGGGTGAGATACTGTAGGTTTACATGTACACTTGTAGGAGGGAGAACTTAGATTTGAACCAATGTCAAGAAGTTAGGTGTGAACCAATAATCCAGGTATTCATTTTAGAACGAATCCTTTAGGCATTCACTGACAAGGATTGATATGTTGGGCTCTAAAATATCGATGTCAAAGCATCCACCTGGAGGTAGCAAAGCAGACCAAAAAAAAAAAAAAAAAAAAACCAACAGTAATTTGTTCTAGCTTCTGCAACTGTGAAGAGGCTAAATGCATTCAAAATGAGGAAGTCTTGAAGAAAGATACTGGGGTTTGTGTATTTAATGCAAGTGCGTATTCACTAGACCTGTTGCTTAAATATAGAAAGGGATTTGCTTTGGCAGGACGCTTCCACATCCTAATATGCACTCTGTGTATTGCATTCAGGGATGCAACGTTCTGAACCTGTAAAATTCTCTACATAATTTGTGGTTGGGGAGAGAAGGAGATAGAGGGAATGAAATGAATCTAGAAACTGCAGGTGTGGGGACAGGGGAAGGTGTTGCATCTCCTTCAAATAAAAGAAGAAAACATACATCTTTCTGATCCTTAGTGAGAGGGCTTCTGAATAGTATTCTGCTCCCTATGAACGTGGGAAGCAAAAACTTGCACATGAAATAAAGTCTCTTGTCAGCACCAGATGTGTGTTAAGCTCCAGAACACCTTTTGGTACATTTGTGCTATTAAGTGGAGTCAAAACTTAACTGTGATTAAAAATTCATTTTTTAATTGTGTACATTTGTGTGTATTGGTTTGCTGTTGAAGATGAAGATGCATCTGTGACACTTGCCAATAAGACTTTAGCCAAATCTAGAATTCATAAGTGTGCAAAATTACCATCTTCAAAATCTTAGATGTTCATCACTATCAAAAGAAAAATGCACCTATGCATACTTGTGCCGTATGCTATCAAGTTGGCTGGTTGACTCAACAGCAGCTGTTACCTGACAAGAGCTTACCAGTATCTTACCACTTTCCCACTGATTTGTTTGATAATGATACCTCTTCAAGGAGCCAGGTAAAACTGATCTGTCTTTAGTTTGTAACTTGGTGGAACAAAATGAAAGCTATCTACGCCCAATACGCAAGAAAAACAAATGAAAATGGAGGACAAATACTACTGAAGATTTATTTGAAATAATAGAGAAAATAAGGAAAATACAGTCCTGTACAAGTTTTCAATAATAATGTTCATGAATATTTAAGAATGGTGATGTAACTTTAAAAGACATTGTTCTGAGATTCAGTCTAACTTCAGTATTTGAAACTCTTCTTTTGTTTAGAAGAAGCAATTACAAAGGATAATATGGAGAATGCAGCATTAGAAGAACCGGAGGAGGCTGCAGAGCTTTCCGCAGATGATGTGGAAGAGACTGCAGATGTAAAAGATCTCTCAGATGGAGAAGATGCAGCAAATTCAAGTGCTGATGACTCAGAGGAGGATTTAGCACTTGGAAAAGAATCAGGGGAAGAAGAAATGGAAGACTTAAGTGAACAACCTTTAGCTGATTCAGAGACTGAAAGCTCAGTAAGACAGCGTAAAAGTCAGGTGGCTGATAATGGACTATAATTGTTTCGGTGGTGTATTTTGTATACTTGGACCAAAGAAGTATCAGACCCTGTGTCTGAAGCTGAAGCTTACACTTGATTTGTCATTTGTGTTTACGCAAAACCTCTGCTCTGTCAGCAGGCTTCTCTTTTTTAAGCTAATACTTGCTCATTGGGTTTGTTTTATAAGCACATATGCTGTGTATTGTATAACTTTAGCCATGACAATCAAAATAAGTATATCTTACATGTTTGAAGTCTTCTAAGAGGAAAGGGGTGTAACAGTCTCAGTTCACCACTATAAAATGGTCATCTATGCTTGTGTTCCTTTCTAAGTACTGACCTGAGCAAGATCAAGACTTTTAACTCTTTACAGTAGCTTGGCAGGACTGTGACTTTTCTGTCTGGATGTTTATTGTTTCCAAATGCTACAGAAGCACCAGATAAGTGATACAGTAGTGAAAGAAGGCACCTTACTAGTCTTCTATTAAAAATGTTGTGTACGATGGGCTTATTTTTATCACTTTCAACTGAAGCACCTTTCTCTTTCATTTTTATTAATGTTTGTTTTGAAAGTTTATCATACAGTATGCCCCCGGATTTTTCAGTTTTTGGTAATTTGGAGGCATGCTGCACAGCTCAAGCTTGTCAGCTGAGTTTTTTGACCGAAGGAGTTTGAGTAATTGAAAACCTCAGGCCGAGAAAGAATGGCAGCTAAATGTTTAAAATATGTTTGAACTTTTAAAAGGCTTAAAGGAGATTATTTTGGTCGGGGGGTATTTTTGCCAAAGCATGACTTTCGGGGTTGTTTTTTTTTTTTTCCCTTCAGGAGATTGTAGCAAGAAGTATTCACTTTGCAGTCAGTAAGTTGTATATTTCTTGCCAATACAAGCTTGTCATATTCCAACTCAGAATACTTTTGGCAGAACTCAAACTGCTTTAGTAATATAAACCGAAGAGGCACTGAAGGTTTTACCTTTGATGGCTTTTCTACTTTTTGTCTCTGGAACCGGCACATTAGAAAAAGAGAGGGGCACGGGTGGGTAGCGGGGAGAAGCTTTTGGGTTTGCTACTTATATCAAGATAAACGTGTGTCTATTGAACTGTGTAAAGTGAAAATGGCTTGCCAGGTAGACAGCATTAGGTGTGGTTAGAAGACTTAAGTCATTAAAGATATCAGTATTTCCCTCCTTTGACTTGGTTAATGTATAAGGGTTTTTTTGGTAAGAATACCTACAGTGAGATCCAGTATGTTCCTATTTTGTTGATGTGTGATCATGTGCATAAGGTGTGTCTTAACCTTGATTTTTTTTTTAATATATATATTGCATAAACCTTGCTAACATGCATGAATTTCATCTTGTTCTTTGAGAATAAAGAGTAATCAGATGAAATCATCTCTCATTAGAAGAGATAGGTTGCAAGTGCAAAATGCTGGTTTCCTTTGAGACTGAGATTAATAGGGCCAATTTGTGTTGAAAGTTGTTTTGGTTTTGTTTTTGTTTTGTTTTTTTTGTTTAAATGCTCATAAAGAGCATATTTACTAAGAAAGCTTAACTTTTCCTGTCTGTGTCCTGTTGCATATTATGTCTTGGAACTATAAGGTAGAAACTTTGCATTTGTCTGTTACAGCCGTGCAAAGAACCAAATTACACTGCATATATTGAATATGAATTTTCTTAAGGAACGTTCTCAGTCTGGAGCTTGAATTTCATATAGTGGACACATGTAAATATGCTTTCACATATGTGAAAACATACGGTTGATAATATATATACATTGCACTATAATAAGAACAGTTTGTCTTGTGTTATTTGGGTGTTGTCCCATGTAACTGAGCAATTGTAGAAGCTTACAGACAGCAGAACTCAGCAGCAGTTGAGGTACATAGCAGCTTTTTTCTTTTTTTTTTCTTTTAAAAAAGACAACAAAAACCAAAAAAACAACCCCAAACTCAAGCTAAGCTTTTATTTGCAAAAATTAAGAAAACTTTGTGGCCACTGTAGTCTGGAGGGAAGAACTGTGTACCTAAAAGCTCAGAGTAGAGATCTGTTTTTTCCATGATGTATTTGCTTTTTTCATTATCTGTGCATCAGGAGCTCATAAAAGTCTAAAATGAAAACAAGACTCTAACCGTATTTCACGAGACAAGCAGGAGTCGGTGCGTATATTCAGTTATGTTAACTTGCATAAGATAAGAATAGGCATATCCCCTCAGTCATGGATCCAAAACTACTAGACACTAAAAATATGTGGGACTGTATCCAGCACAGATTGAGGGCAATGATAACTTCGGTTATGTACCAAAGAGGATATTTTATACTGTATAGGGTCATCTGATACTCAGTGTGTAGGAGGGAGCATGTCAATATTAAATTTTGATGCCATTTCTCTTCACTTTTGTAATAACGTGGAGCCAGCCATCTAAAATCATCTGTGGCTGTTTAAAGAGGTTTTAACTTTAAAAGATACAGAACATCCTTATATCTCACAGTGGCTTTGTTGTATGCTGTTGAGAATATGAAGTATTAAAAAGTCAAGTGTACCTCTTTTCAGTGCTCAAGGTATTTGGGCTTTTTGAATGTTTAGACAAATAAGGTCTTCTCACAAGAGTTGGATTTCATTATGGTGTCTTTGAATTTAAAAAAAAAAAAAAAACAAACAACACAAACCACAAATGACACTTTGTCCTACAAGATACATGGTTTATGAGATGCTGTGAGAAAGATCAGAAGCTCCTGTGTGATGATTCTCTGAAGTCTCTGCTTACATTTCCTCTGGTTTTGCATGTTACTTAAGTTTGGATTATTTAAAATGAAGATATTAAGTATTTTTCCATCATAATAGACCTAACTGCAAGATGACTCTGATGAACAAGGATTAAGTAAGCAGGCAGCAAGTGACAGCAGTTCATCTCTTCATAGATCTGTCTTGTGAATGTGGAAATGAGCAACTTTAGGCTTCTAAGGTTTCTTGAACATAATATGTTTGTCATTGCTCCTGTGTTTTCATGAATAAAGTAGGGAATATTAATGGTAACTTGGGTTTGACTGTATTTGACATGTATTGGAGTATCTGATTACAAAGATCACTAAATTGTGATTAAGACTTTAGAAAAACAGGTGCTACGCACCCATTGATATCTCCAACTTAGTTGCACATTTGTAGGAAAAGTATTGTAGCATGATACTGGAGATACTCAACTTTGACTAATGTTTGTCTGGCAAACAGTAAGTAGCAAGCACTGTGAAGGCTAAATCTGCGTTTAACAGAAAGACCACTAGCTATGCACTAAGAGTGTGATACTACCTTCCAGAATTAGGGTTTTCTCTACTAAAACACATTTTAATTGAATCATGCAAATATAGTACTAATTAGACTATTAGAATAGTATTAAACTTGGTCTGTTTCAAAAAAAAAGTCAGTATCAACCTTTTGTGCAATCTGAGTGTTCTGTTATCTCTGTCCTCTTTAATTTGAAAAAATGGAACTTGTTCTCACAATCTCAGTATAGACAAAATGTCCTTGGAGAAGCTGCTGCTAACGCTGTTCAAAATGTTTTGATTAAGGATAGGGCCGTAAGGCTTGTAAACGAGAGCTGTATGTCAAAAATGACTTAAGATTTTTGAGAAGCAATTTAAATTTCAAATGGGATGCATGGCGCACTGAAAACCAGTCCCTGATGGATCTGAACATCAGTGCTTAAAAGCAAGTCATTCAAAAAATCCAGTGGGTTACTTTTTAAAGAGGCTAGAAATATATACAGCCTTTCAGAACTCCTGTCCTCGAGATTTGTGTGAAACTTGTATGCRCGTCTCGGAATACTCTGTATATGCTGCACCCCTGCTGGGCAACACTTGTTTTGTGGGCTTTCTTCATGGAAATGTTATACAGGACTGTCTTTTATATGAAAGTTTGCAAATTTATACTATGGGTATTTTTACTGRAATTCCATATAAATTTTGTATTTATGATCTTCTTGTAGTTAGTTTTCATTTTCTCAGTGTGTAGATGGCTCATCTGTGTAATTAACAAATTTTTTTTTTTTTAATACTGATCTTCAATTAATAATAGAGGTTGTGACTTGTGAGGATTCCTTAAACTTTTGAAAACAAGCCTGTACATTAATGAATTGCTTCCTTCTTACATGAGTGAAAAAATGCTTGGAAGAAGCATACCTGGATTGAGGGTTTCGCTGTAGGAACTCTGTGCTGAGCACTATATTCTCAAAGGTATAAAATGCAGCTGGGGCTCAAATGCAGGCTGCTGGGCAGAATAGTGTTAACTCTGAACCCTTGAGGGCTTCACCTCTATACCTCTGTTAGGTTAGTTTTTTCGCCCCCCTGAGAAATCCGCTAACTCTTTCCGGGATTTGGAGGACAGCAGTTACGTTTCTCCCTACTGATGTGGTCAAAAAGGAATGTATAGATCTAAATGGCACATCTTCTGATTGTAGTTCACAGCAAGCAGTCATTGCTAAAGAAATAGGCCTTAGGGCCAGGTGTGCTGGAGGGAGAAGTGACTACCAGGAACCATGGCTGCAACGTATTTGGATGATGTGAACAACTACTGGATCCAGTAGACGGATTCATTCTCTTCAGGTGAGTTTCCTGAACTGCCTTTCACTGTGAACAGAACTGCTGCATGGGTTGGGTGATTTGCCATTCACTTTGGTTTTCTTCTTTTCCATTGCATTGATTTCCTGATGTAAAGTTGAAGGGGGAATGGTATCAAATGAAGCCCTTGAGAGCATTTTGTTGTTTTACTATTTAATCAGCTGCTTCTTGTTCTGTCTTATGATGTGACAATATGAAATTTTCCCCTGAAAACAGGCAGGTGGAATACTACAGGCAAAATCTGGGTTTTGAAAATTACTTTAAGCAATCAGACAAACATAAGCTCTATTTTTATAGAGGAAATATGAAGATAACTCTCTGATGGCTGTACTGGAGTGGTAGAAAAGCTTGAGTTTCTACCTTGGAATTTTGAACTGGACCAGTGGCAACTCCCAGCTCCGGCAACGGGGCTGCCAAGTATTGTGTGCCGCGTCCTAGGAGCTGATCACGCATTGAAAATAAAAAGCTGCATGGCTTTGCAGCAGGTCTTTTAGCCGCAGTATGGTAGCGGGAAGGAAATGGATCCCCTCCTTTTCCCTTTTCTGAGTATTATGCCCCCCCACACACAGGGTGCGTGGCTGTGGAGGGCTGCCAGGGAGGAAACGGTGCATGTCCCTTGTCATGCTTTTGCAGCTCTTCCCAGGAGCTGCCTGCCTTTTCTCCAATTTTCTGCTTATCCTTCCACTCCTAACCCATCACGCACCAGCCGTTCATTTGTGAGCTCTCTTGCCACGGAACCAAGTCTGCTGATACCTTTCTTTCATTCCCTTCCCTACAGGGGAATAAAGTGGTGTGTTTTATTTTAATGAAGACTGGTGACTACTTCTTTTGACCAAACATCTTCATTTCTTTCCCAACAGAAAAACACTTTTAAAACTGTGTGCTTTACTTTCACTTCGTCTTCCCTGAGGAGAAAGGAGAGCTCCGTATTTAAACATACAGGGAACAAATGGGGATTTAGTAACCAAATATTTTCATTTAAATTTCCCTTTTATATGGAAAGGCCATTTTTCTTGGCTCGTTAGAATTTCTCAGAGCCTGCTAGTACTTTAGACTTTCACATCTGTTAATCTGAATTCCAGCAGGGTGCGAGAGCTGAACCTAGGCACTGCCGATCATCTCGGCGCAGGCTGTGCCAGTAGCTCACGTGCTTGCAGAGGATGTAGAAATGAGAGTGGTCATTCAAAGTGTTTGACCATCAGTCCCGCATCAAGGACATGAAAAGATCAYGCTTGATAAGGGCACTTTTTATGTCTAGTCATCGCTGTGCGGTTGGGGGGCCAAAAATGGCACCGAGAACCTCTTTGTACATCTCCCCTGGATTGTTTTCATTGTACTCGGTCAGCCAGATCCTCCCAGAAGAACTGTTTCTCCATTTGATGCTCCAGTCTCCCTCCACCCCAGTGGTCCCCAGACTTCCCAACTGACTTGACAAAATAGATACTCCTTGGGGCTTGTTAGGGCCCCCTGCTCGCTGTTTATGCTGAATGGCCAAGAAACTGTCCTCATCCCTGCAACAGGTCCATCGTTTYCGACTCGGTCTCATGCTGAAGTCACAAATATTCTCTGTTGATTCCTCTGACTTGGAGGGGCTGACATAAATTGGTTCAGCTGTGATTGATGTGAGCTACTCACTGGAAACACTTCACCTTATAGTGTTCACAATCTGTAAATAGGTCTTTTCTGACTTTATTTGGAGAAATTCACAAATGCTGATGGGGAATTTGGAATTCAAAACAGCCACTTACGTAAGTAAAGTTACGTGATAAAACAGCTTTGCACAACAGTCTTGAGAAATAGGTAATCTCTGGGATATTTAAATATTTTAATTATATACTGCAGTTAACTTTTCCAGTTAATCTTTACTGCAGTTAACCGAAGTGAGAAAATCCAGCTGACTCATCCTTCACCTATGGAGATTTTTGCATGTTGACAGGAGACCATCGACATTGTCTCTACGATCCTGTAGTAGAACACAGCGGTTCGGACTAAAATGCTGTGTAGATATCTCCCTCTCTCTAGCAAATAACATGCGTAAGGACAAGCATGTCGTGATATTTCTTAGAACACTTTCTTAGCTTTTGATTGGAGCGCTTTCTAAGCCAGAAGTTGTATCTCTGTGTTTAATAGCCCTGTGTGGGGTTTTTCTCCCAGAATTTGCGATACCCCTTTTTTGAACTGAAGTGCAAAGGGTTTCCTTTGCAGAGCCTGGTTCAGCCGAGCTCCAGTTACGTGACGTGTTTGCCGTTGGTAATTCCCCAGTGACCTGCCAAAGGAACAAGTAAGAAGCAGTAGATATGGGAGAGGATGTTAACGCTACCCTGATTGTGTTGGGTTGGGTTTTTTTTTTCCCCTATGCCCTAATCGCATCTGAACGTTACAATTGAATTGYGCGTTGACTTTTATCAGTGAGGTTTGCCATGGCTGCTTGGGCAAACTCTTTGCTATTAAGTCAGATGGTGTTCTTTTGCTTCAAGGTTAAAGTTCAGACAGCTGATGTCTCATTAACCAGCTGGCAGAAGCCTCTCATCCAAAGAGATTCATTAAAATGAGGAGCCAATTACTTGGACGGAAGCCGTGTCAGAGCTGGGCTGTTGGAGTAAAGGAGTCCCCAGCTCCTGGTGGGCTGTGGAGCTTCCTGGGGAGCGTTGGCTGGGCGGCAGCAAGATGTCAGTGCCCCCAGTTGGGCTTTGGCGTGTGGTCGGCACATCTGGGGGGATCCCCAAAGGGTTGGCGTGTGAGCAACTTTGTGATAGGGGAGGGAAGAGGAACTTTTAGCCTGAGTGGCAAATAATGACCAGTAAAGTAAAAGCGGTCCGATATCATGTGAATATGCCAAATGAACATATAAGTGGAGAGAGAAAGATCAAGGTGGGAGCTGTTTTGAAGAGCTTAACTCTTTTTTAAGTGAATATAGACATTATAAAAGGCAGGGGGAGACCAGCGGTGAAACAGTATCGTTACCTTCAGCAATTTTTGTGCAACTTTCCAACATTAAACGCTTTTGAATTCATTAAGGCTGAATTCAGCTGCTCATATTAAAATGTTTAGCTATCGTGTAATGTTTGCTGTTTCATGCTTTAGGATAAATACCTGGTCTTAGCACAGGCGATGCAAACTTTAAATAAACGAAAGCAGACGTGTCCCCAGTTTTGTGCTGGGAGCGCAGAGAAATGTCAATGTTAAGCCAGTTCACATTCAAATTGTATCTGACACTGATGTGTGATAAATGCCTCATGGTGTAATTGTATGTATATTGATATTCATTTCCGGTAGTTCCTCCCAGCTATAAAAATGACCCCCTGCGCACCCCATACAACTTAATCTGAGATGCCCTTATCTGGGAAAGCAGTTAGAAAAATAGCTGCAAATCTCTTAGTGCCATCGTTCTCTTCAAATGGTTCCTGAGATTGAGCTTACAGCTGGCACCGTCCTTCCTGCCTCAGCCCCCAAGATATTCCTCCGAAGATATTTGACAATCTCCTTTGAATCTTAAGCATTTTTCTCGTTCTTTACAGAGTATCGTGTTCCTAGTTGTTATTTATAAACCAGCAGCAAGGAAGATGGCTGTGCTTTTCAGAGAGGTATATGTATATTTAACTTGATGTTCTCTGAATTCTTCAGCCTTGCTGAAGAATGAAAAAAATCAAGTCACTTAAAGCCCAAAATCACGGAAGGGAGTGAGGCACGGCCGTACTTCTATTGCATTGCATTTCTTCCTCTCAGTGCACCACAAATAATGGACAGTGAGCAAAATACAGGCTCTCCGGCTTGCTTGCACCGGAGAGGTGTGCGATGAGCACGGTGCATGCTGCTCTGCTCCGGAGCACGCTGCACAGTCTGCCACATCTTGTACTATGCTTCGAGGGATTTCTTTCCAATTAAGGTATCGATTTCTCCTTTCTCCCCCAAATCTGGTTGTAATAAAATGGCATTGTTAATAATTGAAACGTGCACAGCTGGAAAACTGAATTATATACACACATGATGTACTTGTAAGTTTTCCCTGTCAAACAAATACTGTATACCTGTTGCAAACGATGTGTATTTGTTAAATTTTAAGTCAAGATTCAATCAAGAAATCTTAACCAAGTCTGTTAAGCTTTGGATGAGCATCATCTCGGTGATAAGCTAGTTTTCTTTCCAGCTGGTGAGTGCATCTGACTTCATAACATTTTAAGAATATCTAGCTCTCTCTGGGATGCGGAGTTGGAATTAAAATCAGGAGCCATTTGCCTGAGGACATATTAGATGCTGGCGCTGCCTGGCAGCTGGGGCCCTGCAACTTGACTCGGTATCTGGGATTTTAATGGAAATAACTGGAAACTCGTCTGTGTTAAGTGTTGTTCTAAACGCCAGTCCAGGCTGGGACCCGCTTTTATAAATATCTAAATCGGGATTTTGCTTTTTGGACATAAACAGTATCTTTCTTGTCTCAGTCTCCTGGATATTTTGGATGATAAAGGCATACATGAGAGATGGTACATTCCTCTTAGTGCAGGTTTAAGTCATGCTTGCTGCACCTACATATTTCTCTCCTTGCTGATTAATTTTCTATCTTTTTGCCATATTTTATTCCATTATGTTCTAGGTTGGCCCTGACCACATGAAATAAAACGCAGTGCTGAAGTCCGATATGACACAAGAAGTTGGTGTATTTTTTTTGGTATGTGGGTAAGTCGAATCCTGATGAGGTCCAGTATTAATGATTTACAGACAAAAATACAGACTTTAAAAGAGAGGCAAGTAGGAGTAAACTAACTCTGTGAGATTTGCAAACATGTCTGGAAAACCAGTTTGCGTTGCTGATTTTGAAGAGCATGCTAAAAAATTCCTCCCCAAATCAGTGTATGATTATTACCGATCCGGAGCAGATGACCAGGAAACGCTAGCAGATAATGTGGCAGCGTTTTCAAGGTAGGAGGATGATTTAAGGCTGGAGTGGGAGAGGGGAGTTGTAAATTCTGCATTATTCGTAGATGTGGTGCAATATTAGATTTTTCTGTGTGAACAAAACTCAATCTTTCTGAAACTTTTTTGGTTTTTATTGGAAAGACTCTCAAATAATTCCTTTTCAGAACAACTGTCTCTCCCCTTTCACTCCTCCACCTAACATTTTCTGTCAAAAAGCAGTCCTTAAAATCCATTAGCATCTTTTTAGCTTTACCTGCATTTTATTTCTTTTGTTAACGTAAATTCTCTAGAGAGTCCTTTGGTTCTAATATTTAATCAGCTGATGAAACTAATTTCTGCATTTTGGGCTATAATGCCGGCAAGGGATTCTTGTGGTGGGGTTGTACCTTCTAGGTCCCGAGTCGGTTTTGCCTTTTGCTTGTTCTTCCTAGATTAAATTAGTTACGCAGTCTTCCCTGGTAAGTTCTTGTCCAACATGGCTAGATCAGAGCTGCAGAACCTAGCAAAAAGGAGTTGCATATCCTCGCTCTGGAGCGAGCCGTGAAAGCCAGGGCTTAGTACTGGGTGGCCAAGCTGTGCTCAGGGGGTCTCCAGCAGAAGGTCAGCACTTCACCAGGAAATATTGTCAATGATGGGAACTATTATAAACCAGTTTTGACTTAGACTGGCCCCCTGTACTGTTGTCAAAACCTGAACTCAGGTCACCCTTTGCCTCAGAAGCTCAAGGTCAACACAAAGTCCGTCAGCGTTTGCTGTCAGATTCAGTGGAAGAGTGTCAAAACTCGTGTCAAGTCAGTTGGTTCCCCATCCCCTCAATCTCTGCTGCTGCTGCTCTGCCCCCAGAGCATCAGCCCAAGCGCTGCAGAGGAAAGAAGGCAGCTGGAGGCTGATCGCCTCAGCCTGGCTGAGCCCCGTTGAACTGCTTAAACAGCTGTTGGCTTCTCTTCCCTTCGGGCGCTATGTTGGTGCAGACATTTAACCCCCCTGCCCTTGTCTTTGCTAATCTCTAAAGGCTTTGTCTTAAATCCCTCTGAGTCTAACAAACCAAAACAAGATTTTTCCAATTTGTCTTTAGTCTTTCTCCCTCCCCACTTTGCTTTTCTGCTGTAGAGCAGCAATCCCGGTTACTGCTCCAGTTGCCTTTCCACAGGCTATGAGCAATTCAGCTGGAAATCCCACGCAACTTTAAGGCTGTAGAAAACTCAGCGGTAATTCATTTAGCGGGATCTCAAAGGTCAGATCGCAGAAATCAGCTCAGAACCTTAATTTTAGGGACACGTATAGAAAAGCTTCATAATGTCAGGAGAAGAAGAAATCTAACCTCCACTGTGACCACTTATTCCAGACCTGGTGCTCCACGGAGAAGCCCCCATCACGGACTGGAAATCCCCTTGTGCTTGGAGCTGCTCAAACACAAGCCAAAGGACTGCTCCGGCTCCGAGGAGTAAATAGGAGCAGGAGGGGATGTAGCAGTGCTCACCACCTTTTTTTTTTTTTTTTTTTTTAATGCTTCCAGATGCTATGATGTTACTTGCCCTCATAAAAACAAAATGAGATGTTAAGGAAAGGACACTCAAAGGAAGTGCTCAGAGGCAATAAACTGTAGAAGTAGTGAACTTTTTACTACTAACCGCTCCAGCTAATCATGATTAAGCAAAAGTTGGATCTAAACTGCCCAGAGACAGGCTAACAAAAAACTGGGTCTGTCCACTTGCTGTTTTGGTATTAGCAGAGCTAGATGTTAGTGGTGAGATAAGAGCAGCTCTGCTCTGAAGCTGTTTCCCACCATACGGGCAGATTCCTCTGCTGAGAAGACCTCCTCGCTTCGGGCTGGTCACCTGTGGGGTTCAGGCTCACCTCCTCCTTCCTGGCATCTTCTATCATATTTTCAATAAAAGCCTCCAGTTTTAGGCGTTCAAAACTGCAGAGCTTGCAGGCAGCCTGGAACTGAAGGAGATATTAATTAGCAGTACCTTGAACAGCCTGAGACATTTGGGGGGAAAAAAAAAAAAAATAGTAGTAAATGAAATTTCCCAGGTCCTGGTGTGGCTAAAAGGCCCTCGATGCTCCTCGGCAGTGAAGTTATGAAGGGGATGGAAGCTGAGTTTCTGTCTTTGCTCTCCCTCCCTTTGTATATTTGTCTTAAAGGAAACAAGATCTAATTTCCGCAGTAGCTTTAGGCCATTTAAACGTCTTCCAAAAAGGCAGTTAATAAAGTCTAAAAGACTTGACAATGGGGTTTACTCTATTAAATCATCAAACAACAGAACTTGTTGACAGCCAAAGAGAGAGGTCACGGGGCAGAAATGTCGAAGTCAAAGCTTGTTACCTTTCTGTCGCTCTACATCTACGTCTCTTTCAGGGTGTCCACCAAAGCACAGAGAAGTGCGGTGATGTGCTGACGGTCACCCCAGCAGATCAGCGGGACTGCTGGGATCGGAGCCTGAACCCCAGCTCCCCTGGTGAGACACGTGGTCCCCTCCTTTCTGGTCACTGCAGAGCTAGCACAGCTCTTCCAGTGAGGATGGGCATTGCAGCTGAAGTCGTCTGCTGGGACTGACCAGCTCTACCTGTATGAAGTGGAAAGGATGCAAGGCTGGAGCATGGATATAGTGATTTTACAGCTTCATGGACAAATGTGCTCTTTTATCTGTCCATAACAAGAGGGAGATGATAGTAAAGGTGGTTGGAGTTAAAAAATAGCCCTTATGTAGCACTGAAAACCCTAAGTTAAATCATTCTCAACATTTCTAGTGCCTTGCTGTACCTGTCTATTTGCAAACTGAAATATTTCCACTAAGCAGCGTGCACTTGCTGCCTGCAGCCAGATAGACCTTCCTCTCTGCAAAGGTGACCCCCTTTAATGGGCCGTTGAACCTTTTTGCGAGCCACGTTGAGCACAGGGCTCCATGGGCTCGATCTCGATAGCTACAGTGGTTCCCGCTTGTCGCTGCTGAGGGACCAGACACGGTGGTGGATTCCTATTTTCTTAGCACGTGGATGCTACGGTTAACAGTTTATTAGATTGTGTTTGCAATGGCTTCCTGGCAACACATCTAGAAAAGGTAGAAATGTGGTATAAAGACTTCATGGTATTTTGGTTTATGAGACCTGTTTGACACAAGCAACTTCTAAAATCCTTCTTTTTTTTAGTTTGATGCTGTTGGGAGAAGCATGGTCTCAACGTTAAGGATGCAGGACTGCTGCTCACTCTGACTCTCACACTGTCCTTGTGTGTCTCTGAGCATGTTACTGGTTTTTCTCCCTGTTCCTGAGCGCAGCTTGTGGGTAAAAAGTCAGATGGACTTTACACCCCTGAGCCACAAAATCGGATGACTTTGTGGAAGAAATGAGTACGTTCAGCTTCATTTCCCATGGCCAGAGAATTCCTGTTGATTTCCACTGTCAGAAGCTTAGTTGCAGGGTTCAGCCTGATTAAAAACATTTACAGTTTATTTAAGTATTTATAGATATATGTATAAATGTTTATGTTTAAATAGAAGAGAAGAAAGCAGGAAAGCCCATACCTTTGTGGTGCAAGATTATTCGGGTGAGCGAGACTGCTAGGACGGATTGTATTTGGAGAAAAATTAGCGTTGGGTTTGTCTGCGAGCTCTTTATGTTTTTTGGCAACTGAATGGTTGCATTTATGGAGAAATAAATAGATTATTATTAAGGACTGATCAAGCAAATGTATGGTAGTTTCGATAGATGCTGGAATACCTTTGGAATGGCCCATGCAATTTTTGGAGCAGCGCAATCCATGCTCATTAGATTCTAAAATGAATGTCCTGGCCTTTTGACAGCACAGGAGCTTGAAGTACTTTGGACCTGTAATCAGATACCAGAGCATAAAACGTCTCCAAAAGGCCAGTGTTTAAGATGAGGTTAACACCAGGTACAGTAACTCTTCTCTAGCTTCCAGTTCTTCTGGGATTGAGGGAAGAACCGGAGCTCATGTATCAACATCAGTGTGTTCCTGCTAAGGCCAGATAATTACTTTTTATTCATGGTTTTCAAATGTCGTGGAGATGGCAGTGGCGTAGGTGAGGCACTAAGGCCAGAGAAGATGATTTGGGATGTTGGAGCATACGTTACTCCCTATGGCGTCTGACTGCATTCACCCTGCATTTGCTCTGCGTCCCGAAACGCCATGTGTCCTTCCAGCGCCGTGCTGTCTGGTGATTAAATTCACTCTCAAGTTGTCAAGGAACTAAGGGGCCTGAATAGAGAATAGATTTTATGACAAGGTCAAGGACGCCTTTAGCTTGATGGCATTCAAGAAATCAATCTGAAATCTCCCCTTTCGGCATTTTAATGAAGGAGGACGTCTGTGTGTGTAGGAACACATTTCTGCTAATCCGCCGTGACACTTTCTGCCGCTGACTCGTGGCAGCCTTTGGAGAAGATGCGTTTTGTTGTCGTGTACGAGGAACAGCAGTCACTTGTTTATCAGAGACAGCATCGATGCATATTTTTCTGCAGATGTATCGTTGTCTCGTAGCTAGGTATGAAGGGTGTTAAAATGACTGGGCACATAAATAATTTAAATATTGGTTAAAAAAGCAAGGCTGAGAATGTGATTGGGGTCAAACAAGCATGTGAAGTTGTAGGGGGGAGAAAAGGAAAGGAATGCTTGCAATAATGAGTTGGTTATGTTTCTGCGATGTCTTTCACCTCGGATTCACGGAGTGCTGCGAAAAGAGTCACCGTGTGGATGGCAAGACACCCTGGGAGAGAAAAATCGATTTTCCTCAAGCAAAAGCAGCTGTTGCTTAGCCTTGCACAGCACTAGCACCTGCCCCTTCCGATGGGAAGTGGAGCTGGAGGGGAGACTAAGGTAGCAAAGTGGGTTGGAGTTGGGATGGAGAATGCCTGCACGGCGTGTCCTTGCTCAAACGCGCTGCTTGCAATGCAGCACAAAGGGATTATTTAGCACGGACTTGGAAGGGAAACAAGAAGAGCTGCTTCAAAACGTGTTGCAGTTTGAAAATCTCAGCATTTTTCACAGCTGAAAATGAGTGGGGAAAGCAGTGAGTGCTTCCCTCTTACCCAACTGCAAGATAATTTACGTTCTGAAATTTTTGAACATAGAGGGGAAAGGAAAAAAACCTGCTAATCCCCTCTCCTTTCCTTTCRTCCTTCTTTCAGAACAGCATTTAACTGAAGTTGCCTAAATCGGGAGCACTCGCTGCCTTCCCCACTGCGGCATCTCCCCTCTTCCAGCTGGGAAGAAAGATGCACTCGCTTGCAATTGCTGATTGCAGCATGCGAGTGTGGGCTTGGCTGGAAAAAAATGCAAGTGATGAGAAGATGAATTAAAAAACAATATAGAAGGTTTTTACAAAATATCCTGGAAATCTTTTCACTCAAAGACTTGGAAGAAGCAGGTGGTGTGTGGCAGCCTAATGAATGTGTGCTCCGGTTAGTGGGAAATACTGCTCTGGGGTTTTGCTTGCTGTTGTTAAGGGTATTTCCCTATGGCTTGCCCAGAAAATACCTCGCTTCAAGTGTCCAGCAAACTCACAGCTGAAAACACCCATGTTTCCAAAGCAGGATCAGGTTTTATTTAAAGACTATAATACTAAGGTAGTAATCCCTTTTGGTGTTTTTTGTGGGACCCGTAAACACTCAGTTCGGAGTATTGATTTGACGTTGGTCTAGAGGATGCGACCTGATAAGGTGTGAGGGGAAGAGAAGCCACAGAAGGCATCGGAGGAGACATTTATATTTAAAGTCTGGGGCTTATGAGCCTGAGGACCCCAAAAAGCTCACGGATGGAGTAATTTGATGGTACTTAAAGGTGAGTGGGAAGGAGGCTGTTTATTGCTGCTTGAAACAGCATCATTTTTCTTGCATACACTGTTGGGAGGATTTTTGCTCTTTCTGTTTCTTTTCCCAAGCTAAAAGCACTACAGAAATGTTGGTACTTAAGGACTGACCCTTAYGCGGATGCTCTGAGATGGCAGCGGTTTGTGCCAGGTAAAAATCTGACGTGTCTGGGACAGCAGAGAGACTAGGAGGCTGGGGAAGAGGGAGATACTTCACATCCTTACGCTTTTGGGTTTGACCATAAAAATGAGCAAGGTTATTACAGGATTTTTGTTTTCTTCATATTTGCTAGGAAAAGATGTCTCAGAGCTGGGAGAAAGCCTTCGGAATGAGGATTAGGAAGAAAGGGGGAGAAAAAAGTCATGTTTTCTTTGTCCCACCCTCAGTCCATCCTCCCCTGAAAAATAACAAACCAATACAATAGCCTGAAAACAAGTCTGAGGAGACATACTTGCAGTGTGTGTCTTGGCATCGAATAATACAGCTGAATCCCACAACTACACGTCTCCTTCCAAGCATCATAACCATCTTTCTCCTCCCTGGGGAGTGCTTCCTGGAGAGCTGGCACAACCCGGTGCTCTAGGGCTGCAGAAATTTGGGTCTCATCCTGGCTCTGTCCCAGGCTCCTTATGGAAATGTCTCTTGATCTTTCTATAAAATGAAGACATTGTGTCTTGTCTTTTTTTTTTTTTTTTTTTTCTCTCCTAACTTGTCTGCTTTAATATACAAGCTCAAGCTGACCACTACTCGCTATCTGAGCATAGTCCGAGGGTAGCAGTGGCCCTGGTTGCTATCTCCTTGCTAGTAATTATAATATCAGTCTCAGGCTTTCTAGTGCTGAGCAGGCAGTCAGGTTTAGCAGTACTAGAGCTTAAGCTTTTAATTATTTTCTGCAGTTACAATTCAATAGCCATCATCTAAAAGTGCAGAGTCCTTTCAGAGGGAGGGATGCCTTAGTGAGAGGTTGATGTGGACCCTACTACCGCTTCGGGACGGGGTTTGGCCTGGCTCAGCGCACGTCCGTGTGGAGAGGCAGCCCTGACTACTGCACACCCTCTTGTGGCTTGCAGTAACAGTAGCTGCACTGCAACATCCCCTGGATGGGGAGAAAAAGTCCAATTCCACAGGTATCCCCAGGAATGCAACCCTATTAAGATAGATTTGGATATTGTGGTGTCATCTAGTTGACCCCATAAGAGGGATCATGTTCCTCTTGTGCTGCTGTATTTCTGCATCTGTAAGCATGTGATGTCCAGCCTCACCGCAATAAATTGTAATTTTAGATTAAGTGTGTTTTAGTTTGCTCTGGTTTGGAGTCAGCTTCCATTTGTACCCGGGCTGAAGACCCCAGTGGAGAATGAAGCCCAGCTCTGGGTTGATGTGGTTTCTTGCGGACATGTTAAAGGCAAAGCAAGGTCGGGAACGGTTGAGCAGATGCTGGGCCACGTCATTCAAGGACTAGATTGTAATTTGCCCTATTGGGAAAGCAGTTGTGCTACTGTCTTTTCCTGCACCAAATTACAGTGACCGCGTTTGGTCTTTTCCTGGAAGTCTGAAGTCCCTGCGGTACGATGGGCTGTCCCTGGGGCTGCAGCTGTAGTCCCAGGGACTACGTGTTGCACGGTGGCTGGTGACTGCCAGGGATGAGACCTCTCCGAGCAAAGCAACTCAGTCTCTGTGCCAGCAGAGATGTGGTGCAGTGGATTTCCACCCCGCCCCAAGCTGAAGAAAGCCAGGGCAGCCATCCTGGCCATCCGCTTCCCACGTGGCAGCTCGTTTCTGTGTAGTCTCATTGCAGAGACCCGTAGTGCAGGGACAGGGAGGGCTAAGCATGCTGGCCAGGTGAGTTTTATCCAAAAATCTCATGTCTTTTGGCTCCCTAGTCTATAGAAGGAATAAGGGGGGGCTGATGACTTCTGTTCCTGCACACCCTCTGTCATCCAGTTCTGCCCCAAGGCTTTCCAGGAGGCTGAGACTCACTGTGAACCTTATTATTTTGCAGCTCCTGTCTTTTCCTTCAAATGATGCCAGCCAATAATGTTCAAAGGCTCTTTGCCTCTTTCACCCTCCATGGACTTTGGTCCCTCCTTGCCTGCTCCCTCCTGGCTTTGTGCATTTCGTGGGTCCTGCTGCAGCTCTGGGTCACGCAATGAGGTTCTGCTCCAGCCCCAACACAGCTTTCACCATGTTTCTCCTGACAGCAGGAAAATCTCCTCTTGCCCATTAGGAACTGTAAATAACCCCAATGATGCAGGCTTTTTATTCTCTTTATTTGTCTCTGTGTCAGATGGAAGCTGTACCCCCGGGTGCTCAGGGACGTGTCAGTAATGGACCTGTCAACCTCAGTCTTGGGGCAGAAAATCAGCATGCCGGTCTGCGTTGGAGCGACCGCTATGCAGCGCATGGCTCATGCTGACGGAGAGATGGCTACTGCTAAAGGTAAACTGTGCAAAGTGCCCCCCGCAGTGAGTTAGAGACAAACAGAGTAATACTGTGCTGCTGGTTGTGAAGCCCGGCTTGGTTTCTTGCTCCTGGTGCTGTGGCCAGGATGGGTTTGAGTCGATGCTCAGAGTAATCGGGTTTATTTTTGGTTTTGTTTTTTTACTGTTTTCCTTTGCCTGTTTTGTGTGCGGCTTCTCCCTCGCTATGAAACAGGGATGAGAAATGCAGTATTTAAGAGGGGAATCATTTGTAACAAATACAAAATTGAAAACTACATCTATCTATATATCTTTCTATACATTCTATAAATATAACTATATATATATTGTCACRGCAACATTCTTCCTGTTACAGAACTGCTTCTGGAAATTCAGAAGCCTTTGCTTGTCTGGCAAAAATACTTGCTTTGAAAAGAGCTCTTTGAGAGCATCCCAGGGAGCCAGTGAGATAAGGGCCCCTCTGGGCTAGATGCTGCACAAAGATGCTGCCAGCGTGGAGGCTGCAGCCTAAAAGGCTGCAAGAAATGGGACGTTAACCACAATTCAGATGTGAAATGGCTTCTTACTCCTTTAACCCAAACTGCAGGATGACACAAAATCTGAGAAAGACGTCACACGGCGTGCCTGTTGCATACAAACGGCATCGGGCTGTGTGTTTCGGTGTTCTAGCACTGAGTGAAAAAGGATACAAAACCTAAATAGGCAAGATTTTAAAAAAGAAAAAAATAATCCTGTGCACGGTTCAGCTATTCATCTAACAGCGTTTTCAGGACCAATGCAGCAAATGCTAGTGTGAAGTGAGTCTAATTATCTGCCCTGCAGTGGGAGCTGGTCTCAATTCTCATTAAAAAGCCGCGTCACTGCGATGTGCACCGCGATGGGCTGCAGCACAACTCCAGCAGCAATCTCTGTCACAGCAGATTTCTCCTATTTTATAGTATGTTTGGGGATATGTTGTTTTTTTTTTTTCACTTCCCAAGAGATTTATTAGGAAGCCAAAGATTTTATGCCTATTGTATGTGCAGGCGCATTCCACACGATGGAGCTCGAATACCTTGGATTGGTTTGTGAGCAGCGTCCGGTGCAACGCCTTGGTGCTGTCCTGTCTTTTGGCAACTCTTGTGGATTATTTCTGGCCCAGGTTATTCTGGGAGGAAACTCTGAAGCATTATGCTGTTAAGTGCAAACATATTAATGCAATGTTAAGAGCGAGATTCGAAACACACAAAATTCAGGATGTTCCTTAGCAAAAATTCCCACCGATGYTATGGCCGGGCCACTTTTTAAGGCATAAATCTATAATGGCATGTGAAGTTGAGTGGTACAATAAGGCTGAGTACCAGGGCTGAGTTATGGTTGTGGTAGATAACTTAATTTTGGAATTTTCTGACTTTTGTGCACTTACATTTTCAAACTTTAACATGTGATTATTGCATTTAATGTTCTTGGGTTTTCAAGTTAGGAGAGCTTGGTGTACTGGCAACGGTTTGAATGTGCGGTCAAATAAACGTATCCATGGGAGTTGGTAAATTTTTCATCACTTTCAAAGGAGAGCGTAATTAAAATCACACCCTCTGTATTGCATTAGTGTTTCTCGTAGAAAAAAATACGGCTTCGGTTTTGTGCTCTGTTAGAGGTGGAGCGGGGCATTCAGTGCCAAGCTTTTTGTTTGACCTTATAAGATGACAGGGATTAGCTGTAAAGCACATATTTGGCTTAAAGGTTCCCTTAAACTTGGGACATTCAGGATCAGGGGTTTGCTACATCCAACTTCTCTTAAACTCTGCGATATCTCTGAAATATAAGCGAGCAGATTGTTGGTTGCTTTAAATCAGCTTTTGCTTCAGCTGCTCCAATTTACACAAGCCAAGAAAGTCTGATCCATAGTCTTGTGGCTTTCACAAAGCCTGGCATACTTCGTAAGCTTGACTTTTGGCTCGGGTATGTAGGAAGCGACGTACGTGGTGGTGACTCTGCTGTTATGATGATCCTTGAAAGCACGGCATGGTCTGAATCTGGCCCCTTCCCAGCCAGGGAAGCAGGTGTTGTGTGCCCCCGGCTCAGGTCCGTGGCAGCTGCCCAAAGGAGCACCCACAGTGTGCACGTGTGTGCGCCCGGGCACCGCTCAGCGGGTGCCACAAGCCACGCATCTGCCTGGTTGGGGTTAAACCCCAAGAGATAATCTTGGGTTCGCACCATCCTTACCTGCAGAGCAGGGTAGTACAGGTAGCAATAAGAACTCCTTCCCCTACCTTTTTGTATTTTGAGAACAATGCCTGATCCCGCCAAGGAATTCCCTTAAGCGACAGCGTTTTGCTTTGAACTGCTCCGTTCTTCCAGCGGGTTTGCCCGCAGGTTGCAGCGATAATGTTCTCTCTAGGGACAAGGGCATGTCGTGGTGTCTCTCGTCAGGTAAAACTCCCTGCCCTCACGACCCTTTGCTTTGGGGCTTCTCAGGGTTTGGGGAGCTGCTGCCCCTTGCTGCTGCTGCTCCTCGAGGGATGCTCTCCTGCAGCAACCAAGCTGGTGGAAAGGAGCAAGCATCTTACCCGAAATAGGGTAAAGTCTGGCAGCTTGCCTTAAACACACCTTCATTGACAATTCTGTTCATTAGTAAAGGATCTTTTTTGAGAAAAACATTCAACTGTAATTTTAAAAGTTGCTGGTGACAGGCCATCCAATACAACGTAAGTTATTCCAAAGGTTAACTAACTCTGAGCAGCATACACTGTAATCATGGTCAAAACTTGTACAGCTTCAAATCCAGATGTTGCATTTACTTATATTCTGTTAGCTAGACTTTAAAAAAAAAAAAAAAAAAAAARGTCCATGCAGGCTGTAATAAGGTTGCTCCTCAGTTTTCTTTGACATGTCTAAATGGACCTGGAGTCCTTCCTTACAGAGAAAGCTCTCTCGTCCTTGAAACAATTTCACGGACCTTGGCAGTTGTCCCAGTTTTTCCAGGTCTCTTCAAGTATATTCCCTAGCACTTTAGCTGTAGTTCATCAGTGTGTACGGCAATTTTCCAAATAATGGATTTTCTGTTCAGTAGAAACTGAAAAATTGGGAGGAAAATTGTTTTGGATTAGCTGAAATGTTTAATTTGATCCAAAACACAATGTTTTATTTCATTTTCCTACTAGCTAATGCTTTTAGCCGTAGTTCTGTTTTGAAACAAAAGTGTTAGCTCAGAAGAAAACATTTCCATTTTGAAAATATTAACACATGACATTTTGACTTAGGTGAATTTTTCTTGTCCTTCCCACTCCAATTTCAACCTCTTTAACTAAAAATATTTGCCAAATTTGATGAATAATCTTAGCCACCACTAAAGAGCAAAGGGCTGTTCTCTAAATGCTTTTCAACAGAACTTTTCTGATTCTACATGATTTTTTTTTTCTGCTTGTCCATCAGGAGATTCACTATTCCTCCATGCAAAGACATTCATTTGCCATCCCGACTTCACGCTGTGCTTGCAAACCGATGTGATCCCCGTGTCGTCTCCCTGCAAGTGCAGTAGTGCTCATGCTCCTGTAAATAGGACCCACCTGCAAGTCCAGAGAAACAAAATCTTGTGCACCATCCAGCTGCTGAGCAAGAAATAGCAATTTTTGAAACCTTAATTGATTATAAACAGATATGTAGCATTATTTTATTCAGTTTTCTCTTCTGTTTATATTACTGYTAATTACATAATGCTCTCTTACTGACCGATTACCTTCTATTCTCTTGTTTTAGCCCAGAAGGGGTATTGCAATATCTGACTTCTCTCTGACTTGCTGAAAATCAGGCTGATCAGCCTGACTGTGTTCTTGGCCAGATCTTTTGAAAACTTTGAATGCTAGTTGCTCAGATCTGGTGATTTTATGTTTACCCTCTGCAATTGCTCTCAAACAACTTTCTGAGTTACTGCTGACGCAAGAAGGGTTTCACCATCACCTGCGATGTGACTGCACCATTTGCTTTGCCAAATAGAGAATAGGAATATTGACTGAAAAGTGTGKTGTTTTTTTTTTTTTTCCCCTGCCCTGTTTTAGTTGAGTCACTGGAAGCTCTATCATTTCCACTAGAGAGAGAGCAACACCTTTGTTCCTTCAGCTCTTAACAGACTTCTACCATGCTTTTTGTTTGCTTTAATGCTGCTGAGCATCTGAATTCAGGTTCCTTGCGCTCATCAGACATGCCTGTGACTGAAGGAGGGATTTTGCGATCTGTTGCTTTTTGTGTTCAGCCACAGTGAAAACAGCAGGACTTTGTACCCGTCTTTCACCTGTTACCTATGTGGTGTTCCAAAAAAAAATGTTAATTTTGAGGTATGGCTACTGCAGAGTCATTGAGAGGGCAATATTCATGTGGGACGACAACACGGTCTGGACTGACCTGGCCCTGACTCCCTCCAGAGACCGGCATGGCCAGGGGACTTTCTGATGCAAGTGTCCGCAGGCAGTCTGGCATGACAGCCCTCCTAGACCAGCCAGATCCATTTTGGCCACGCGTATTTTTCCCTGCTGCCTCCGGCCTTCCTGCACAGCTGACAAAATGCGTTGTGTCAACAAAATGATCGTAGGCACAACTTGCACGCAGTGTTTTGTAAGGGGTAAGTGAGGTAAGGCTGGGCAGGGGATTTCTCAGCCAAGTGTGTTTTGTCAAGAGAGTAATGTTAAGTACTTTAAACAACTCTGTTTCTTAGGAGATGCAGCTCCAAGAACATAGCTACTTCTCTTGAGAAATACCACCATGCCAAAAGGACGTCGCRTTGATCCCAAGTAATGTCCTCTGACCCCTAACCTGGGGCCAGTGGATTCACTGGTGGATTCAGGGAAGAATGACCACAGTGGGGCAGTTTGGCTGCCGTGCTTTGGAGATGCCCCTGAAAGGGAAATGATGGGAATTTGCACAGCTAGAGAAAAATAGCAAGAGTTCCCATTCCCATACAAGGTAACCCTGACAAAATATGCAAGCTTAAACTGGGCTCTTCTCCAGTGTCCTCCCCTGAAGTACGTTGCTTCTGGGTTGCCTACAGGGACAAACTCCATACCCTTCCCATACCAGTTAATGGAGCGATGTCCCATCAGAGGTGGGAAGGAGACTGTGAGGTTTCAGGATGAAAAAAGGCCTGGGAAACATTATCACTCTGTTCTGCTGTGGACTTCCCAAGTGGCTCCTGTCCCATGGTCAACCTTGATTTGTTGCTATGTAAAATACTTCAGTTGAATTCCCCAAGAAAGAGGAAAGTCCCATTTTATCGAGGTTTATGTTCCCTGGCGCAAAGATATGTCCACGTTCGGGGCTTCCCTGGGCTAAGTACAGGCAGGTGGCAGTGCGGTTGAGAAACCTGCGCCCACTCAAGGCAGCTGTGAAGCTCCCCTTTCCCAAGCACCCCACCATATCCCAATTCTAGTTGCATTTGGCCCTGAAACAAGGTGGAGTACAAATAACTCAAAGCTTTATCGTCCTGATATCGAAAACTACCCCAGCCTCCTGYGTGTGGCTAATGCCACAATCTCTGCACTGTCATTGACCTCAATGGGAGCCTGCAGTGTGTACAAAGGTAAATATATGCTTTGGGCAATGCTTGGGATTAAAAGAAGACCTGGGGGGGGGGTTGGGGGTGGTGGTGGAAACACTAAAAGCAATCTGAAATGGCATGAGGAAAGGCTGGTTTACAAAAATCTGACGTTTAAACTCTGGCAAATGTCACATATTGCTGCAACAGCGTCCCATGGGAATATGGATCCAGTACTGATTTGTAAGAATAATATTTGCAGCACCCCAAAATTGAAGTGTAAAATATAGTTGTTGGAGGAAATGAATTGCTTCTGTTTTCTTCAACTGCAGCTAAATGTGCAAGAAATGGGAGTATATTTTTAGCAAAACCTGGTTTGAGGTAGAAAAAAAACAGAACCTGGCAACACTTCAGGACTAGGTATCATATGTTTATGAAAGTCTAGAAAATTGTCAAAATAACCTTTAAAATGATCAAGATGAAGCACAGATCAGCAAAAACTGGAACTTGAATCTCTCAAACTTTGAAAAATTTTGTGTGCGTGAACTTTGAATTTGACCGTGCAGCTCCAAAATATGTGTGTTGAGCTGGTGCTTTACCAGAGAGTTGTTAACTTTACAGGATAGACGAGAGGAATTTTGTGTGTGTGCTTTCGTGAAAATGCCGTAACCCAGTTCAGGATAGCTGAACTCTGATTGAACCAAACTGCTTAAATTTAATCTTAAATAAGATGAAAGCGTTATCTTCTCTATTGCCACGTACACAGATAAGTTGAAAGGATATCGTATTATTTTGTGTTTTAATTCTTCCATTCACCGAGTATATTTTATTGTGCAGTTTCTATTTTAATTTTTGCTTTTGCAACTATTCTTGTGTCCGTAGGGCTGTAGAGGTAGACTTGAGAATAAAAGTAAGAATGGAAATAAATGGATACCTAAAGGTAGATTGAACCATAACATTTACATTTTTCCCTTATCTGATCTGAGGGTTTTGCAATTGCTGGGTTAGCAACCCTCCCTCTCATTCACGAACTCGTGTTTGACAGAGCAACAGGAATGTGGATCCCTTGTTTCTTAACATTGCTTAATGGACTTGATTTGGCAAATCACTTATGGGATTTGTGATAACCCACCACAGCTGATTTTAACAGGACTTTAGGCACTCAGTATACATGGGTTCTTCAGAAGAAACTAATTTCTAGGTTCTTAATCTGTGAGAAGGAACTATTTTCAGTAATTTTAAGGGGATGAATGAAACTGTTACAATGTAGAGAGTTTTGGGTCATTGCTACTGTATTTCCAATGACTGAAAGCTGCCTGGTGGCCCTGGGAGGGTGTAACCAATTTGTTTGAATAAGGTGTTTATAAGTTTCCACTCTGAGACTTGTAATCCTTATTTAATAAAATGTTGTCATAAAGACCACTTTTTAATTCCTCGATGGGCTGGAGATGATGTGTTGAAACAGAGGTCCATTTACATTAAAAATATGCATACTCCAGTAGACCAAGAAAAATAAGGTTTTATATAATATTTTTGAGTTTTACAGTGTGTTTTCCTTTATTTTGCGTTAAGTGACAGGTTACTCCAAAAAGAATAAGTGATAGATTCATAAAAATACAATTGTATGAGGTTAGCTGGTTTGTAGTGCAGCCTGGGTTGGAAATCGCCCCCGGGGAGGCAGCCRGCACAGAGCCTCCGGCTGCTTGACCCTGTCTGGGATTGTTCGATGACATTTAACCTTGGGGCTGCCCACACCTCGGGAGTAATTTCACTCCACAGCTTTTGAAGGTAAAAGAGGAGGGATGAAAACACATAGGGCATGAGCACCCATCCCTTTGGTCTCAGCGGAGACTTTGGAGACCACTTGTCTGTTGTACCAGCTCATCTTTGTATTTACTTTTGGGGTCTCTTGGGTGGGGACTGCCACCTGGGATGTGTTTCTCCAACTCTCAGCAATATTAGAACTTCTACTTTTTATTGCCAGAAGTGTGAAGCTTTTTACGTGTGGGATCACACAATGGACGTGGGGTCCCTCTCCTTCAGGCCGCAAGACAGGCAGCAAAGGTGTTGAAGCAAAGAAAAGTGGAGCTTCCCCCTCGAGCCTTTAAATAAGGTTGTCTGCTGGACTGTGTCCTTCTGTTTTATTATGCCCCAAAAGACTCTGTAGGGATGACAACAGGCATTTTCTAGAAGAGCACATCAAGAAACATAGGTTTAATGCTAGTGAACATTATGGGGGTGGGAGAAAGCAGCCAAAATGCCATGATCAAAATGCTCAAGGGAGAGTGTGTGGCAGTGGTGAGGAGGACTGAAGAGCAATGTTCAGATCACGTTGTGGTTTAACCCCAGCCAGCAACTAAGCGCTACACAGCTGCTCACTCACTCCCCCCTGGTGGGATGGGGGAGAGAATCGGAAGGGTAAAAGAGAGAAAACTCATGGGTTGAGATAAAGACAGTTTAATAGGTAAAGCAAAAGCCGCGCACGCAAGCAAAGCAAAACAAGGAATTCATTCACTCCTTCCCATCGGCAGGCAGGTGTTCAGCCATCTCCAGGAAAGCAGGGCTCCATCACGCGTAACGGTTACCTGGGAAGTAGTGAATGAATTCCTTATTCTGCTTTGCAGTATTGGAGCAGGGATCATCCCAAACGGTTCTCAGACAGCAGTCACCAAAAATTTGCCTATAAACACAGCGAATAAGCCAGAGAGCTCTCACAGCAGCCCACCGCTGTTAGTAACTGCTAACTATTAATGTAGCATTCCCTGGAAGGCTGAAAATGCATTAAGAGTGAGGAAAGGCAGTGTAAAATTATGTGCACCAACACACTCTGGTGAGCCACGCGCTCCTGTTTAGAGGAGCCTCTGTTTTGGATAATCTCAAATATAACCTTGTGTTCCTCCAGCCTGCCAGGCAATGGGGACAGGGATGATGCTGAGCTCCTGGGCCACCTCTTCCATTGAAGAAGTGGCTGAAGCAGCTCCAGCTGGCCTTCACTGGCTGCAGCTTTATGTGTACAAGGACCGGGAGGTTACCAAATCCCTCGTGAAGCGTGCGGAGAGAGCAGGCTACAAAGGGATCTTCGTGACGGTGGACACGCCATTCCTCGGCAGGCGCATCGACGATGTGCGCAACAAGTTCCAGCTTCCTCCCCACCTCAGGTAGGTGCCCGCTGGTGGGATGTGGGACGGGCGCGTGGCAGTGCCACGGTCACCATGAGGTGCTGCAGGGGAAATTTGTCTCTGGCACAAGGAATTTCTTCCAGGTGCCACACGCTGCACTGGGCGATAACACCGGAGAACTGAGCACATATGTCTCATTGTGCTTGGGCTATGATCTGCTTTGGGTCAAAACTAAGCTTTCTTGGCTGTTTGCAGACTGTAAAAGAGACTGTGTGCCAGGGAACATGAGGCTGCAGACTGGCAAAGTTAGAGCGATGGGGCGTTTCTTTGTACATCTGTCAATATATCCTTGGATGTCCTCAAAACTCAGCTGGACACAGCCCTGTGCAACCTGCTCTGGCTTTGAACTTGGATCCAGGTGCAGAGTTGGCTGTGCTCTGAATGGGGGCCTGGACTAAGTGGACCAAAGGTCCCTTCCAACCAATTTTATGGTCCCTTCTAACCTATGTTATCCTATGACACTGCACTGGGTCCAGGGCTGTGTTGCTACCAACCACAAAGCCCCTTKCCAAGCAACTTCAACTCTTCTTTTACTCAAATACAGAAACACATGGGGATCAGCCTTTCTAAATTCTCCATGAGGACAATTTCCACCCCCACATGTGTTTTGGGACATTCTCTATATCTCAGAAGAATTTGTGGCCTCGTGATTGACTTCAGCACTAATTCTAGTTCCTCTCTACTGCAGGGCCTATGCAGCGCTTAATTTTAACAGAGTTATCCAGCGGTGTTGTAAGGGCACTGATTTCACTAGCCTTTTGCAAATATAAAGTGGTAGACTGTAGAAACCACCCTGATAAACATGCGCTGAAGTGCTGGCAYAGTGTTAGCAGCCAAGGACTGGCTGGAAGAGTATTTAGTGGATGGGATATCCAGGACTTGGGTTTGCAAAATGGAGCTAAAAATCTTGCGAGAATCTTGCAGGTAGGTCTTGGTAGTGACCGCAGTCTGCCACGGCATATATTAAGACCGCTGTGTTTGCTCTTATTCAGAGCCTGCAAATGAACACAAAAATGGAGAGAAAACAAAATAAAGGATAGCTGCACGTATTTTGAAGCAGATTAACTTTGATTTGAGTTCTGGGTGAAAGCTAGTTTTGAATATTATCAATGGATCTGAAGTGCTCTTCCTATGTCTCCTAAGACTGTTATGTTATACTATGTACATACCATATGTAAAATGTACATAGCAAGAAATATAATATCACATCCTGAGGTCTGTCTTCTTTTTCATAATATTCAAATTGAAAGTAAGCCATGGGACTCTGCAATGAATCTGATTCTTCACCTCGCAGGCAAAAAAACCTCCAGAGCTTGGGGTGTCGGATCTCCCCCATACACTTGTACTTGAAGCTAATAGATGATATGATGAAGGTTGACAGAGCAACCTTAACTCTGCCTATGATTTCTGTATTCAAGTACAATCTTATGAGGAAAGCAGCAGAAAACAAAAAATCCCTGACAAATCTAACATTAAAATATGCCCCATATAGTAATCCCGCTATAGATCTGTGATTGACAAAACATTATTGATACACGCTGTCATTTTACCTAAAAAAAAAATTAAATATTTCTTTAAATAGCTTTTTTTAGGGGCAGTATCATTTTAAGGCCTGGGGTTAGAATTTTTGAATGTGAGTCAAATAACCCCAAAATATTTGAGGAAAACGATAGAGCATTTCTGAAACACTTTGACCCCATCTGACCGAACTGTAACAAGGTTTTGTTTGAGTGAACCCTATGAAATAATATGAAGTTGGAGTAATCTTTAAAGGTTTGAATTAATCACTTCAGATTTCAGAATGACCCTCAGACAGTGTTTTGTCGCAGAGTTGGCGGTGAAACTCTCCTAGCGTGGGGCTCTGCTCAGTTATGTGATAACTTTTTCTTGGCTTCAGGATTTCAACAAAGTTTCAAAGCAACAACAAGGTGCCATTGTGCTCAGAAATGTATGTAAGGCAACATTCATTCAAGTGTTGGTCTGCATTTCACAGGCCAAGAAAAACAACAGTTATTTATATAATCTTATCCATGGTTCTGTTTTTCTCTGGGTACCCCACCCTCCGCAAACCAACAGCTGAAAAGTTGGATCTTGCTGAGAGCCTGCTCCTTTCTCATTTTCTTCTGGGCCTGGAGCTGAGCAGAAAAGCCATGTGAAATGCTGCTTGTTGCAGGCATGAAATCAGCAGTGAAACTAGCCAGTTCCCATGCAAAAAACCCCGTGTGTTTCCCAAAATGTGGAATATGAGTATAAAATAGCGCAATATGGAACAAGAGACAGTTTCTGAAGAACAGAGCAATCAGCCTCATGTGGGACACGGGTGTCCTTGGTGGTACGGTGGTTTAGTGCTTGTGAATATTCAGGGCTGCTTCAGCTTTCTAACACAAACACAGCCTGAATTTCTCTATTTGCCCTCCTTTCCCCTTCTCCTGCTTTGTCTAGTACGTCTGTGAACTCTTTGGTGCAGGGGCTGTCACTTACCATTCAGTTCCTAGAACCTGTGAGATYGATTTGGTGCTAAAGAGCAAATAATAGCTAATGTTTTCATATGAACTTCATTTTTCCCCCCCTACATTTTACAAGGAAACATACAAAAAAGACACAAGGTGAACTGGCTGGATGTTGGTCTTGTCGGACAGATGAAAACTCCAAATTCTTTGCAAGGCTTCATGCAGATCCATCTAATTCATGGAGCTTAACAAAATTTGCCTTCCTTCTCCCCTCCCACCTACCTGACCCCCTATTCCTCCACTAGCTGAATCCCCTGGATTTGGGGGGGGGGGGGGGGAAAAAAAAAAAACCAAAAAAAAAAACCCAAAAAACCCCCACAAAAACGAAACCTAAACGAAAATCGAATTTGCTGCATGAAAGCTAAGTGGATTTTTGCTGGTATGTAGCAGTGCACCTCTCAACTTCAGTGGGTCCTGGGTTATGTCAAGCAAGATCGATGTTCTCTTCTCACATCCAGCCTGTACCGCTCTAGGGTCTGAATATCCCACAGCCTCTGATGCATTTATCCTGCCCCTGGCAGATACTGTTGTTCCTATTTTATGGTGGGAAACGGAGGCAAAGGAGTGGCTAAGYGTCATGCCCAAAGTCACACGGGAGGTCTGTGGGAGGACAGATGCTTGAGCCCAAATTAGTGCTCTCACTGCTGAGTTCTCCCTCCTGATTGTGGATTTGATGGTGAACCTTTAGATTTTGGACTTTATCCTATTTCTTTTGAAAGCTCTAGAACTGTTGCCTTGGGCCAGCAAATCTTGCACCAATGTTATCAAATGCTTTGCCAGCAAAAGGTTTCGGCTTACTGATGACTATGATCTGACATGCTGGGATAGGCTTTTTTGCTCCTGCCCTGCAGTACAGCGAAGGTTTAACACGGGTATATTGAATGCTGGCATTAGGGACTGATTCGTGGCTACAACAAATCTTTCTCAGACTATTTTTCTATGTCTTTTGTCATTTTAGATTAAAAAACTTCTCAAGCAGCGACCTGGCATTCTCCTCAGGGAAAGACTTTGGAGAAAATAGCGGACTGGCTGTGTACGTAGCTGAGGCGATTGATGCAAGCGTCAATTGGGAGGACATCAAATGGCTTCGAGAGCTGACCTCGCTGCCCATTGTCGCGAAAGGAATCCTCAGGGGTTTGTAGCTCTGCCGCTTCCCRTGGGGGAGGCGAGGAGTCCCTTCTCGCAGAGGCACTAGGGAAGGAAAAGTGCTGGTGCTGGGGAAATTTCTGTAAAATTGCATAGAATTGCATTCCTTTTTAACGGCAAGCATCTGCTTTGCTGATATGGAATATGGTGGGATGCATGTTCATATTTCTGTGCTGTGCTAAGTAGGGAAGATTTGCCAAAACAGAGCCAAAAACAATCAAAGGGGAAAAAAAACCTTCTCTTCCTTATGCATGGTTACGAATCCAGCAACCAAGACACTTGCAGAAGCAGCTGCTTAAATAAGTACCTGGAGCTGTCAGATGGTTTGCATGGCTGTGCTACAGGGTGTGTCTACTTTGATGTTCAGTAGGTAGGGACCAGAGCCATTGGTGACTAAACTAGACAGTTGGTAGGCTTGTGTCACATCAGTTATATCTGAAATCAGATGCAGCCAGGAAGATTGAACTTGCTCTGTTCATTGCGCCTGTAAATTCTAACTCTGATCAGAGTTGTACGCTACCTAAAGGAAAGCTGGATTTCCGTTCTGTCAAAAGAGCACGGAGCACAGTGAAGTGGTTTCATTAAGTATGGATTATTACTGTAATCATGCTGATAATTTTGGCTTGGAGAAAATCATTTAGCAAAATAATTTCTTAGTGATGAGTTGTGGGRCATAGTAGAAAAGATAAAGGCTAACAACCAAAGTGGCTGCTAATCCAAAGTGGTAAAATGTTCCGCTCATTTCAAATGACTTTTCTGGTCTTATTGCTTAAAGATAAAACTTTTTTCTGTGTTGAGGTGGGGCTTTGGAAGGATGAAGCCCCGAGGTGGCTTTGCATTAGCTGGCAATGTTTTTTTTTTAGTGATGCCAAAATTTCCCTCATTATGGTGTCAATAAGCTCCCAGTTATGGAAGGGCAGATCTTGTTTGTTTGGGTTTTTTTCTAGCTGATGATGCTAAAGAAGCTGTAAAGATTGGGATAAATGGTATCCTGGTGTCAAATCATGGAGCACGACAGCTTGATGGGGTCCCTGCAACTGTAAGTACTGGTGCCAATATGCACGAGTAGTCTCTGGTTTTCTCTACCTTTTGGCTTCTTGTTTGCTTTCTCTGAACGCATGGTAGCTGGAGGAAAAACCTGTAAATATGTCTGTTATATGCCTTAACCCATGAGCAGTAATCTCTCTCCACTTCTCTGTGTATGTCACATCATACTCTGAGTTAGACACAGCCTCCCCTTGGTCAGATCAAACAAAAAAACACAGGAGGGTTTATGTGTGGCTGTTTCTTCAAGCTGCCTGGGCACCCTGTCCTTGGCTGCAGCACCCTGCATGAAAATCTAGAAGAGCAATTTCAGATAGTGTATTATTGTCAGTTAAATGTTTAGAAGTTGGAAAGTCTTTAAGAAATTTTTTTCTAGTCTTCTATTTCTCCTTTCTCATCCTTTTTTGAAACCCCCCCTGTTGCTGTTTGCAGTGCACTGAAGGTTGTACTAGAGTTGTTTTTCCCTTTTAATACTCTTCAGAGACTTCTCAAAAATTACAGAGTTACAGAACAGCTAAAGGCAGAATGAAACTCTCCATTTTTCTCCTTTCAAACATTTTCACCTTTGGAAAAGGAACAGGGTGGTTAAATTACAGTTTTTTCCTTTTTCCTTTTCCTTGTCGTGCTACCCTGTGCCTTCTCCAAAGGTGAAAAGGGATTTCAGAAGTTCTCAACTGGCAAAAAAAGAAAGAAGGAAAGGAAAATGAAGAAGTATGTGTTCAGGCTGAAGGAAAACCCCCAAAATTCCAGTCATCACTCATCCTTCTTCATTTGGTGTGGGAAGGCTGCACAAGTAAAAAGAGAACAAAAAGGAGGAGAATCAAAGCCCAGTTGTGACTGTTTCAGTATTCCTAATGTGTCCTTGATGAAAAACCTCCTGTTTTCCATGATTATTTTCTGAAGGGAGAGGGGAACAGGTAAGCCCTGTTTCACTGCAGAGTGTTTTGCACGTGAAGACTTATCTGCTCGGCTCTGCTGTCCCACTGGCGTGTCCCCCCCTCCCCTGGAGCCCTTCGGCTCTCTGCTTATCTCCTCGGGGGCAGCTGAGGATTTCCCCAGCCGAATTCCTTCACCACCTGATTTTCTGAGGTCTTCATGTGCACCCATTGATCTCCTGGTTGTGTTGGCTGGTTCTTCACCAGCCAAGCCCTGCATTGGGGAGCCAAATGCCAGCACAAATGGTTTTTGAAATGGTTAATGAAGTTGAGGCGTTGTCCTCTGAGTTGAGGCATTATCCTCTGAGATGCTCTTGCCTGACTGTCTCCAGGTACTCCTGGGGACCGGTAGGAAAAAGACCCCCTGGTGTCAGGACTTGTCCAGTTGCAAAAGAGAGACTGAGATTTTTCTTTTTTTCAAATGTGATTTTGTGCTGTTGGAGAGTTTGCAACTATTCAGTTTTAGAACACCTTAAGGGGAACTGAATTTTCAGAATGTGGATGCCTAATACTTCTGAAATGACTTTTTCTTCTTTAACTTCTGTCCTCTTTATCTTCTTGTCACCTTCTGAGAATGTATTCCCTAATTTCACTAGGAGTATTTGAAAATCTTGGGCAAGCCTGTGTGTGAGGTAATGCAACAGGAAGAACGTATGAGGATATTGAAAACATCATTTTGAGAAATGAGAAAGCTCAAGAAATATGAATTAATTACTTGCCAACTGCAGTAGAACAGAAATTAAACTTGCAAACTACTTGTTATGAGTTACTCCTTTGCAACACCACAGCGCAGAGGAGAAGGCACTATTAAAGCTTATGTTGTTCACTGGATTTCATCGTACAAAGAACTACATTTCACAATGCAGCTCTCGTAATGTAAATATCTGTATCGAATCATGCTAAATGTTTCTGTTTTAGAAACATAATAATTTGCTTTAATTTCATGGGTTTTCAGAATGTGAGCTGAACCCAAGCTGGTTAATATTTCTAGTGTCTAGTTACACATTGAGGAAATCTATGTTTTAATTATGGTTTGCATCATACTTTAGTTATTATAGCACTTTAATGTTGGTACAGTTTGTCAGGATGTAGAAAGTGGTCTCTGTATATGGAAATAGATCCAAAATATGTTTGGCAAGAGAGCAAAACCAAAGGGAGGGGAAAAAAATCACAGCAAGTGCCAAACTTCAAGAAAATTTTAATCCAAATCTAAAAACAAACTGCACTTTCAAGTTTGGGTTTTTTTTTTTTCCCCCATCTCCTAGTCATTTTTTATCCATTGGAAAGGAAATGAATTACATCCGTATTTGAAAGACATGAATTTGTGTGCCTTTTGTCTTACTACCACACACTGATTCCAGTCTCCTTAGTACTTGGCTTCCAGTTTTGTGCCTCTCCTGATTTTCATGAATAGGAACTATTTAGATGTTATAGGAACAGTTGCCCTGTAATTAACACTTGAGGCTTGAATTCAGGAGGCTCATATCTTCGTTAGGACCTCTTGCATGGTGTGGACATGTTACTTAACTCCCTGGTTGGTTACTTGTAACTTAGGAACAGTAAAAATCCTTTTCCCCCTTGCCTTTATCACTGGTGTAGGGGATAAGTAGAGCTTGGTAAAAGTAACATATACGTGYATTAAAAGAAAGCATTTCCCACCTTGCTCAAAACTCAGAGGAACACTACTTTTTTCTTATATGAAGAAGTTTCCTCTACAATTATTCCTGTAATCAAGATGTATTTTCAAAAGGAAAAATACATTCATTAAAAATTTTCAGCCAACTCTGAGTTCCTCAGGGCACATCTTTCTCTTACTCCATGTCTATAGGTACAATGCCTGCCTCTGGTCTTCTGGATGCTAGCTGGCCCTTACTATAAATGAATAATAAATTTAAACAAGAAAGTGAAGATGATTATTTAAAAAGTGACAGTGATTCAATTTCATCCCCAAACTAGTGACCACTGGAAGTTTGGGGTGTAATATTAAGGAAAGGCCGCCTCTGTGCTTGCTGTTTCTTATATTCTTCCGAAGTATCTGGTACTGGCTTGTGTTGGATACATGTCATGGGATCAGATGGACATTTTGTGTGACCCTGCTGATTCTCATTCTATTTATGTGACTCTTCAAATAAATTTGACCTTTGTATATATCTGCTAACATGCTAAGTCACTACGTTTTTTCAATACAAAGCTGTGTTATTTGTGCATACAGTTAGGCATGCAATTGCTCATTTAGCTTCTTTAAAGCTTGGGTCCTGTACGTAAGAGTTCATTCAAAAAATAAATAGGGTTACAGAAGCAGATAAGCTGTATTCCTGGTTTTCACTCTTTTAGATTGATGTCTTGCCTGAAATCGTTGAGGCTGCGGAGGGGAAGGCGGAGGTGTTCCTGGATGGTGGTGTAAGAAAAGGCACAGACATTCTCAAAGCATTAGCTCTCGGTGCCAAAGCTGTATTCATTGGAAGACCTCTTATCTGGGGCTTGGTTTATCAAGTAAGTAGAAAAAGCTCAAATTTCTGTTTTCAGATACCTAGACTTGCTGTTTAGGCTTAGTGTATGCATGTATGTATGTTTGTGTGCATGTAGGGGTGCATGTGTGATGGTGTCWGTGTGTATCCAGACCATCTAATCTAAAACTTGCTGTGAAAAGTACTCAGGAGTTACGGTTGTGCATAAAACTTTGTTGGCACACGTATACATGTCTGTATCTACACACATGAGCTATATGTACACATAATAGTACATATTGTCTCCTGATCTCCTAGGGTGAAGAAGGAGCAAAAGAAGTTCTCCAGATGCTGAAGGAAGAGTTTCGCCTGGCAATGGCACTGACAGGTGAGACATCAATGTTTCCTCTCAGTAATAATTGCCACTGTCTCGTGTTTCCTCATAGCTTTCATTTGCCCTGGGCAAGATGCTGTAGTAACCTACAGAAGGGAGATGGAAATGTTGGCAGTATAAACAGATTAGGCTATGGAGAGATGGGAAAAGGACTTGTTATCCCTGTCTTATAGATGGGGAACTGAGCAGATTAAGTAAAAACAAGCAAAAATGTTTTTCACAAGGAGAGCAATAAATCCGTAGAAAAGTAGTGGCAAATCCTTGGTCACTAAGGGGTGGATTTCATCTGACAGAATGTAGATTTCTATGGGATAGAAAAAGAAAAGGCTTAGAGTGGGACAGAAAAGCAGGGCTTTCAACTGATATGTAACTTCTCCTGCAGGATGCCAGAGAGTAGAAGAAATTGGCAGGACATTGATACGAAGACATCAAGTATTATTTTCCAAGATTTAGGTCTGAAGACTGTTGCCTCGTGTGTTGCCTGTTGTACAGAAAGTGTGCTACCAGACAAAAAGCAACTGTGTTCGCTCTTTGGGCCTCATCCTGCAATCCTGACTGAGAAGGGGTGGTCTGTAGGAGATGACTTGTTGAAGAAAGTACTTGAAGCAAATTTTACAGGTGTATTTCCGTATTCTCCTACGCTCTTAAGGAAAGCGGCTCTACTGGGAGTTGTGATTAGAGATGGGCCTTTACACAAGACCAACACAGAAACTTCGAGGTGTTTTGCAACAAATGCTTATATTAACTTACAGGCCTGGAAGTAACTTAGCTGTTAAAATGAAACTAAACAGAAATGTTTTCATAGCAAACAGCTATCAAAATGCAGAAATTTAAAATTTAAAAGATACTTCTTGCTCACTGTTTAGAGAAACTACATTGTAGATCACAGAGATTAAATCTTGCTTTCTTACAAACATAGTGTCATTTCCCTAGTGACTATGTGCTATTCCTTTATAAGCATATGGGCTTGTAGCATGTAGCTCAGAGGACTCTTAGTTGTAAAGAAATGAACAGCAAAGTGAAATTGGGGAAGTTCTGCTGTTTAAGTGACATAAACCCCTTTGCAATCAGACAACCATTATGTATGTGCATCAGGTATAGGTCAGATCCTTGGCTGGTGCAAATCCTTATAGCCCTATTGCCTTCACCAAATGGTGCTGACTGCACCCAGCTGGAGTCCTGAGTCACATTTTTCACCTGGATTCATTTGCTGACAGTGGCAAGGGAAGGCTGATGCTACCTGGGAGAGTTTGTAGGGTTTGCAGCCATGTGCAAAAGAGAAATCTGAATAATTGAGGTATTAACCCATGACTCGGGAAGATCCTAGTGGCTCTATTCAGTTTCCATGAACACTCTTCAGACAGATAAATCTTAGTGTTATTCACTCTGCTTATGATGAGGATACAGAGACATACAGGATCTGCTCCTCTATTCTCTGAACAATCCAAATACCCACTGAATTCAGGAGAAATTTTGCAACTGTAAGGAAAAAAGGAATAGCTTCATACTGCAAAGTGACCTTTCCCAAAGTGAGCAGGCAGAGGAGGCAAGACTCTACTCATCTCATCTTGGGTAAAACTAAGGGTGGCTCTTCGTCTGTCTCACTTCTGTTGCAGGTATAGCAATGTTACTGGGAGCAGGGAGAGGCCACTGCAGAAAGGTTTTGAAAATTTTGTTGTGGAAATTTAGTGTTCATTTTTAAGGAGGATTAAAAAAAAAAAGCCTTGATTTGACTGTTCCACTGTCACTGACACCACTGGCTCCATCATTTGTTTCCCATCGGTGTCAGGAGGACTCATGCATTCTGACTCTCCCTTTTTGTTCTGTTTGAAATATCCATTACTGAGCTTTAGAGGCAGCTTTGTAATAAAATGATGGAATATTACAATGTGAACTAAAGCTGGGGCTGGAACTCAAAATGGGGAGAAAACCCAAAAGGCCACATGCTTGCCCTTCAGTTGTAAAATCTGTACTCTTATTTACTGCAGAATGTAGTGTGTTGTGTGAGGGTTGCATAGCAACAAAATAAAGTTTATCTGTGTAAGGAAATATGAATGTTTCTCAGAGCATAGAGAAGCATAACTTCTGCTGTTTACTGCATTTATCATATCTGTTGCAATGTGGACTGTGTCAGATGTCAATTACAGACTAACTTCAGAAGGACTGTTTATTTTAGATAATATAAATGTTACTTAAAAGATAGGGGCATAATATCTTATGTTTACATGTTTAAGATCTATTTCTAAAGTTTAGAAGATGCAGTTTCCTGTCTTTGCCCCAACCAGATTCAAGGAAAGTTCTGTAACTCTGTGGTCCAGGATAAATTCTGATGGTGAGGAAACCGGTTTCGTTACTTGTATGTAATTAACTATTTCTAGTTCCTCTGGGATAATGGGTTTACGTTGTTTTTTCCTGCTTGTTATCTGAGAATTGTCTGACTGCCTTCCAGTTCAACCCTAGTAAGAACAGACATGCATTAAAAAGCACAATTACAGCCAAATACTGAAAGGCTATGAGATGGCGTTAACAGAAATGAAATTCGTTTGCCTGGTAGACTTCTGTTTTTAAAATATTCCACAGTGAAGAGAATTTCCCTTGATTTTGAGACATCCAAACACAACTTCTTCTGGAAGTTATTAAAAAAAGGCAGGAATTCTGTTTGGTTTTGATTTTGGTTAGAAAGCAGAAAGACTCACGAGTGCCCTCAACAATTTTAAAAGCTGAAGAATGGCTAGTCTAAGCATAACTCTACCTCACAGTTCCTTCACCTGGGGAAGCTGAGAAGCAAATGTAGCACACATAACAAGTGGTGGTGGTAGATCTTTCTGCAGTTTGTGAGGGTGTTTCGGAGGAGAATATAAGCAATATAACAGAAGAAAATAATAGGTCTTTGTGGGATATGTTAAGTAGGAAAATACAATATTTGCCTCCAAAGTAACAAGTGAACACAACAAACTCCTAGGAATGATAAATTGCAGTCCTCAGATCAAGGCATAGAAGTAGAGGGGGAACAGAAGGTGTATTTTGCATTTATGATGCTTTAGTAAATCTGCCTATCTGTATGTCAAATAACAAAGACAGTGTCTTGATGGTTTTAATTGTGAAATTATTCTCTGACTTGACTTTGGCTCCATGTTAAGCCATAGATACCAAAAAAAATGTCTACATAGAAGAAGTTCTAGTAAGGGAGGAAAATTGAGTGATATTTATCTACCCAGAAAGACAGCACTTAACTGGTGTGCTGGGTGCCTAGAAAAAACCAACCTATTTGGGAGGCTGGTGACTGAACAGTAACTGGATGGGGTTCCCTAACCACCTCTGAGGTACACTGGGAATATTCCCTGGAAAAGGAGATTGCAACTCTTAATGAAAGAAAATTTATCAGATCTTTTGTGGAGAGAGAAGAGACCAAAAGCAAAACCTGAGAGTGTGGAAGAGGAGGAGGATCCTGGACTTTTTGGGAGAAAGTGGTATCTCCCAAGAGGATAAGATGTGAGGCAGGCTTTTACATGCTGATGTTTCATAGTCAGCCTACAATGTTGATTTCTCTGGTGCTGTCTGTTTGGGAGATCCTGTTTTTGGAAGCATCCCCACAAAGTTGTCTCCTTGGCCCCTGTGAGCCCATAGAGGATTAAACCCACTGAAGAGAATATGGAAGAGAGTGGCACTCTAGAGAGGATGTGTAGAAACCACTCGGGAGATTTTGAGAGGCTTCAGCCCTAGTTTGGGATCTCAACTGGACTCCAGAGACCCTTTTTTAGCAAGAAGTTCTAGGGAAGACAGTCTGTGTCCAAGTGACAAGGTCAGTGAAAGAGCCTGTGACATTGTCTGGACATCTGATAGAGCACATCAAGGCTAGACATGCAGGGAGCAGGGTCCTCCTGAGAAAAAACAATATGCTTCTGCAAAAGACCACTTTGAGCTGCAACACATTGGCAGTCTGGGCCTGGAGGACAGGTTTGGCTGCATTGGGAATGTATTTGCCATGAGAGCCTGGGAGTTAAATAAGCAGAGGAGAGCACCAAAGCACGGAGGTGCAGGACTGCAGGCATGGCAGTCTGGTGAGCAGAAGATGGCAGAAGTCAGCTGAGGGCTGAGAGACCATCTGACCTTTCAGATAAAAAGTGGAGGAGGAGGTTAGTGTAGCTTCGGGACAGATTTTATTCTCTCGCTTAGCCTATCAGCTCTTTGAAGCAGAGACCTGCTGCCTTTTGAATGCTTGGAGCCTGCGCACAGGGTGGGGAATCCAGTAAGTAAATGATAGGAGTCATAATTCAGTGCACTGAAGCTGAAGAGCTGTGAAAGACATGATCTGTTTTCTTGTGACCTCCACCGCTCGCTGTGACTCTGGGACACGTTATTGTGTTTTATTTTTACTAGTGGCCAAGTCAAACAAATAGCTCTGGAACTGGTAAGAACTCCACCTCCATCCCCAGTTTTTCAGGTTAAGCATGAAACTTGTCTGTCTTATTGGGAATTTCTGAACATAAATAAACAGACACTTAGAGTAACTGGCTTTGATAAATGGGCAGTGTAGGTCGGGGCCTGTTGGATATGCAGGCGACTCAAAGATGAAGCAGAGCTGGGGAAGTAGGCAGGAATGGCTCTGCTTTTCTTGGCTTCTCAAATGGTTTTCAGGCTGAAATCAAATACTTGAGAGCACRAGGAAAGCTGGCTTCTGAAGTCATGATTTTGCACTGAACCTCACTGTAAGGATATCTCTTATAAAGCTACTTTTGATGTGGAAATTTGGCTCTAAACCACACTGAAGGCCATTATAAATAACCACTTCATCACAGGACACACAGAAGTTGGCTTCCTTGAACACTCCTAGAAAGCAAGTCTAACCTTATTGAGCCATAACCTCAGCTAGTGTAAATCAGAGAAGCTCCATTGACTTCATTAGTTTATACTGATTTACACCAGCTGTGAGTGTGGCCCACAATATAGCGAGATAYGTCAACTTTTAAATTCTGTCACTGAGTGTTGAACAAAACTGTTTTTAAAACAAGATTGGCAATCCCAAATTTAGATACTAATGAGACACAGCACTGTAATTGTTTCACGATGCCTATATGCTCCATTTTGTTTTAATTTTGCCTTGCTTCTGTTTTTTTTATCTCCTGCCAAACAGAGGGAGAGTACCACATATGTTACATTAATAACAAAGATGTTTTGCTGCTTTGAGAACATGTCCTCCAGATGCAAAATGCCTTTGTGTTGTAGTTCAGCTTCTTCCTTTGCATAGGTACGTTGGTTATGTGCCAATATAAGAACGCCCTTGAGGGCCAGCCCCATGTTTCTCCAGGCCCTGGAGCTCTCGAAGGGGCACCCAGAGGCTGTCCTAGCTGAACATCAAAGATCTGATTCCCCCTTAGGGCTTTCCAGCTCCTAAGTCATCATTTCAGATGGACAGGATGAATTGTGTCCAGGAACACCCTGATAGGAATGCCCTGAGAACATCAATACATCTCCTCTGTCACAATCCTGCAGGGTTCTCATGTAGTTAACCATATTGAGTAATCAATTGCACTGGCGGCACCTTTATGGTAAGCGAGGCTAGTAGATACATACAGATGGTTTGTTAAGCCAAGGGAAAGACATTCATACAACTAGACTGACAATGATTAATATTGATTATTATTTTATGACAACAGCAGCTGTAAGTTCCTGTCAAGGTCAAGATAGCATTGTGCACTGCAAAGATGCTTTTCTGCAAGCAATAGTCTCTACCCAACAGAGTCTGAAGTGTACATTGACAGGCACAGGAAGAGAAAGTCTCCCTCTATAAAATGAGGATAGGAACAAACCGATTTCTCCAGTTAAGTCCCTTAAATTTCCATTCCACTGCCTTAATTATAAACCATGTTGTTCTCCCTGAGGTGGATAACTCTGGCGTGGGCATCACATATCACAAATACCCAATAACCATAGGAAAGGTCCACAGATGAACTACAGAGCAGAGGTAGAGCTGGGCCACAGCAGAGCCTTTAACCTGTGTATTTTTCCTTGCAGAAGGTGGAGATCCTTGTACAACTGGGACTGTACCTTACGCTCTGCCAGTTTGCCAAGCAAAATCTGATCGTGGTGGCTTTGCAGTGAGGGAATGGAAGACCTCTTATTTCTTGCTGGTTATCTATAATTCAATAGGATAATATGATTTTACTTGGGTTCTCCCCAAGCTCCTCAGTATACTAACCCCTTTAAGTCTGTGTACTGTGTTTTATTAGATTTTCCTTATAGGAAGACTGGAAGTAGTGTATTTAAAACACTTAGTTGTCATTAAAAAGGTTCCTGCAGACCAGGTACTCATGGTTAGGTCCATTTCACATGAGATTTGTCTAATTTTCAAGAATGGTCACAAAGACTTCAAAGGAAGGTGCAAGGATCCTACACTAAGGCAACATGGCATAAATTTAGCTGGCAACATGACATATATTTAGCTCTTACACAAATTCAGGATATGTATTGTACACATTTCTATGTGGTATGGTTAGCAAATAACTTCAGCATGTATTGTTACTGGACCCAGAACTCTAGCAAGGATGTGAGATAAACAATCTTCATAAGAGGTGAGACCCGAATGCTGATCAGAGGTGGGAATTTGAACAGCAGGATCATCTCACATACCTAAGCTTTCCTCTGGGTCTGTATGCATGCTCTATTAAAGATAAGCTAGTCTGGTGTGTTAAAGAGTGTAGGTGGTGTCTCTATTATAATTTTAATACAAACTGTCACTGACTCCGGAGTTACACATCTGCAGCCTTCCCATCAGGTAGTTAAGAGCAGCAAAAACCATTGAATTTGGTATAAGCAAATTCCCTTTGACAAGCTTACGTCTCTACCCAGGAACCTGGAAAAACTGAAAAAGCACCCTTCATACAAGAAACTCCACTGGCAAGCTCTTTGAAAGAGTTACAGAGAAATTTATATTAGGAAAAGAGAACTTGGTCACAGTCTTAGGAAAGCACAACAACAGACTATACCTGCAAATAAAGAATAAGAGCTGGCAATAATCCACCTCATTTCCTTACTGCCTACTGGTGAGTTTGTTCCACAGCTCCTAATCCATGGCTGCAGGTCTGGGAGTGCCAGCATCTGTCTCCGCTTTGTTGTGGCATTGCATCTCATCGCATCCTGCATGTTGCCACCGTGCCTGCACCAGCCTTTGCTGCAAAGTCCTTGGTTTTGATCTCACAGGGAAGCTGGAATAAGAGAGATGCCTGGGACCTTTGGGCAGAGTCTTTGCTGTTTGGAAATACTTTGAAATGAGGTGTGGACAGGTGTGGGTGTTGGTGAAGGCCTTTTGGCCAGAAGGTAAGAGCTCTTTTTCATTTTTCAAGAGCCCCCTACCCAGCATTAAAGTTGAAGTCTAGTTATAGTGGTTTGCCAGATGGGACAAGGGAACCTGCATAGGTGGGAGTTTGGTGTAAGCCATAGGTGGCCTACGGTGCCTCAGCAGCACTTTACGTCAGTAGAGAGAGCACAGAGTGCCTCCTCAAGGCAGAGGATCCCAGTCGCTGGTTCCCAGGCTACACACCACCTATAGTCTTCGTAAAGAGGTTAAAAAGGAGGCTAGCAAAGACCTTAAAGTGCTCTTGCCTACATCGTGTTACTCGGTCAGTAGTGTTGTCCTGGGGCCAGGGAGGCTAGGGCTTGCTGTTCCAGAACTTTTGCTGTAAGGGTCATGCATTTGAGTAAATAAAGAAGCCCACCACCATTACAACATTCTTTCCACTTCATCTGTTTAGATGCTGATACGATCTTTGTCCAAAATGTTTAGGGCCAAATCGTGAGCTAGCATAGCTCTGTTGCAATCTGTGGGGTTGCACTGATCTATGTCAGCTGAGAATCTGAACCTACAGGCTCCTCTGTCCCTACCCTCCCAAGAGGCACCAAAGTTTTCACTGGTTTCACCGGAAGTTTTGTGTGCATCCCATCAGGCCCATAACATTTGAATTTGTGGGACTTGTAGCTGTCATGCGAGGTGCGTGATTGTCACTTTTATCAGGAATTTTGAGACAACAGCTGGAGGAAAGCAGCAAGTTTTGCGGCAAGGCCGTGATGATTGTTCTTAGTTTGGCAAGGCTTATACAGTTACCTTCTCAATGCTGCTGCTATTTCCCAGGCAAAGTTGCCCTGTTACAGAGTTGATACTGAATATCAGACCATCTTGTGTGAATGGAAAAATGAACAGCCCTGGTGCATAACATACATGCTTTAATGTATAAATAAACAAGTACCTTAGGACTTCTGTACTTCACTCTCCATGTTATCTATCCATAAACTATACCTTACTCAGATTCAATCTCCCAACCTTTGCTTTTTGTGTGCTCRCTGTTAACCTGGAAGACTGCCACAGCTGTACAGCAGGCCTAAAAGACATCTCTGATAGTTCTAGCTCCAGCTTATTTTCTGGTTATTCAGTGGTGCCAGAGAAACTCGGAAGACCTCGTGGTACATCATTAACAGTGTCTTCTCATGTTAGTCTATGGATAGTCACTTGCAAGTAGTTATGCATACGTTCATAACTGCTGCATAACAGACTACAAAACCACACTCGACCTAAATAATTTGCCGGCGTGCTAATGAACAGTAAACCCAGACAGTTCAACCATCTGCATGCTCTGCTTTTTATCAGTTTCAAGTGTGTTGGGTTTGGGTGTATGTGTCACCCCCCAACATAAAAACATACTTTTGATCTATCACAGAAAGGCCCTTTTACCATAAAGATAAAAAGATAAAAAAGTATTCCTTTTGATTCTCAATCCTTTTTCCATTATTGCTCTGATATGGATGGGAGTTGTATTGACAGTTATTATAGAAGATGTAGAGTGCATTCAAAGAACAAGGAACTGTAGAGTACATCCAGCCCACAAGCTCGTTTATTAATTTGTGTTGCTGTTTACTGATGTGTTTGGAAATCTTCAGTACTATATGACGAGCAAAGATGTTGGCTGCAATGTAAAGCATCTCTAAGCCAACACTGCGCGCTGCTGCCATGATCTCTAGAGCTGTGATTGCAGCGCAGTCATGGAGAAAGTTTCCATTTTGGCTGAATCTTCCCTGCAACGCACTCGATAATTTACCTTGGAGGATTTTTATTGCCTCTATCAGAAGCTTTTTGGTTATTAATACAGGAAAAGTAATACGTATATTACTATATATATATTAATACACGGGAACCCAGGAAAGAATATCCTGAGCTTCATTGCTTTTGATGGTTAGAAAAGTGCAGTGACTGATTGACATTTTCCAAAGAGTTTGAAATCTTTATAGAAGCAAAGTGTCTGCATGTCATATAACATGATGCATCAAAATAAAGGTGTCTTTTTTTGCACAGGAGATAGCCCTATTAAGTAATATTCCTTTCTCCATAGCTAGCCTTCTTCAGTCTCACCTTCCCACCCTCTTAAGAAGATGGCTAAGGAGAAACTCCTCGAAGTTTCTCTTTACTTTTCTACTCGGCATTGGTGTACACTCCCTTCCCCACTGCCTCATTGGCTGTGGGAAGGTGTTGCTGTGATTAATTTTTTTTTTTTTTCTTGTTTTTGTTTCTAGTGCTGGCAATAGTTAGACCGTCCTGTGGTGTAGCGTCATCATGGTAAATGCCAGAACAGCTCATCTCAATATTAGTATGTTCAGTGAAGTGTGTCAATTAATTACTGTTCACTTGTGCTGTCACAAAGACGCTTCCATTGCCCCAACAAGATGCTTTTAAGCAGCATGATAGTATGTAAACAGCTGATAAAAATGGGGTCGTCAGCCTAGTAAGAAGTTTGGATTTTTGGGTGTAGTGTAATTTGCTGCAAGAAAACAGTCAGTATGTATGTTTATGGGGCGTTTAGTGTCAGAAGCAGCAATTCCTGACACATTATTTTCTCTCTGTGAATTAAAATCTTCCAAATCAAGTGATCCTAAGTCAATTCCAGCAGGTGATTTAGGTCTGCAAAACAAAATTTTGCACGTGTCTGGCTAAGGGTCTGCCTTTTGATCTTAATCTTACATGTATAAATACATCCCAGACATGTGCACACACAAAGTGGTTACTTCTATGTGGAAGCAGAGGAGCTATTATGTATCTAATGTCTGCCTTATAATTTTTCCTGCCCCGATCATGACTTTTTGGAATTCATTTATGTCCATAGCTGAGTGGCTCTAAAGAATAAAGCTTTAGCCAATGTGCAGCTCCCTGGGCTTATTGGTTTTACTGTTCTTGAGACACGTTAGCTAAAGGCTGCCTGAGGTCCTCACTGAACCTGCTGGTGAACTTGTGTCTGATTTCACAGAGATGAAGTCTGCTTTTTGCCTGTAGGTGAAAGCCGTGCAGGATATAATACCTTTGCAGCCTTTGTGTCAGTGCAAATATACCAAGAAGTGTACATAGGCCATTATTAAGAAGGTGGAGAGAGTACTTGATCTTGGTTTGGAGGTACCAGTGAGATGATTTTGGGGGTCTTTCATCTCAAAACAAAGACATACAGGATCCAGTGGCTGAAAGCTGAAGGTATTAAAAACAAAGTGTGGGGTTTTTTTTTAGCAGCAAAGGTTATTAGTGTTGGAATGTTCCCAACGGATGTGGTAAATTGTCCTTTGTAGTATTTAAATGGAAAATAGATGGTTTTTTGAGAAGATATGCTCTATTTTGGCCACAAAATATTGGAGACTTGTTGGGTGAAATGTTCTGGCTTTTTCATAGTGAAAATCAAATTAGATGATTGCAACACCCCTAAAACTTACTAAGCCTATCACTTTCCTTTTGATGTTTTTGGTGTTTGTTTTTTCCATTTGTGGCTATGTGAATCAGGCAAGATAGGACAGTTTGCATAATTGATATGTGCAACCCAAGCTACGAAGAGGTGTACCTGTTCCCTGATGCTGGATGGTGCTAAGCCTCTTCATCAGAACTTCCCTATGATTGTGGGCATTCAGGATTTTTAAGCCTCTAAGATCCAGTGATGCTTTGGCTTAAGGTCCCCATCTGTGTCCATCAGTACAGCTCTTTTGGCTGGATTGGTACCTTGCTGAATTAGACTCATTAAGGCTCTGGGCTGTCTTTTCTCTGACATCTCTGCTTTTGACTTTGCTGGTGTGGATACGTCAGATGCCTCACTGTCTTGCTGACCCACGGTAGGTTTGAGAGCATAATTCCAGGCTTTGTGAGACGGGAACATTTGTAAAGCAGCAGCCTCTTGCTAATCTGCAGAGGGAAAGCATGTATGACAGGCAGTGGGGATTCCATTTTTCAGGATCCAGGGTTTAAGACAGGCTTAAAGGAGTCTTATTAAAAGTGTTTTCCAGTGCATGTGGCTCCTTCTGACAGCACCCAGGTGGTTAAGAAACCAGCATTAAGAATAAAAGCTGTTTCTTTTTGCTGCACAACAAATGGTTCAAGTGTCTGGTATTTGATTCAGAAAGGAAACCTGCAGCAGTCATGTCCCCTGAAATAAACCCACCAACATTTCGAGCTGCCAACACTTCTGTCTATTACGTCAAGGCATCGCAAAGTTTAAAGCGTAGAGAAGTAATATATATTTTTTTTTTTCAGTAATCCCAGGGTAAATATTAGGTAGGCAGTATTTCTGCTTTGCGCATTAAAAACCCGACTGAATTTGAAAAGCCTGCAAGTGCACTTTGGGGATTTCGGGAAGTGTCGTTTGGCCATGAGCTAAGACCAGAAGCTGCCATTTTGCAGATGGGGCAGGAGGGAAAGGCGTTTGGCCTCATTCATAACTTCACAGCTACTGCAAATATCAGCTGATGAATATTTATGTTATGACTGGCAGAGGCCCGAAAGGCAAATGGGGGGAGGAGCGGAGGGGGAAGCTTAAGTTAGGAAAATGGTTGTCTGAACTCTGTGGGATTTCTTTACCAACACTTTCCATGCTTGAACAGTAGCTGCTGAATGAAATCATTATGTACTGAGCCCCTGTGCAGGAAAACAAGGTTTGTCAAGACTCTGTTCGTTAGCACCTCGTACTTTGTTTGAACCTTGGACATTTGCTGGGCCCTGTAAAGGGAAACTTTTTTTTTCTTCAAATCAAACACGCTACAGAGCTAGCCAGTTTTCTTTTGTTTAGTCATTGCTGCGATGGCACTAATTGTAAAACAGGGTCTCATCGTTAGGAAAATAGGGGGCCAGACAGGAATGTGAAGTGCTACAGGGTGGCGTGAGGAGGTGCTGCTGCAAGGCAAACTAAGATAGCAGATAATGGAGAGGGTTACTTTAGAGGTGTCATTATTCAACAGACCTGTAGTGCTTGACTGTGCCCAGCTGTGTTGGTGTCTGTAGGCTCATCCCCTGTGCCAGGAACACACTGGAAACCAGAYCTCTGTTGTGCAAGTTGCTGCACAGCTATTGATAAGCAGAGGAGATGAGGGGAAATGCAAATTGAATTATTTGGGCACAGAGCTGGGAAAGACTAAAAGCCAGCTACGCCTTCCTTTTTGCACAAATCCTCAGCACAAACACTGTGTTGCATTTAACTGCTGCAGGCAATAAATGTTTGGTTAAAATGAAAGTTATGTTGTTTTTTGCAAGACAGTAGTTCCCCAATAATTCCTGTGTGTATCAGCAGTCTCCAGTGTTACTGGTTTAGTTAGTATTGCACTCGAATTTTAAGGAAGCAAAAGAGGCGAGTGTCCTTCCTCTATATAACGTAATTTCAAAGTAATGTATTTCTTCATATTTGTATTATCTCAAGTCACTCATTGGGGGGGGGGGGAAATCCAAATCTCTTCCTTTTGCCTTCACCAGGCTGTAAATTAACAGCAAGGAGCAACTTTCAATAAAGTTCACGAACATGACTTCACTGTTGGGATGAATCAAACCCAGGAATAAAACCAGCTGAAATAAGTAACTGCTGAAAGTCAGCTAGGGCTTACTGCAGTGACGGTCGGCTGCGGGTGGCCAGGCTGAGCCCCCTTCACAGGACCACAGGGTCAGAAAGCAGCAGCTCGGGACTTCATGAAATGCACGTGCCTTTAAAGGCAGGCAGCCTGAGTTAAATATATAAAAAAAAAAAAAGTGCCCAGAATCAGTCGGTCACTTCAGAAAAATCATTCCCCAAGGGCTCTGCAAAATTGACCAGGCTCTGCTTTAAAGGAATAGGGAAAAGCCTAGATTTTGCCTATTGTACTTCTTCAGAGAAATCCCTAAAGTCGGCACTAATTTGTCTGTTGTTTCTCCGGGAGGTGGCTTTTCTTAGACTGCTTATTGAGAGGTACCTTAATTCCTTTACACGGAGGAAAATCTTCAGGAAATGCCCACGTCCAGGAAACCACAGGGGCCTTGCACCCCACGAAAACCACTTGCAAAGCCCTTCTGCTCTTTCCTGCCCTGTGGGGAGATGCCCATGTATCCAATTTACAGAAACCAGCAGATGGTGCTGCAATACATCAAGTATTTATTTCCCTGGACAGGGAAAACTTAGGACAGATGTACTAGGGGCTGCCTCTGACCACCCCCAGCCCCTGAGGCAAACCGCTCCCCCCCTCCCTGCCCCCCCGGCAGCCTTGTGCAATTGCAAATGCAGACGGTGCAGCTCTGTCTCCCGCCCCGGAGGACGGACGTCCCGCTCTTTGTTATTTCCAAACATGCGAAGCAGTTTCTGATGGGGAGGGGTCTTTCGGATTGATCTTTCCTCACGCAGCAGCGAGATGGGGCGGCTATGAGGGTGCCGAGGGCGGTTCGGTGAGGGGAAGGTGCGTGCCTCTCCTCAGGGGTGGTTGGTGAGGGGTGTGGGGGCGGCAAGGCAGCCATGATCCCCAGGCACTTTGCCCAGCTCGGCCTTCCTCACGGTGAGGGGTTTGCCCGGCAGCGCAGGTCTCAGTTTGGCGGGCGCCCCTCAGAGAGGGCGGCCGTGGCTCACTCCCTCCCCGGCGCTTTCGTTGGTGCCGGTTTTGTGCCCGCAGCTTGGAATGGAGGTGCTTGGGGCATAGGGGAAGGCCTGTTTTTCCTCAAAAATTTTAAATGTACCTCAAAAAACCCAAGAAACAATAGTGAATTTGTGCTCAGCACTGCAGCCTTGCTGCTAGCCCGGCCCAGAGCCCCAGAACCTTCTGGCGCTTCCCCTCTCAGGGCAGTGGGGGCCACCGAGCTGCTGCCTCCACCACCCGCCTCCAGCCTGTGCGGTGAAAATAGTGAGGAAACCCCCCCCCAAAAAGGGCAGCAGAGGTACAGGGGGAGTTTGGAGCGAGGCACAGAAACACATGCGACGCACCATGAGCAAGCAGAGCAGGTTTATGTGCAGGGGGGGCTCTGCAGAACATGGCGGTGTAAGCCAGGACTGGTGTGGATGCGATGTGTTACTTTTCCTCTCCCCTGTGGAAAAAGGAAAGTTCTCAAAACGTTTGCTGTTTATTTGTGAGATTGTCCCTGCCTGCCAGCCAGCACCTGGTGGCCTGCGAACCGACGATGTGCCACGAGGAGAAGGGGCCGAGGAGCTGCTAACCGGCAGGCAGCAGCAGCGAGGACAGGGAGAAATATGCTCGGGGAGGGACCCAACAATGCTGCGCAGCTGTTTTTGTTATACCACCAAGCTGTAAAGTTGAAAAATGATTTGAAAAGCAAGGGATGTACCGGGAGTACTGGCGTGTCTYGCTTATGGGCGCTTGGGGCATTCTGTGTAAATTGAACTTTTTTCCCCCCTGTTTTTTTGGATGGCTTAATATCGCAGCAGTGGAAGGGAAGAGCAACAACGCTTGGAGTGTGGAGCCTCTTCCCTGATCCCTCTGGCACCGAACTGCACCAGAGTGAGCTGAGGACAGAGGCGAAGCCTGACTGCTCCCTGTCTTTTCATTGTTGTAATCCAAAACGTGGAGGTTATTTCAGTGCGGAGGTTGCATGCGAGAAGGCCCTCAGTTTCTTTTATTAAAAAAAATTTTTTTTAAAAAAATCAACTGGGACAAGAAGAATAACTTGTGCATGATTTACCGGACAGCAGGGGAGCAAGTGGAGGGACCAGGCACAGAGTGAAGGGGCCTTGCTGGAGATGGAGCGATTTGCACCGGGGGAACGTCTGGCCCATCAGCTGTACCCAGCCGTTTGTATGCTGATGCTCTGCGGACTGCGGTCGCAGCCCCCAGGAGCGAGACCGCCTACATCCCTTTCACAAGTAAATAGCAATATGCAACTTTCCTTTTCGCTGCAGGTTTATTTGATAATTGTGAGTTGGGGTGTGTGTGGAGATTTCTGGGTGTTGGTGKTTTTTTTTTTTTTTGTCTGCTCGGTAGCCTTTTTGGAAGGTGACCCATTTGTTTCTGACCAAGAGCACCTAGGAAAACCTGCCCCCTAAGAGGAGTTACTCATCTCAGTGAGGGAAAAGGGATGGAAAGACAATTACTGTGTCTTGCGACTAACGTAATATGTGACTCAAAATGTTAAGCAAGAGTGCTGACGTGATAGCCTCTTCCCCACAACTTGAATTCAGTCTGAGAGGCGGCGGGTTGAAATGTGAAGTAGTTCTCCTGAAGCCAGGTTGCTCTGGCTTTGCATCCAAAGCTGCTAGAGTTGGAAGTTAGTCTGTAACCTAGAGAAAATGGAACTGTTTTAGGGTCTTATTCCTATTACAAACACAAAATTTAGAGGTGTCTGCTGTAGTCTTTGTGTTTTGATTTAGCAGGTAGAAAGTGCATTTCATGCAAGAAAGCAAGAGGGTGCTGTGGCGGTGAAGCAGCCTCATGGTGTCAGGGCCTGCAACCCTAGCTCCTGCTATGGCTCAGGCAAAACCTGCAAAGTAATCTCATCATTTCTTCCTCACCAGACGCTCCTCTGTCATTCTTGGATTTGTTGTACGATGCAGATTTGGATTTCATCTCTGTGTGGGAATGGGTGCTGGTGTTCCTTTTGCAGGATAAGATGGCTGTGAGGTGTTTTTTCTGCCCTTTTCTGATGTGCCTGTCCGTATCTCTACTCCAGGAGGTTTGAGGAGCTTTGAATCAGACTGTGAAGGGATGGTTCCTTGCAGGGGCTCCTCGTGTGCAGGGTGTGGAGAAGCTGAGCTCTGTGCAAAGGACAAATAATTTGTTTAACTTGGCATTTTTAGATTTCAGAATATGGCTTTAGACCAAGTCTGAGTGACAATAAAAATAATTATTCTATGAGAAAATTGGACAGTTACGGGAAATTCAGTAAGTCTCCTAGAAAACTGAAGTTTATTTTGAAAAAATGAAAAAAAAAAGGGGGGTGGGCTTTTTTACCTTTGTGTTGAAATTATTAAAAAAAAAAAAAGAAAACAAACCAAAAGTTACTATGATGACTTAATTTTTGATGCATTTTCGTCTGGGAAATATCAATATAGAGAATTCTTATGCTACTAGGGGAATCTTATCTTCCTGTTCTGCACATGAGTAAAGTCTTGAGTAAGCTGACTTGTTCCGTTAGGATATTCTGCCAGTGTTATTTCTTGTGGAGAGCAATTGTCTGCTGTGGTTTGCTGGGTACTTCTTCAGAAAAGCGATGCTGTAGTCCCGCTGAGGCAGGGGCCTATTACTACTTAAGTATAGTGCTATCAATTGGAAAAGGATATGCATTGAGAAAAGAAAATGTACTATTGCTGTCATTAACGGCTGAGGTCTGTATTCTTGTTCGGGAGTGGTTTCCCTTGTTCCAGTCTGTACTGGGGTCTCACTGAAGCATTATTAGCAATTTTATTGGCGGTACGTACTAAGGTGATCTTGCTCTTAGAACTGTCTGCATGCACTTGGTTTCTCTCCCTTGTGTGCAATGATGCACTAATCTGGGTGATGCTCCTGATGCTTTATACGTAGAAGAGCATAGCTGTTGCAAATACTTCCTGCAACACATAAGGTTTTTCAAAATTACACGTTGCAAACGTTAGTTTAAAAGAGGCAAGAAATTCGGACTTAAAAAGGATGTGAATCACAGAAATGTCCCTCCTTGTCACTACTCTCTTCCCTAACTTACCTCTTCCTCCCTTTAAACCATGCATTTATGGTTTGGGTCTCTGAGCTTGAGCACAAATTGTTTCATTTCTTCAGGTAGCAGATACGGAAGGAAGTGAAGCTTTAGGTAAATAAACATTCATTTTGTTGTGGAAACCATGCGCTGCCTTGTGGCAGCACGTTGCATAAAGTGCCTTCGAAGGGTATTGGCTAGATCATCTTGCCTGTGGGAGAGCTGCCAAGAGGCTGAGCTCCTCAGCCTAGGGGTTAAAGGGATTGCAGTCTGACTCAGGACAAACCAAAGGTGAGCGAGCCCATCTGTGAGCTGATGTCCCATAGAAAAGAGTGTGCTTCCTTTTGCCCCCAAAATGTTTTGTGACTGTTTTCATGCTTACCTCAGAGCCAGTCACAGGATGTAGCGCATTCGTGTGACTCCTGTTGCATTGTACTGCCCTAGACGATGTTTTTTTAATGAAGAATCATTTCCCAAAATATGTTGTACTGTGTTTTGCAATAGGGTGGCAAATACTGCTTTGTTTGTCAACTATGGGATGTACTATGGATGGCAAATGATTCATTGCCTAACAGGCAAGAATTTAATTTGTAAGAAATGTCTTTAGTTTGCCTTTAAGACATCTGTCTTTTTTGTACAGAAGTCTTGTGAGAATGATAAGAATTTGGATGAACTTTCACAAAGGTAGTTAAGGTAAGTGGGAGATTAGGCATCTAAAACCTTGGCAGATTTGGCAGTCACTTTAAAAAAAAAAGTAGCTGTGATTTTATTTCTGACTTCAAGGAAACTTAATTTTATACCTTGCTTTGGGATGTGACATGCACAGTTGTTATCCCTGAAATTGGACAAAAGCAAAGCAGTTGGGTCTGCTTTGGAAAGGATTTCAGTTTTCTTCTGGAAGTCCGTGAACTTTAGCAGATCACAATATACCTCCCATCCAGGAAAGTGTTGTGTGGTTTGAGGTTTTATTATAGACTTTTTCTACAGCTCCACTCAGGGTAGATTCATGCTTAAATGGAAGCCCAGCAAGGCAAAAGCCAGGTGTTTAGGATGTGGCATTGGTGACTCAGTAGGTGGTACGCTTCCTTCTCCGTCAACATTAAACAAGTGCCCTTGTGTGGTAACAGGGATGGGTTATTTCTTGGCTGACATGAAAAAAAACAAGGTCACTACTAAGACTTTAGGACTTGTACAGGAAGGTCTTCTGTTCTCTGTAGTGAATGGGAAATTAGCCTCAGGATCACTTCAACTGAAAAAAACGACATCCTTTAAAAATGAAAGCTGTAAGTGTTGTATTGCTATAGAAGCAAGAAACCCCAGCTGATGTCAGGGTCCCATCGTGCCTCATGTAAAAATAAGGACGAGTAAATGGGGAATTCTCCCTGCTCATGTTCAGATGGAAACACAATTGAGTGAGCACCAGAGTTACCTGAAAGGGCACGGGTGAACTTGGAGCTGGGATCTCAGTGGGGTACATTAGCAGAGCTTTACCTTTCCTGTCTCTGAGCAGGTATGTGAACAGTATGGTCTGTCCAGTTACCTATCACTTACGTGCTTGAACTTGAATTCATTGGATTTGATGCTCCCTCTGCAGCTTGCTGTTTGCTACTGATTTGGGGACTGATTTGCCTGCCAGAAGGGTAAGGGAAGGACAGATATTATTCTGGCTGTTCAGTTGTGACATGTCTGGGCTTTGTGTGTCTGGGAAGTGAGAACTGGGTTTAATTGTACCTCTAAGCTGTGTCTTTGGGCTGAAAAGGGCCAGTCTTGGTGGTGCTGCCATTCGAAGTCCCCTGGGGCTCCAGTGCTCGGACTCTGTAGAGAGGCACAGGAGAGGTCCCTTCAGCTCTCAGAGGTCTCCCTCCATCAAGCCTGCAGATGCAGGAATAAAACTGTATATCCCACAGTTTCGAACCTCTCTGAAACCTGCCAGGGCTCACAAATGACCAAACCATGCATGACTCTTGTTCTGCTTTAAAAAAAAAAAAAAAAAAAAAAAAAAAAAGTAAAAATCACATCTTGGAGCAGTAAAAATGTTTTTTCACCTTAAAGATTGTTATTTCAAAGGATATTTTCTTAGCAACTGAAAAAGGAACTGGAAATCCCATATTATTTCTCCTTCCCTCCCTCAGCCAGGTCCTTTCGGTGCCCAGAATTGTATCTAGTGTGAGCAAAAGGCTCCCTGGATAGACTGTGAGATGTTTGAAGACAGAGCATTTAGGTGGTGTTTGCCACCTGGCCCAAGCATAGCTGGATGGCTGCTGCAGCGGTCGGTTAGACAGGAGATGGCATATCCATTGCAGATGGCACAGTTAGGAGTTTTCTTTTCCAAAGTCTGCTTTAAGGGACAGAGGGGAAAATCTTAGAGATTTTAATTGTAAAATGGAGAGAATGGTGCTTCTGAAGTAAGCACATCAGGTATAGAAAAACACAGAGATAGCTCACTGGTCTGTGCATGTTCCCACAGACAGTAAAATACACCATTGTTTCTCTTTGGCTACAACTGGACCTGAACATGGAATTAAACAGCAAAATTTGGAGTCCTGACAAAATGAAAAACTTTTCTGAGCTCAGTTCACATTTAAAATCTGCTTTATTGTAGCCACAGAAACCAAAAAACATTATCATAAACTCCAATTCTGCAGCACAGTTTTACAGCGAATAGCACCTTCTGTATCTCCAGAATTACAACCTACGTAGGCTCTTAGTCTTGTTAGAAAGATCACAGTACACCTTCTCAGTGTAAGGGTTTGAGCCTCGTTGCCTGTCAAGATTACAGTAGATATGTGTTTCTTCTTCCTGTGGAAATGGCATCTACATTATTTTTTTTACTACATTAAATCATTACATTGGATTATATAGCGTTACATTAAGCAGTTTCAGAAAAATGTATATGTCTTTCTGAATGCTTTTATGGCCTCACTGGTGTTTCAGTGGAAATCTAGATGTCCTAAATGTTTGTGTTATCAAAGGGAGTTAGATCCTTAACCTCTGTAGGGACCTTTGAAAACCCTMTTAAGTGCCCATCTGTGCTTAAACAATTTTGAAAAGCTGATCCTTAATCTCTCTCCGCCTCATTTGCATTGTTCTGTAGTAACATAAAGAAATACCCGGGCTAGTATTGTTCTGTTCTTGCTTAGAGTTAGCTGTCATCTTGACTTCCTTGAAATTGCCCACAGAGAAATAGTTGCTGATAAGTGGAAATAAACCTGGTACCTTTCCCCCTGTATTTTGTAAAAAAAATAAAATGCAGCAGTTCTGCAGCTTGAAAATATTTATAAAAATACATGAAATATTTTTTTCCTTTTTTTTTCAGACAGCCAGATAAGAAGCAATAGTATCAGTGAAACATTGCAGGCGAGTATTATGTGGCTCGCTTATAAGAAAGAGGAGTGGCAAGTTACTAATCTTGGGAGTTTTGCTGTCCCAGGTGGTGGGGGTTAAAAGGTGATACTCTGATTTACTGCGACATGAAAACCTGTGTCATGGTGCACATGGAAGCAAGGCTCATTTGAAAGGCAGACCAGGAAAACAGGGCATGAAAGAAGGTAATACAAAATTAGGAAATGCAGGTTGTGGTGATACTTTTGTCAGTTGTTGGTTCATAGCTGGAAGCAGATCTTCTGTAAGCACTAAGTAATCAGTGGCACCTGCTAGTAAGCTGTTACATTCAGGACAGGAAGGAGGAAAGGAGTATGTGTGCCTTTACTGGTAAGGGTAGTTGCTGGTGTAATAGTTCCGCTATAGTGTAACTGTCTGTACCGCCTATATTTTAAAAAGAGAGGGTAGGAAAAATACCTTGAGTTATATCCTGCTTAGTCATGTACAAAGGAACAAATGCTGAGGAAAGTTTTCACTGAACTATAATGCTTACTCATGGTGGGTGTTTTATGATTTCTTAGCTGGAGGCTCAGCTGGGGATTAGTGCTACAGAGAGACACCCAGGGAATGACTACAGGGGGAAACAGTGGCCCAATTAGTCTTGGGCTTCCAGGCAATTTGTACCTGGTGCTGATGTTGGAAACATTTTCTTTTTCTAGGGAATTTTTGTCTTTTTGAAAAGCTGAAAATCTTTTTGCTGGGTGGATTTTAGTTCTTCTGATGAAAATTTGCAGTTTGCTGGGGAAAACAAAGCCTCTACTTGGAGGGAACTGTTCTGATGGACATACAGATGGCTTTAGATGGAAACATTTCCTACCAGCTCCACACATTCAAAAGAAACTGTTTCTGAATGAGCTTCCCTAGTGACAGTGATGCTATTCCAGTAAGTCTCATGCAGGCAGAATGTCCGTGGATTGGCATATGGTTGTGTTCATTGCAAGCTGTCCAACTTGAAGTTACTTTCAAGACAAGTAATTTTCGTTCCAAGACTCTTTGCATTGTGCAGGAGCAGCCGCAGAACACCTTGTTTTCAGTAACAAATTTACTGTTATGTATAATAACTCCTGTAATGTGAGGCATTATATTGAGCTATGTGATCTAACAGCTATGATTGCTATGACCTGCAGTAAACAAAACGCTAGTGTTTTTTTGCAAAGAATGAAACTGATTCATAGCAAAGCTATATGAGTTTCAGCATGCTCTACTGGTGATGATTTGAAGGTACTTTGTGGGCTTTCACTCTCACGCAAATTTAAATTGTTCCCAAATTTCCAGCAGAATAATTGTTTACATTTGAGTACTGATAAAGACACAGCTCTTTAAAGCTTACAGGAGCTGGGTAGTTTGAGTGGCAGCTGAACCTCCCTTCAGCAGAGAAAGAGGAAGGTGAACTCCAGTGGATGTGAAAGTAATGTAAGATACTTGCAAGCACTACATGGCAGGAAAATCTTTGCTCAGGTTGGTCTGGCTGTCTGGGGAAGTGTTGGAGTACAAATGATGAAAGATGTGAAGATCTTAAAAGATTGGGATCTGCAGGAAAAAAAGGTTGGAAGGTGAAGGGCAGGGAAGAAGCCAGTCCATCAGGGAAGCCTGACTGCCATAATCATGGCTGTTTTCTCCTTATGCTCTTTCCTTGCCATCACTCAAAGCAGATGTGTCTTTTTCTCCTGGCCTCCTCACTTTTTCTCCTGAAACTGCTAGGGTCACAGCTAAAGTGCTCTTCCAGGCATGGCTATTACTCAGGATGTGCTATCTGTACTGGGCTCTAATCCCAGCCCCTACTGATGACAAAGGGCCTCATTGGCAATCACGGTTATATTACCATCAACAGAGAGAGCGGAGGTCAAATGAATGCCTGGATTAACCCAAAAGGATCTCGCAGGGAAGCAACAAGAGTGGTGTCCTGGCATGTTGTGAACCTGGATTTACTCTTAAATTTGCCAGTGCTGCATGAGCTTTGTATTGAGGTAGTGCTCACCTTACAGTGCACACTGAGTCCATCCAATGGARGTGAGGAGCATTGGGTGGAGGTGGACGGGGGAGAAGGAATCGGAGCCCATAGCTGACAGACGTTGTGCAGCTGCAGGTTTTCATATCTTCATCTCAATCATCTATTTGTGGCGTTGGTGATTCCCATGACCTTGGGATTTTGCTGTGAAAGGAAAGTTTTAAAAATTACCATCATTTATTTATAATTATAAATAGTAATAAAAACAGAGACAGTTTCTGGGCTCAGTAAATTCCTCGCACCAGGATTCCCCCTTGACACCGATCTCTGTTCCAGGCTGCCCTCCATTCCCTTTCTGCACTTAACTTTCCCTCCTCCGAACAGTAACCCTGTGTTACTCCCAGTAGCTCGGTTGCACCATAGTGCCCCATGGTGTCGGTCCCACTGTCTCTCCCACCCCAAGGCCTCCTGCACTATTGCTGTGCTCTGATGGGGAAGGATTTTAAGCAAGAACAAGTCCAGAATATTTAAATTAATCTATAAATTAGCTTCAGAGAAGTGATACCTGAGTATGCTATTTCTGCATGTTTCCAAACAAACTGTACATTTTTTCAGAGATTTTAAAGCAGCTTTGTAGGCTGAGTATGGCAAAAATCAGTGGAATCAGCAAATACTGACCTTTATGATAGAACAGGATATTAGCTTTAGTAATTGTGGCCCAGGTCGGGTGATCTAGATCTGGGAAGAAAATAAAGTCAATTTGCCTCTTAGTATGATCTGATATTTCTTAACATCTGATATCTAGGAATAAATGTCATGTCATAAAACCACAAAGTTACGACCAGGAAAATAGCATGGAGGTTTTAAAATAAAAAAAGTTTTTTTTTCTTTTTTCACTTGGGCCAAAATCGTGTGATATTTTTAAAATAAAAAAAATATTGTTCTAGGTATGTGGTAATATGGATCTATTAACTGCCTGGAATAAGGAATCAGATCTCAAATGCCTTGTACCTGAGCTGTTTTTTTAAAAAGCATACAGTCAGTACATATGTTTGAGCTGTACTGATTCACACCAGAAGAGAATCTGGCCATTTAGTGRTTTGGGCTTTTTGGCTGAGTTTTGCTACAAGCGTGAAAGTTAAATAGTAATATTGACTCAGTCAAGGCATTGTATAAGCCTTTTTCACCTTCCCCTGGTCCCCAAATTTGTTAATATGTGTTAGTCTGGACTTTCTGGGAGTGACTGAAGATTCTCTTTTTTATATTTGTCTGGATTTAGATAGGGCTAGAGTCTTTGAATTCAAGTATCTCATTCCTACCTTATAGAGAGACCAGACCCAGGATCCTTACATCATTGTCATGAGAAGCCTTACCAGTGAAAGTCTACCAGTAATCAGAGTAGGTTTACCCAAAATAGAAAGGCTGGGGAGGACTCTCCTCCCTGAAATGAATGTATCTTGAGTTTTATCAGTTTTCATTTTTAATCTTTGTTCTTTAACCTGAACACCCTCAATATTAATTGAAATTAACGTCCTTTTAAACATCAGGCAGCTCTGTCAGCCAGCACAAGAGGCTGCCTCTAGATAGATTTTGGCCTCAAGCACGTCATGAAGTTGCCAGTCATCAGCTGAGCTGTAGCAACTGATCACACATGTTTTCTTAGACAAATGCTTACAATTAATATGAATGGAAACTGCATGTACAGCTTCCCTAGTGAGATTTGGACTTTTTGTCCAATTTTAAAGTATTTTTTATTTTGTTCATTTTACTCCAGAGACATCTGTTTGCTTTTATTCCAATGGAAATTAAAGAGCTAACCTCGGTCAAAGTTTAAATTTATTATTAGTGTTACATTCTGATGTTTCAGAAATTTAATCAAGCCTAAGTTTGCTCAAGGAAATCAGCTCCTCTTATTAGCCTAGCCTCCTTTTACTCTTAAGTTCTTCATTGACAAGTTGTGTTGCATTTTGTTGGGCATAATTAAAATTAACCTTCTATTTGCCTGAATCCAAGACAATACTGAAGCTAAGGCAACACAACCTCATACAGTCTTAGAACAGGCTTTGGGAACATACATTTCTAAGCCATTTCATTTATTGCCTCTTAATATCTGTCAGCGATAGAAGCTCATGCTTATGCGTGATGTTCCAATTCTATGGCCCCTCCCGAAGAATGGGGAAATGTTGGATTGGATTGATTTTAATTCTACTGAAATGCTTTGCCATTTTTTAAATTGTCAGCATCTGGATGTCTCTGGAATTGTCACTGGTGGAAAAAGACGTTCTTTCTATGGCTGAAGAGAAAGACTGATTTTGACAGAGGACTGAACTGAATTGTTTAAGTATTGTACATCCGGGGCCTTCCAGAAATTCCATTAAATTGTCTGGGCATATAGACGAGCTCAGCATTAAACCAACTTTCATGGAATAATAAATACTGGTTTTTGAAATTAAGGAAGTCAGTCAGTCGATGGAGCCCATGAATGGAAGAAGGGGAAGTCACTCTGTATAGCTGTGTAAACACAGATCCTGCTGTATATAACTCAAAATAAGACTTTGCAGCTTAACATGTGCACTTCTGAATTCTTACATCATACATCTTCAGCGTTTCCTCTATAAAAGGGTCAGAAAATTCTGTTAGAGCTGTTTGCTTTGAAATAAGTTATTCAGTACTGCATCCATCTAATCCAAAGCTTTTCCATCAACACTAGACTGAAAGTTTCCTGTTCTTTGGTTTTTTGTGGTCTACCTTCTTACTCACCATAACCTCTTGACTGCCAGGTCATACATGACTTGTAAGTTCAGACTTGCGTTTGATTATAATACGAGCTCCTAAAACCCTTAATTTGGTTACTAATTCCATTGGGAAAGACTGAAATACGAGTTTGAAAACAAAATGTTATCTGTTAGAAAAGCCTGTTTTACTAGTATGTAAAAAATGTCCAGTTCCATCTAAAAACAGKTTTTTTTGTCTTTGGATATAACATTCTGGTGACATCAGAGGCACACTTACTATATTATTTTTGGCCCATTCACAATGGCTTTAACTCTCTGTCTTGTCTCAGCCAAAATTGTGTCAAAAGGGGTCAAAAAGGAGGATATAGTAGCCACACTAAGAAGGTCATTTTTGCTTAATATGTTGGGTGTGCTCACTTAAACCCTGGGGCTTAGTATCTGAAGAACATTTGATTAGCTTGGATCAAGTACAAGTGCTTCTATACTGGAAACTAATCCTGATAGATTTTACAGGATGTTTCAAGTTACTAAAACACAAAAGTCTGGACGACGGCAAGTTAGAGGGAAGGAGGACCCTGCTGGGCTTGCCTCTGGAAGAAACGTCAGATGCATAACGACTCATTTACTTTAAGGAGGATGAGTGAGAGGGCGTTGGGACACTGACTAAGGCTGACAGACCCTTGATGGCTGGGGAGATGGGAGTTACACACCATTTCCATTATGTTAATGTCAACTTAAAAACAGAAATGTCAATCTTTGTAACTCTCTCTGTTCCACATAGCCTTCTAGCAGCTAAATACAAATAACAGCCTAGCTGCCGTGTTCCCCCTCCCCAAACTCTGTGCAGCACTCTGCTCTTAGTTATGTCTTTTAAGGTGAGTCCACACCCCTGGACGGTAGTGAACATTATGGGCAGTAGGGCGCATATTCTTCATGCAAAATAATGTGAAATCTTGGCAGAGGCTGTAAAAACCTTCCTCTGACTCCCACTGAGAGTTCCTTGAGACTGGGAGTGATTGCTGCAGGGGAGATGTTAGAAACAATGTGATAGACAAGGGAGAATCTTCAGGCTTATGAAAGGGGAAAGAGAACTGGCAGAAGTACACRTGATCAAACAACACCAGAGATGGAGTGAGAAAAAGACATGCGTAGACCAGGAGCCTGCTGCTGAGATGCCTCTCAAACTGTATTTTCTCCACATGGTTCTTTTTTGGGAACCTGCATGTGCTTCTCTACCTCTGGGGAGTTGAGAAGGCAGAAAAATGCTGCTGTGCACCTGACAGTCCATGCTGCTTGCTGGAGAAGCAGTGGGTAGCAAAGATATTCTTTCTGTTTTTAAATATGATCAGTGATGAGGTCCTGATATGAACAACCTATTGAATAATCCACTTCAGCCTTGTTTTATATCTACTTTAAAATCTTTTTAAATGGCTTTCGAGTCAGGACAGAATCAAAACTAGACTTGGTGTTGATGTAGGCCACTTCATCATACAGGGAAGTCAGAGCTAAACTCGCAGGCTTTTCCTGCCAGTGTGAATGTCAGATGTAGCGGCCTGCAGTGATTCTGATGTTTGTGCAATGCTCTTTTCACCAGGGTTCCTCTGAATCGGCTGCGGCGTTCACGGCTGTTGTCGTAAGCCTCRAGGGTCTTCCCATCTGTGTGTACTTTGGTGTGAGAATGGAAGCCTGGGATGTTGTGGATTGACCTCTTGAAGTAGAAATTCAGATCTTGCTTCTAACAGTCTTTGGATAGCCCACCTAAGCAAATACTTAGGTTTTTGAAAAATTTGAGAAATCTATTCTTTTCTGCTTAGCTTTTGTTATCAGTAACTGGTGGTTTCAACACCATTTCAGTAATTTCATGAGCTCTCATGTTACTGATGCTCTGTTTTCCAAATGGTCAGTTTTAGGTGCCATTTTGTTTGTAATAAAGCATGATTTTAAAAAATTGTTTCTATTTCTGTTAGTCCTAGATCTGAAAAGAACAAAGATCTRTCAGATCTCCAATTTGTGAAGTGGGAGTCAATGAAATGGAAATCTTGTGTGAAAGATTATGTTCACATTACAGGCTTGGAAAAAACCTTAACAACCCCGTCCCCTGAAAATGCTGATATGATTTCTGTTGTCTTTTTGCGTTGAAACAGTTATGTCTTAAGACCTTATACTGAATTCATTCAAGTTGGTTGCAAGTCTTGCACTGATCTCGGTTGAAGAATCAGGCCATAGTGAAATTAACAACATAAACAATGTCTCCAGGAATAAATGCCAAGGAGGCAGGAGAAGTGGCCTAAATTTCTATGTCTTTGACTTAGGTCAGGAAGAAAGAAAACAACAAGGACAGTGTTCTTTTCACAGAGAAACGGACAGGAAGCACGAAGTGTGAAAGAAGTCGATTATGTATTTTCACTGCTGTTTATTGGAAAGCAGTGAGAACCTTTTTCCTGCCTACTTTACCATGAGGAAGGGTTGAACTAAAAAAAAATTGATTTTTAACTCCTAACTTTTCTACAAACCTTTTATGTGACCTTAAGCAAGTGACTCTAACCATTTTCTTAGCCTCATTTGTTCTCATTTGCAAAATGAGGATGGGAAGTCTTTTTTTTGTTAGCCTTAGACATGGGATTTTTCTTATCTAGCACTAGTCATCACTAAAACTGTAAAAAACTAAAAAAGTTAACCTTTTTGTCTAAGTTACTCTCTTCCTAGAGAGCAAAGAGAGATGAGCACCTACAGAGCCATCCCATCCCATCCCATCCCATCCCATCCCATCCCATGGATGGAATGAGTTGTCATTTGAATGTGCCCATCTCCTTTGACTGTATGAGGAGACTTTATGACCAGTTCTTAGTCAGTGCCTCATTTTTACACAGGAGACTGTAAGCATGGACTCTCTCTGTACAACACCTACCATGTCTGGGGTCCCACTCTGTTTTTATTTGTACTAAGAAATATGAACTGGAAGCAATGGTATCACGGGAGGGGTAGAAGACCCTATCTGGGTAGCTCCTAAGACTCTTACGACTTCCTGCGATCTGTAAAACAGGATCACTTGTTGTATGATACCCTCATTACAAAATGAATTCAAATATTCACCCATAGGATTTGCAGGCACTTGGACAAAAGAAGGTTAATAAAAAAGCATTGCTGGAAACAGACTTGTTCTCAAAACATTTTTTAGGCCAGTTTTACCTAGCATCATTTTGCAGGTAATTTGCACCTCTGTGTGCATGTACAGTATGACATGTTTCCACTAAGCCCAGACCCATTTCCATTTCTGTGCAGAAATCATGTCAGACACATGGTTTGGCACAAGTCAAACTGAAAGCATGAAGTGGGTAACCAACTGGCATTCATACCTTGTAGGTTTATTCAACTGGAGATGAATAGACTTGCTGTTTCCAGAAGACTGCTTTTCTGAAGAAAGCACTTGTATAAGAGTTGTAATGAAAGAGAAAAAAGGTTTAAGCCCTCAGCCTTGCTTGAAATAATAGGAATTAGACCATAAAGTCACCACCAGCAGCTTTATCGACCAGGGATGCTGGGTGACACAGTGGGCCTGCAGAAGTCCAAATACCCTGTGTTTAGTGGCCTGGGATTTCACCCACCTCAGACCACGTAGCTGCAATATTGAATCAGCTTTTGTTGTCCTGAGAATATTTATGATTGTGAGAGCAGAAATCTTAAAAACAAAACACAACAAAAAACCCCAAAACCCAAGCTGGGATTTTCTTCTGTGTGTGTATGTGTATTATTTCTGGCTACCATGGCATTTTTCCTATGAAATTTGGCTTTGTTCAGTTGATAGTATCACTTTGGTCAAACCAACTACATTTCCAGACCTGGGCTGCACAGACCATTACTGAGGTGAACAGAGGGGCTTTTAACAAATAACCTCATTAAGCTGTTATGCTTTTTGCTCAGCAAGAAAATGTTCAATGTGCAGTGTCACAGTTCTCTGGGCTCCTCAAACCAAGTGGAATTTGCCCACCTTTTCATGAGGCGCTTCTTTTCTCTTGTCACATGTTCTGTGCTGTTTACCACACATGAGTTACAGATGGTAATTTTAATTTAAGAACCCAAATGTAATAAATTCAGCAGATTACTATTTGGCCAGGATTGAGTGCTGAGATTAGTCAATTGACTATTATGGAAAACACATCAGCCAACCTCATCCCTGACCAGAGAGCAGTGGTTCCATCCCATTACAAACAAAGCCTTTGTTATGTCTTCCTTGCACTGTGACTCTAGTCTCTACTGTGCATTTGTTTCCAAAGCAAAACAAAGAATTCATAATCCTTGGCAGTTTGAATATTTCAACTTGGATTTTCCTGTTATACAATTTACCTACTAGCTGATTGAATATAAGAGATGAGCTCACTGCTGAGGAACAGTATGTTTTCAGATGCCTTCAGCCCTATTTGCTTCTAGTGCAGCTTTAACCAAGAGAGTACTGTAAAGCAGAGTCTAAGGATCAGCGTGCTAGTGCTGCTACCTCACACTCTACACTATAGAAGGACTCAAGCTTGCTCATTTGGATATAGTTTTCAATAGATCCCAGAGTCTGGCACTCTGTGGCTAAGGTTTGGGTTATATCATTGTTACACATTCAAGAAAACAAGAGCTTTTTTTTTCTTGGTAGGTTTGGAAAAATTTACTAGTTATTTTTATTTGGAGTTTTTGAGCATAAATAGGATAATATATAAACTTACAAATATTTATTACTAGATACATTATAGTCTGTATTATTTAATTACATTTTACAAACATGAACATACATAAATGCATTATTTATATTCACTGTGATGAAACTGTAGAGGGGTATGGATAATCAAYGTGCATCATACAGCTTTTACTGTTTTACCTGTATTCGGCCTATTGCTTTCCTCCTGGTTATTTATAACATGTCTAGACTTTATCAGATTTAATGAAAAAAATCAGAATGGCAACAAAGATTTCATTTTTCCTCCAAATGTGCACCAAACTGACCCTGGCTTGGAGTGCAGGATGAACACCTTCCTGCAGTGCAGACAGTCTGGAAGTCCTGTCATGTTGCAGGGTATGTACTAGGGAGAGATTTGAGCTTTTCAGTGTAACCCTCACGAAACTTAATTTTCCAGTGAGTCATGTGATATCACTTCCTTATTATTTTGGCTATTCTGTTTAGACAGGTTTTAAGTGTTTCATTTTTTATTCCCAGGAATTGAAAACAAGATCCAAAGAAGCATAGCAGAGGAAAGTAGGAGGATAACATGTAAAAGATAACGTGTAAAAGGCTTTAAGGTACTGGGCTGCTGTCTTGTCTTTTTTGTTTTGTTTTGTTTTGGTTGTTGTTGTTGTTGTCCTTTATCAGTGTAAACTGCATGATCAGTTAACCATTGGTCATGACGGGGTCTTCAAAAAAGCAACTATTAATTTAGAAAGTGGAGAGACTACCCGAGTAAGGACTGCACCAGTATTAGGCCTGAAAGATGAGAAATGAGTAAGTCTTACTTTTTGGATGAATATTTGTAGGATTAACATATAAAGTTGAAAGTTGATCGAGAGAGAGGAAGTGAAAATGGAAAGAATGACACTTCTGTGCAGGCTCCTCTGCCAACCATTTGGTTTCTCTGAGAGTGCTTTTTTTGACATTTAGTAACAATTATTTGGTTTATTTTAGTATTTGGGGATGTCAAGGCCCTGACCAAGACTGGGGATTTGTTATGCATTACACCCTGCACATGTAGGGACAGCTCTGTTCATACGACTTGCAAAGTGTAGGAACAGAAATAAAGACACACAAAGGTGCTATTTGTTTCCACAGGGTGATGGAAAAGGTCAAACAGCAGGTCACTGGCATAGCCAAGAGTAAAGCCCRAGTGTGCTGACTCCTGCTCTTGTGTCCTGCTTACTAAACTTTGCCTCCTTTAGCAGGAAAATGGCAGCCAAAATGCTGCAATAGTCTGGGGTGGGAACAGGGGTGGGAAAGATGCAGAGAAAAAAAACATGTTCAGCTTTTTACGAAGCTGCCATAATCATGATTTGTCACTAGCAGTGACAAAACTGCCTGTGCAGTTTTTGTCTATTGAGTTCGGCTCTTCACCCAAATTTGTTAGCGGGTCTTGACTTCTCATGCTCCCTCTATTTCAGCATTTCTCTCTGCATAGCGACTATACAGTCTGATACTTCATTTGATTGTTTTGTAACTTCCCAGTCACGAATAGTGTATACACCCGATAGCAATATATGAAATTAGGCATCTTTAAGTGGTGAAGTGATGGAAATTTAAAGCCTGGCAAATCATCTTTTCAGGAAGAGTTGGACAAATGTTCTGTCCATTTTCCTGAAGCCTTTACACACTGGCACATGACATGTACGGTGGTTGCCATAATCTTTTATTAGAACTGTTTTTCCATTTCTGACACTGAACAATACCATGGTATCTGCAGCATTCATTGTGTTCACTGTCGGAAATGGATAAAGCATACCATGCATATGGTAATAAAGCTAAGTGCCTGCCAGCTCCAAAGACGTATCTGGTAAGTACTGCATGGGTAAGAATTAACACGCTCAGAGTATGATAGGAGTGTTGGGCTTGGAGTCATTCTCCTGAACAGTGAGTTGATTTAACTTTTACCATTTACCACTGAGACCTAGATTTATGTGTTTATAGTCATTTCTATGTCAATACGTCAGTGCTTAATGCAGATCAGTTCCCTCTGAAGTAGACAGGAACGATCAGATTTCCTCTTTACTGATGGGTGAACTGGAGCCACAGAAAGACTTCATGACTTGTTCACACAGCCAGCCAAGATGAAACAAGGGATTCCCAATTCCCAGTTTGTTGTTCTGGTGATTGGTGGAGTCTGTTTCCATTCCCAAGCAGTAATGTCTGTCCTAAACCCATTAAGAACACTCCTTCCTATTCTATATTCCAAACTAGAACAAACTGTACTGATCTGACCCCAGTTGTGAAGCTATAAATTTAATTTACAAGGTCATTTATATGGGAGGAGAAGTAGTGTCAAAATACAAGAATCTATGCAAGGAGAAAACAGAAGAGGCATAGATAACATAACCCCTATAAAATGTCTCCACATGTGATTTGTGTGGAAACAGTTGCTCTGAGATCAGAAGGAAATCTGTTGCTTTTGGCAAAACTGGTAATTCTACAGCTCAGTAGTTATTAGGGCCTCTGTGTGATACTTTCTGAGCTATGGACTTATCTTAAAGACTTCCTGTTTTGCAGCTTTCAGTCCTGTCAAGATGTATGCCTTAGCATGATTCAATTCTGTTGTTATAATGATATCAAGATTTACAATGAACTGGTAAAAGCTTAAAAGATAGTATGACAGCAAGCATAAAGATGAACATAATCTGGAATGGAAAGAAGGAAGAGTACAGAAGAAAATTTCAGACTGGATTTTGATTTAGCAGTATTTTAGGCACTCCRTGTTTTCTATAACTCCGTCAGTCCAGTGAGCCTATCCTCACTATAACACTTGTTAGCACTAAAAAACCCTTTTTTTCCCCTGTCAGCTAGCTGTTGTAATGCAGTGTCATTTAAAACAGTTGCAGGAGATAGAAATTACCAAATTAAATTTATCAGATTTGAAAAATATTAACAACGTCATTACAGAAGTAACTAGAGGATCTGTGCTAGGTGCTGGCACAGTTAAGCATGCAAACAGAGGTGGTCTATTCATTGGTAGCTACTCTAAGTGATGTTAATCAAAATAGGGAACAACCATCTCTGTTTTAAGTTGTGGGCCCACATGGCTCATTTTGAAGCTAATAAAGACAATTACAGCTTCATTCCTGTGGAACTGTGGAGAGAGCTGAAAAATAAACTGTTATTTGGCAAAAGGATCTGACCATTCAAGGTCTTCCAAAGGCAGTAAAGGGTCTGACCATCAGTGGGAAACACTACAAAATCTTCCTCTTTGAAAAGCTTGTGAAAGTAATACAATACTGACAGTGTCCTATCTCAACCCTGCTGAAACCCAATCTACCTCATACTAAATTACAACAAAAAGCCATGAAATAAATTGATCTTAAAATCACAAATCAATGCACTTGGGAAAAAATGATGTCAAATCAGAGTTCTTAACTCCCAAAGACAGGGCAGATAGAAACCCATCTTCTATGGACAGTGTGTGTGCTCTCAATTTCAGTCAATTTTATGCATCGGGGTACTCGGGTGCTACTGAAATGTGGTCCTGTAAAATAGAGAGATCAAGTAAATAGCATTACAAAGCACAGCAGAACCAGGTATTTTACCAGCAGTGCTTGAGGTGTTGGACAGCACTTTGTCTACAGGTTCAGCTTTCTTTCCTAAGTAATGTAGCATGCATCTCAAGGAAATAGATCCAAGCATGAATAGAGTTCTCATCTGAGGTTTCTCCACACTCTAAAGAAAATATTAGCAAGCTAGGGGGAGAATGGGCAATTCCCATCGATCTGCAAGGCAAACCAGGAGGGGCATGTCACACTTGTACAAGCTCTGTGTTAGAACTGATAGAAATGTTAAAACATGAGAATGTTTCTGGTGAAATGCACACAGAACAGAACACTCAAAGCAAGAAACCTGGAAGAGATCTGCCCTTCCATACAGCATTGCACTCCATAATTAACTTGCGATGCAGCACAACTCTAAGCAGCATGTGGGCAACTATTTTCTCCAAAGCCACAAGTGATGACTTTAGTTGATCTAAATTCATGATTTACTGTTCCTTGTTAGGCTACAGCTTCCAGTCTACCTGGCAATGTTTTTGGTAAAAGAGGCAGGCTCCAAAATTAAGACTTCTAATGCCTCTAAGTGACAACAGTTATGCTGTTTTACCTGTCTGTAGAAAGAAAAAAACCAAAACAACTCAGAACTGCTGCTTTTCTAGGCTTCCTTTTCTTAGCTAGGACATACGAGGAAGGAAACCTTGGTTCTGATGAAATTAGTGGGAATTTTTGTCTTCCAAGGGGCCAAGATTTTACCCAGRCCTCAACATCAGGCAAGTTTGAAAGAGAAGGTAAAGTGCAACTTGTTCAACTGGGTAGGCAAACACTGGGCTAAGCGGAGTGATCTGGGCATACCTCAGTATTTCTCCTCCAGCTGCTGGAAAGATGAGGGAGCTTCAGGCTGTTTTGGAAAGTGGAGTTCTGACTTAAATGTCAGAAATAAAAAATAAAAAATTGTGAAAGGATGAATGAATGGAATGAAATGATGGACTAGCTCATAAACTTACAGTTACTCCACAGTATAAAGTCACCTTCCTCCTTTCAGTGGCAGGTTTTGTTGTCACATGTAGTTAATAGTCTAATTAAATAAACATAGGTTTGACATGAAATTTATGCTGGCCTCTCTCTCACATTCATGGAATAAGTGAAGAGATACCTATCTGACCTGGCCTTATGACACATGGGACCAATCAGTCAAAGGGTTTGCTTTAATAGAACAGTTGTTTAGATAGCAGTTCATAAGATTTACAGAGGAGATAAATTAGACTGGACTCCAAACCACACCATCTCCTTTGCTTGTCTTAAGGTCGAAAGGGGAAAAAAACATTTACTAACGGATAGAGGACTGGATGGGAGCTGAGCTCTCACTCCCACTCTGCCACAGAAGTACTTGTATGTATAGCTGGTTTAGGCTGCATTTACATATATAGGAATCAGAGACTTCTGACTGTGCTGCTGAATTTGATCCAAGCATGGGCACTCGGAAAGGTGCTGATTTAATAACTCTTGAAYTCTGTAGAGGTTCTTCAAGGGATGATGAAGCAGCTTTGGAAAAAGACAGTTTATTTCTGTTGGTTTTGGGAGAAGAGAGCTTCAGTGGCAGCAAACATTCTGTAATAGACTGGATTTTTTGTATTGTGATTTAAAAAAAAAAAAGAGAAAAGTCTCTGTTTTGGGCTGTTATTAATTGTCACTGTGCAATTGAAAGGTCAAACCTGATGTTCTTGCTCAAGCAAAACCCTTCTCAAAGCCAATGGAGTTTTGCCTGAGAAAATACTGGATAGAGGCATGCACAAATGTCAGTATTGGGACTGGATTTGAACTGTATTCAGGCACTAGTTAAGAGAGTTCCAGAATAAGCTGTAAATGCTATCTTTAAAGGCTACTTTTACATAAGAAATACGGGGTGATATCCTCAATTTACAAACTCTTAGGAAGGAGAAGCAAGTGCCTGTAATTCATGGCTCTGTTCCCTTGGTCCTAGAAGTGCCAGTTATCAAAGTGTTATTAAATAAGTCTAAGATCAGTCTAAATGCTACTCCAAAAAGTGCCAGCTGGCTGTCCACATCCTGACCCCATTCTCCACTCCTAAGCAGGTGGTATAAGGCTGACTTTCAATTCAGGCCTGTTCACAATGCCTTTGCATCCATTTTTCCTGAATGTGCATGAAGTAGCAAGAGTATTTACAGTATAATTAACAATAGATGATGCAGCAACCAGGAAGGTGCTGGAAGAAGCGGGATTTCATTTGTTTAGCAGCTGCGTATGCAGCTCTACTGCTTGTCTCTTTTCATCCTGAACTTACAGTCCCACACCAAAACATGTGCCTCCTGCTGTCTGATCTCTTCTCCTGTGATACTTATTCTGTAACGTTCAGAAGACGACCATTTTATGTGTGACTACTAAAGCACTGGCTGAAACATTTCTTATTTCTGTGTAAAGTTCCTAATCTGACCTTTGCAGATCTAGTCTAAGTAACCAATCATGGGACAGAAAAGTAATGACTAATTTTTGTAAACAACTTACGCAATGCAGTGTACTAAATTAAATAACTAAATGTTAACAGCAAAATTCTCGGAAGTTATTTTGGGAGGGAAATGGCAAAGAAGTTCACAAGTCCTTTCAAATAAATCTGAGAATATCTCAAGCTACTCACAAACAAAAGAGATGGAGATTTTCCAAGAAATTTATTTTCCTGCACAACTGTATTCCTGTCCAAAAGGTTGGGAAAATGAACAGTTACTTCTTGCTTTTGCAATTTTAATTTCTAAACAGGATGGGATACAGAGTATTGGGTAGATGGTGCATATTCCTGCATTGAGTGATGTTTCCTGGAAGTAGGATCAAATGTTTGCAAGTCTCATATCATTCTGATACCTATGAATGAGACCTTCATGCTGACTGTTCATATTGGTATTTTATTTACTTCAGTTATGTTAGAAGGCATAAGGATGGAGGTGAAGGCATATGGAGGGGTTCTTGGACTCTCAGAATAATATTAATAGTAATGATAATATTAAAGGCTGGAAAGACTAAACCAGATATCAGCTATCCTTGCAGTGAAGCATGACATAGTCTCTTTATAGAGACTGTTTCCATACACTGACTATTTAAAGGGTAAGATAAAGCAGAGTAAATAAATAACAGTCCTTTGCATCAAAAGATGAAAGAAGTTCAGGCTCTTCACTTTATTGAGGAGAAGTGCTTTGTTCACAGTGTACAATTTTCTAACGGTCAAAAGATTGTAATTGTGGAGTTTTCTCTACTCTGACAGATGAAGGTATAAAAAGAGCCAACAAATAGAAGAAGGATCCATTCAAAGTAGGAGTAAGGCTGCATTTTTAACAATGAGGTTATTTAGCAAGTTTGGAAAAATTTATCCAGGAACATAGTGGATCTCCATCACTGGAAGTCTTTAAATCAAGAATGGATGTCTTTCTGATGACTGTGCTTGTTGCTGTAGCAGGAGTTATAGGCTTTGAAATTCCATGGCTTGTGTCATCCAGGAAGCCAGAGTAGATGATTGCATTTGGTCTCTAGTGACCTTCCAGTCCCCGCAAAGCATTCGGCTGGATTGCTACTTGTAGCACGTGTGGAAGAGGAAAAGTAACATTTCTCATATCCGGACAATAGATGACAAGTGATTTCCACTGGAGTTACAGATCAGGTTTCCTTTAATTTTCCAGGCAGTGCACTAATTTTTCAGGGAATAAGGAAACTGCCAAAGGACCTTTTGGTTATTTTAAATTTCATTATAGCAGCCTTTCTGCTCTTTCCACTTGTCCTCCCCTACAAACTCAGAGTAGAGGTAAACAATGCATAGAAGTGGTATACTGGTCCAAATATGAAAACACTGGCACTGAATAACTGTGTTTGCATTGGGCATCCTTTAAATGACATTAATAAAAAGTTGACTGAATTTCTCCGAGTACTCTGAAATGAGTTTTGAAAGAAAACAGCTTTCAGCAATTTGAAAAAAAAAAAAAAAATTTCATTTGCAAATGGCATATATTGACTGAGGTTGGCCATAATATTTATGAATAACCATAGAAACATGATGAACAGGATCTACACAGTTACTTCCAAACTTCATTGCCAGAATCAGTATATTCATATAACACTCATAATCTGATGTACCAGGTAATGGCAAATATTACTTAGACGAAAGAGAAGAAACAAACAGAGGCATTCCTTAGTGGTGGTGTTCTACAAATAGACCAACATTATGCACACACTTTGAGCAGACCATAGCCAATTAATTAAACCACAGAATATCTGCAAATATTTACTTGATGGCTGTGGTTTGAAAAAGCTATAACAGTACATAAAATACATTTGCTTTACATTTCAACAGACTTGTTGGCGAGAGTAAATGATAGAAAAAAAAGAGGAAAAAACTAAAATGAAAACAAATAGATTATGTTTCCAAAATCCTACCAAATATGTGATCCACTGAAATTATCAGCCTGTTAACTGCTTGTAAATCTGCCTAGACTGGTGTTGTGAAATTATTTTTAGTATGACAGCAGAAACTTTCTAATGCTACCATTGTGGCACCATGTCAGCTGAGTAAGAGGCAGTAAGAATGGCATAAGAGTCAGCTGGGCAACCTGAGAACAAGGCAGTTTAGCAATGCAACATTTTCTTTCCAAATAGAGGAAGAAGTATACTGATGTAATTGTATTTATAGCCTGTGAACTTCTGAAATCCTAGGGAGAGTACATCTGAGGACAATGCCATGGCTTTACATAGTCCAACTAGCAGCTACGTAATTTTTGAAGAGCAGCACCAAGAACTCTTGCTCAGCTGCTTAATAGAGTGTGTCAGAGCTCTGCTGTCCTTAGCGGGAGTGGTACCTTCCCAGCACAACAGTTTTGCATCCATTATTGCCAACCTCAACATCCCCCTGAGTCGTATCTTATGCTTCCATAAATTGTAAACTTGGTTTAAAATGAAAGAGCTTCAAATAAATGTCTTTCAGTTATTTTTATTTCCTGTCTGGTTTGAGAGTTTGGTATTGGTAGGGAATAAGGTTTCTGTGGTCTCTGAAGCATACTTGCTCCTGTAGGACCTTTTGCATAGCCCGTGCATCAGGCTGGGGCATGGTGGCAGCGAGGAGGACTTTCTCTTTGGAAGAGGAAGAAGGCAGAAGAAGATGCTGTTGTGGAGGTGTTCTGGAGATTAGGAGAGCTCTGCTGCTCTCAGCTGCCTTTTGCGTTTTCAGTTCCCATTGTACTATAAATTGTATGAACTACTCTACTGTTTCCAATGAGTTGTACAGACAGATACTGGGTACATCTTAGGATTTTAGGGKTTTTTTTTTATGGCACTGAGGAAAAAAATGGTAGACTCCAGAAGTTCAGCTGAGCATTTCTGCTGACACCCTTAGCTGTGGAAGAGTTAACAATGTTGACACAGGCTGTCATCTTCTGGTTTCACATTTACTCCACTAGGATGAGAGACTGGAGTTCACATCCCTCAGACATATTGTTTCAAGCTCTCTACAGACTAGAGAAGATAACAGTGCATCAGCTTACATTTTTATGGTTTTGCTTGTAATCACAGAAAAGGAGGAAGATTGAATTTTTGAGTGTTGATTTCAGTGGGAGCAGAAACGCAGGGGCACTTTTGAAAATCTTGTCTGCAATTTATTTTAGAAATGAAACTTCAGGTTTTTAATCTCAGTTCTGTGAAAAGTGTCAAAGATGGAAAAAAGTATTAGGCCCTGCATGTGTGCAGAAATAGATATGATAGTTCTACCTGATTAATTCTAAAGAAAACCAGCATAGCTTTATGCAAATGAAATTGAAGTATGAAGTATACATATGAAGAAGTATATGAAGGCCTGAAAAATTAAACTAAGGGAGGTGAAAACTGGGAACATCAAACTAAAAAGAACTTCTTACTTAACTTTGTAAATCATAACAATTCAATTTCTTCAAGCTACTCAAAAAAATTGAGCTTTGTCTTCCAGGCCAATGGAAGTACATTATACAGTGCTGTTGCGAAGTAAAATGGCTTCAGTGACTTTATGGAARGGGGAAAGGTTCCCAGGCTTTCTGTTCCCAATCCAGTTTAATTTCAAGTCTCATGCTCAGTTTCACTTTCAGAGTGCCCTAAGAGAAAATGTAATTTAGATTAGAGCTGCATTCGCAAGTTAATGGCGCTGACTGTAATCCTTCAAAATGATGGATACTGGAATTTTCCCCCCTTTACAGGAGGAATCGCATTTCTCAATGTCACATATGGAAAAGAAACAAACATGCAGAAACAGCAACTGACCCTCAAATCTTTGAAGATACACTTGTGTTTCCAAAGCTGAAGTAATTTTCCTGCCAGAAATCATTGTGACCTAAAGTTACAACTCCTGTACTGTGTTGACCTTGTTAAAGATACAATTCTATGTATTATAGAAAAAATGGGAATTGCGGGAGAAGCAGAGGGATCATCAAGCAGGCTAGAGTTTGTCTCTTGAGGTAAAGGAAAAGCTTAGACACAAAGCCCGGCTTCTGTTGTCTGTCTCTGGTGTTCTGGATGTTGTGAGGTATCAGCAAATGTTTGAACACAAGTATTTATTGGTTTTGACTGGTTTTGCAGTATTGTATCTGCTTTTGCTTTATTTATGGGTTTTTTTACTGCTGTTGCTTTGCTACACATTCACACCTGTGCTATGCACATGAGGAGCTCCTTGCTGAAAGGCGATATCCTCAAAACGTTGTTCTTCAAGAACCTTTGAGGGTAAGAAATTGATGGTTTTGCCTGAAACGGGTGGGTGGAAGGATGATACAGAGCCATTCTGCTCTCTTCCTCCAGTAGTACAAACACTAGTAGCAAGAAGGGAGGCCTAAGGGAGATCTACTTTTCGCAGACAATACAGGGAAGGTTATTTCACTTAGACTAATCGAACTACAGACCCAAACTCTGCATCTCTGCAAAACTATCCACGTCCTCTATTGGAGCTAGATGGGGAAGGTAATTCTATCACTTTGGGACTATCAGATGGGCACAGTCATCACACCTCAAGCTCAGCACCGTCAAACACAACAAAGGTCAGAAACCCCTAAAAACATTGAAAGCAACAGCTGGTAGAACAGCAGCATGTCTCTCCTGGCTAATAAAAGCAGGTGGAAACAGCTGTGTGTGCTGCTAATGGAACTACTCAGTGTCTCCTTCAAAGAAGGTGCACATCAAACTCATGAATAAATATAAGGATTTAGCCACTCAAACAATCAGCACTCAACCCTGAGGGACTAAGAATCGTTAAGTCTTTGCAACACAAGGCATAACTCAGCATTGACTGGATGCATGTTGTACTCAGAACTAGCTGTTAGAGTCTTCACCAGGTTATTTCTCTTCCAGATGACAGTCATCCATTCAGTGTTAATGGAAGCAGCATGCACAGAAATGGTTTTATGTCACTATATAGTGTCTTATGGCCACAGACAGAGTTGAAACCTCCATGCTTACGTTGCTGGACTTCGCTGCAACTTCATCGGAGTGAAGTACAAGGTATTACTATTATGATATAGTAGGGGCAGTATCCCCAAGAATCTGGACAAGAGTATTAACTGGAATAATATTAGTAGCTTCTCATGCCCCTTTAGTGCTGGCATATCTAGTCTGAGGCATATCCCATTATACTAAGGTATTGCAGTGTTGAATGGAGATCTGGTGTTGTCCATGTATTTCCCTTATATATGACTGCCATGATGTGGAGGGGACGGAAGGGGTGAAATAATCAAGTGATTTTCCTGGGCGGTAGCAGGCATTGGGTCTTGTCGRTATTTGTGTTCTCTGCTCTTCTCAGGTGCCCCCCTCCAGAAATCTTCCCTTACCAGTAGGTTTGTTCCCTTTAAACAGTCAAGGAGTAATACCAGGAAAAACCATAATAAAAGGAAGGCTACTTTGTTGGTGTTTTGGGGAACATTTTTGTGCAAAGACTTTTAACATTTGTTTTTGCAAAAAGATACTTACCTTAAAACACAGACAATTGACAAACAAGCTGGAGTAGGTTGCTGGATTGTATCAAGACTGTTTGGTGATGCATTGACATTTGGTGTCGTGACTCCATTAATCAAAAATATTTTGGAGGAAATTCTTCCTGGTTCATTCATCCACAAATAATTTACACTGGGAGCAGTGGGTCTAAACCTCTTTGGCAGACTGAAATCGAGGAGCATGATGAACAGCTAGCCTGGCTCCTGAGTGACCAGACACCCACTGCTTACCAGGGGTCTCATTTTTTTTCAGGCATGCAATTAGTCTGTGGTGCCTGGAGGGAGCTCACAGTAGATATTTGTGAATGATAAAATAAAAAGGGGCTGAGGGCCCAGGGACTCAACGGAGGATCTTAGGTGAAAGAAAGCGCAGTTGTTAACCTTCCTGTGTCTGATATGTGGTTTGTCAATTAGGCAGCAGAAGCTGAGTTGGTTGTATATTGACCTACAAGCATTAAACAACTGGCTGGGAGCCATATCCTGTGAAGACTGTACTGTCCTTTTGATTTGAAAAGCAGCACCACAGTTGTGGTTCCACTTAGGGTTTTTGAAACACAGGCTTTAATAAAAAAAAAGAAAAAAGAGAGAAAGAAAAGTATCTTTCACCAGGTGCACTTTGACTATTTATTTGGAAAAAATAAAAAGGATTTTGCACAGAAGTATCCATAGTTTTCCAAGGGTTATTAACATGCATAGCCATGCCTGGCTTGACTGTGCAGTATGCTCCTAGACAGAATGACAAAGCTGGAAAAATGAAGTCAAGGAAATATGAGCTGATTTATTTTTTATGCGTAACAAGCTAAACTTGATCCAGTGCATCTGTGGAGCAAAAGAATATTTATTCAGTTCCACCATCGAAAACACTGAGAAACACATGAGGTGAGTGTGAATTGTCTCAGCTGAACTCATGTATTCTCCAGACATAATTAAACACTGGCCCAATTTTTAATGTGGGCTACTTAATTGCATGTCAGAAATTCCACATTTGGAGGTTCAGTTTGACCTTTAGTTACATAAAAGAAGCATTTAAGAGTCTCCAGTGAGTGTCAGTGTCTGAATGCAGATGCCTTATTTGAAAACTGTGCTCCTTTACAATGACGCATTCCAGGAAGAGAAAGCCCTGATCCTGCAAACAGTTTGAAGCAGGCTTCAGCTTGCTGCCACTGACACCAGCTTGCTGGAATCCACTCATTCCAGGGAATGGTACGCTAGTAAAGACAAGCACATGTGGAAGCAGTAGCAGGGTTCAGGTGTAAATTAGCATGAGATTTTTCTCCCATGTAAATACACTATGAATTTGAGAATACACTTTGATTTCGGAGATTCAAAAGTGAAAGAGAAAGTGCTCAGATAACCATCTTTCTCAAATGCCAGAGGATTTGTAGAGAAAAAAACAAATCAGTTACAGTGAGACTTTCAGTAAGTGGTAGAGCTTGTTAAAGCTGGTGTAACCAGGTGAAAATGGGACTTGGATATAGACACAGGGTTATTTTTAATCCAGCCAGCCTGGAGGAGATAAATAGCACTAAAACCTGGCAAGATCACCTGTAGCTCACACCATCCACCTAGGAAAGAAGCAAGGGATGTAGACAGATATTCTTGCTCATAGCTATTGGAGAAGTCATTAATCCCTAGTGAAGTGTTCTGAAGGAACACTTCTGGAATAAGGAAGTCTTAAAGCATTTGAAGCTCTTTGCTCAATGAAGCTTTATCTGTGCCCCAAGACCTGGAGAGATGCTTGCAGCTCCTGCTATCTCAAGCTTGACTCCTATCAGTACATTGCACAGCAGAGTTAAAGCTAAGTAAAGTAGACTATCTGCACACTGCGAACACTGCTCCAGTAGATAGGCTCGTGTAGGCTGTGGCTCACATCAGCTACCTTTGCACACAGTCTGTGATTCCCTTTCTGTAGTTTAAAAAATAATCTTATTACAACACCAGAAAATTAACTTATAAAGGGAAGTGGTTTGCTGACTAGTTTTTAAATGCTGTGAACCGCTTACAAGGTTTAGGAATGATGTGAAAATCTCCAGACTTAGCTTTGGTTTCTGATATTGCTTGGATCTGTATGTACAGGTCCCTGTTTACTATGACGTTATGCTGAAACATGGAAACTGATGTTCTTGTTCCCATGCTGATTTGTTTGGTCAATTAAATTAACGTAAAAAAACGTAGCTTTAAGGGTAAAAATGTCATCAGTAAAAGGCATTGCTCACTGAAGTGTATTCCTCACTTGCCAACTACTACTTGGCAGGAATGAACAGGCAAGGTCATTAGTTTGGTACTTTCTGGAGAAGGATGCGATATACTTCATACAAACTGCAAAATCCAGGGGGATGCCAGACTACCAGCGTAGAGTTATTTTGTTTGCTGAGCCACAGAGGATGTTAAAAATCTGTAGATAACTTCTCTACTTTAAACAAGTGTTCTTGCTGTGTATGGCTTGCAATTCACACGGGGCAGATGTCYATGAGAAAACAAAACCAGATGAAAACTGGACTGTCAGTCAATCAGCACTGAGTGTGCTTCTCTAACTTGAATTACATCCACAGTACTTGCTAGTGCAACTGTATATATGTAAGACAGTTTGAATTGGCTGGTCGAAGTGTATAAAGTACTCTAGCAAACAGGAAATTCCCCAGGACAATTACATTTGTCTTTAGAAGTAATTATTTTTCATTGTACCTGTTTAAAAAAAAAAAAAAGTTTCACAGATAAAGAAATGGAGGTTCTTTCCAGGCAGAAAATATATTGCATAATAAATAATATGTGGATTGGATAATTCTAGTGATTTGATCATAACCTATGGAATATACAGGGGAGCAACCTACAATCTTGTTATTTCTAGTGGTTCTTAAATCACAAGTCGATCCTTGCAATATTATGACCAAGGCTTCAAAAGTAAAGACAGTTACAAAATAAAATATTTTTAAGCAAAAATAACTTAGGGTTCATGTTTCCAGGTTTTTCTCTGTAATTCTGTGGACTAGAAGCTAAAAGAAAAGGAACACTGAAATTCTCAAGATTCCAGGAGCTGGGGCTTTCTTTTCTTTTTTTCTTTTTAGAAAAAGCCCACCCAGTATCAGAATAAGTAGCAAAAATTATGAGTGTGGCAATCCTCTTGTCACACTGAATTTCCTGCACTTTTTTTTTTAAACAGATGATGGCCCTGGTGAGAGGGTGAGACTGTGTACAAATGTTTGTGGTTTAGAGCCCAGTTTTCCAAAGAGAAGTCCAGAATACACAATACGTCACCTGTTTGTACTCCAGCTCCATGAGGCAACTAAGACAGAATTATACAGTGTTTCCAGATCAGCTCTCCCATGGGGCTTTAAAGCTGAGTTTTGGTCTCCGCAACACACAAAAATGTTTCCCCACATGAATTCAAATATTACTTCTTGGCTGTACAGCATGCTACAGGCTTTATCCACTGGTGTTACACTTTTATACTGTTTTAACCATTCCCAAATTAAGGTGGGGAGCATGAGTTTGCCAGCGTAGTATTAGTCTGCCTTTGGCTAAGGAAGTATTTGCATTTCTTGCTATTACTGCTAAGCAGATTATTCACTGTTTATGTGAAGAAAATTTATAATGTCTTGCAAGGTTGTAATATACCTAATGAGAGACAGAGGGGATTTTGCCAAGTGGGGTTCCTCTACCTGCAATTTGATCCACTTTTATGACTGACTTTAGGAGCAGCAGAAATCAGACCCAGTGTGGATGTTTTTATTTGATGTTATGTGAGTTTAGAGCCCAAGTGAATACCTGGGCATGGCAAAAGAAGGTTTGCTATTGTCTTCAGTAGTGTTGGAGGATATCCAGTGAATCGTACCAACAAAGACTTTACTAAAATTAGGACTGATGCTGGCATGTAGCCCTTCCTCTGTGCCTTTCTCCTAGAAGTTACTTCCAGTCTGTGAAGGGAAAGCTTACCCTGAGAGAATGAACAATTTTATGATGGTACACAGATTCTCTCTGCTGATAGTCAGCAGGAGAATCAGCCAGTGTCAAAAGTCACAATGGGCATGTTTATTCTGCCCCATGGTCATCCATATTGGGGCATCTGTTGGCTCCTTTCCCACCTGTGCTCCCTTGGCCCTGCTCTGAAGACATATATGACATGTAGGCCAGGTGCTGGCTCCCAAGGCATGGAGTAAGTCCAACAAAGGTGGACTTGAGCAGTCCTTCTCCTGTGTCACGTTTCTGAATACACAGAAGGAGCACAGAGCGTGACTATTGCATACAGAAATGAAGAAGCTGGCAATAGATAGCTCAGTTTTTAGTTACAGTTTTTACCCACTTACCTATCGTGTAGTTCCATTGATTATTATTACATTTTTAGTTTTTACAACGATTTCTAGTTCTTTAGTTGTAAAAGGTCTTTGGCCAGGTGGCTTTAAGCTCTCAAGTGATAATTATATTAGAGATAAGTTGTGATCATATTTTTAGACGCATTGTGGTCATATTTTCAGTCAGGAATTAGGGCAAGAATAAGACCATTCTTCTTGGAGCAGTTCATCTTGGGGGCGCTCGCAAGCCATGTGCGGGACAACCAGGGGATCAGGCCCAGCCAGCACGGGTTCATGAAGGGCAGGTCCTGCTTGACCAACCTGATCTCCTTCTATGACCAGGTGACCCGCCTAGTGGATGAGGGAAAGGCTGTGGATGTGGTCTGCCTGGACTTCAGTAAAGCCTTTGACACTGTCTCCCACAGCATCCTCCTAGAGACGCTGGTGGCTCATGGCCTAGACAGGGGTACTCTTCGCTGGGTAAAAAACTGACTGGGCGGCCGGGCCCAGAGAGTTGTGGTGAATGGAGCGAAGTCCACTTGGTGGCCGGTCACGAGCGGTGTCCCCCAGGGCTCCGTTTTGGGGCTGGTCTTGTTCAATATCTTTATCAACGATCTGGATGAGGGGATTGAGTGCTCCCTCAGTAAGTTTGCAGATGACACCAAGCTGGGCAGGAGTGTCGATCTGCTCGAGGGTAGGAAGGCTCTGCAGAGGGACCTGGACAGGCTGGATCGATGGGCTGAGGCCAACTGCATGAGGTTCAACAAGGCCAAGTGCCGGGTCCTGCACTTCGGCCACAACAACCCCATGCAACGCTACAGGCTGGGGGAAGAGTGGCTGGAAAGCTGCCTGTCGGAAAAGGACCTGGGGGTGCTGGTTGACAGCTGGCTGAATATGAGCCGGCAGTGTGCCCAGGTGGCCAAGAAGGCCAACAGCATCCTGGCCTGTATCAGAAATAGTGTGGCCAGCAGGAGTAGGGAAGTGATTGTCCCCCTGTACTCGGCACTGGTGAGGCCCCACCTCGAATACTGTATTCAGTTTTGGGCCCCTCACTACAAGAAGGACATTGAGGTGCTGGAGCGTGTCCAGAGGAGGGCAACGAAGCTGGTGAAGGGTCTGGAGAGCAAGTCTTACGAGGAGCGGCTGAGGGAACTGGGACTGTTTAGCCTGGAGAAGAGGAAGCTGAGGGGAGACCTTATCGTGCTCTACAACTACCTGAAAGGAGGTTGCAGCGAGGTGGGTGTTTGGTCTCTTCTCCCAAGTAACTAGCAACAGGACGAGAGGAAATGGCCTCAAGTTGCACCAGGGGAGGTTTAGATTGGACATTAGGAAAAATTTCTTTACTGAAAGAGTGGTTAAACATTGGAACAGGCTGCCCAGGGAAGTGGTGGAGTCACCATCCCTGGAGGTATTTAAAAGACGTGTAGATGAGGCGCTTAGGGACATGGTTTAGTGGGCATGGTGGTGTTGGGTTGATGGTTGGACTTGATGATCTTAGAGGTCTTTTCCAACCTTAATGATTCTATGATTCTATTCTATGATTCTCCCCTCTCTAGTTAGAAAGGTTGGATAGACGCGTCTTTTCTGGTGTTATTTCATGTTTGTTCATTTTGGTGTGGACAATGGACGGTATCAGTCATGCTGCCATGTCAGTAGAGCAGAAAGACTAGACAAGGAGGGGAACTGATATGCATCCTTAGGCTCAAGGGAGTATATACAGTGCAAATAAATGGAGAAGGCAGGCTACTCAGAGCCACTGAGTGTTCCCTTTGTACATCAGATTGTGATTTTTGGCTTTTGAAGGCAAGTAGGTGGGCAAAATAGAGCAAAGGAGAGTTTTTCCACTAGCCAGCTCCAAGCTCGCCTTTGCCAAGAAAATAACTTTTAAGTGCAAACGGAAACCCAATCATATACAACTGCATGTTGAATTTCAAGGGATGGAAATGTTGTGTGAGAGTCAGAGTCCATGTTTGCTTTCTTGGTGTGTTTTTTTCCTGCTCTCTTGAAGAGGAGAATGGAATTTAGAGTGGGGAAAAGAGGGGAAGGAAAGAGCTGGCAGAACCGATAAAGCAAAACATATATTGCCACTACCTGACAATAATATGCATTTAACTGCCAACAAAGGGAATGCTAAATAAATATGGAGCTCTTACCAARTGCTGCTGGCTAGACTTATTTTGGTTTTGCATTTTTTTTCTGCCCTCAGTGTTTTTGCTAATTATAAGCTGTGGCACCAAGTATATTTAATTTTGTTGAAAGGATGTGTGGTTTTTTGGGTGGTGGGAGTGAAGTAGCCAGGCGTACTACAGAGGTGAAGTGTCCTAAAGCAAAGGTTTTAAAGCATTCCCTGTCCATCTTAGCAAGCACCTTGTGGTGTTGGGACTTTATATATAGCTTTACCACTGAGGCCAGCTTTAGGGTGTTCTCTGCACATACCCTTATAGTTTCAGTGATAAAACTCCATAGTTCAGCAAGGTGGATTCAGTTACGCCAGGATAAATGTCCTTACTCCAATTTTATTTGTTTTGCTGATATATCTTTACTGATTTTAAAACCTAAATGCAGAATGCTGTTATAAAAAACTAGTGACCCTTGTACAAAAGCTGTGGAGTCTGGACCTGCGTGAATATCTTTGTTGAATATCCTTGTTCCTATTGTTCTACACTGTGGTCACATCTATCTGCTTCTGGAAGCATCTGCTGTAACCTAGAGGAGTTTACTGGTGTAAATGAGGGGCATCAGCTTTTCTGTCAGCCTCTTTGGGAACTTCAAGTATTTGTCAGAGCAGAAAGTGAAGGAGAAAACTGGGACAGTACTGGTTTTCAGCAGATGTTTAAGCCATATGGAGCCCTAGGCAGCTGATCTGCTTTCACATCCTTTATACAATTTTCAAGGCTGAGACTGACACTGGATGCTCTGGGAACCTGAACTGGCCCTTTTTCTCCCTACCTCCACCTGGGATACCAGTTGGGAGTCTTCCTGAAAGGATTGCCCATAGCAAAATAAGTCAGTCTTAATTCACTTGGCTCATTCCACTGCAGCCAGTTGAATCACTGTGAAAAAACAACTTGAAACTAGTTACACGGGTATAGACTTCTTGTAAAGTGCTGAGAGACAAGGCCCAGAATCTTATACCCTTTTTTTTTTACCTGGAAACCCCTCCAAAGACTTAATTTCAGAGACAAACTTATTCTATCAAGATTTTAAAAAAAAAAAAAAAAAATCTATTTATGACTCCTTAGAGCATGCACAGAGCTTATCTATTGGCAGGAACCAAGCCAAAGTTCTCAATCTGATTATTTTAATTCCTGTTTCATTTGTGGGGAGGTGGCTGCAAAGAAGTAATGTGGCTTCTCCAGTGAAGATGTGTGCTTTGGCATTGCTTTCAGGAGTCCCATTAGTTGCTCGGATTAAAGGTTCTGGTGTGTTACTGGGAACAGCTGTTCTTATTAAACTCATTCATTCAAGATACAAACGAATAAGCCTTTAATCTCATCTGTTGATCAGTGACAAGTCAGCAAGTTCATTGAAGGTATTACCAGCTGAGGAAATGTGTGTTTGCTGCTGCTAACTGAGTCAAAACAAAATGGAGAGTTTTTCTTCATTGCATTGGAAATATTCTCCAAACTGTGAAGTGGATCCTGTCCCAGACTCATCTTGTGTCTCATCTGCCATATATGTGAAGAAAATGTTATAGGTCACAGGTAGCAATTGTTATGGCTTATCAATAACCTGTTCCAGTTTCAGTTGGATTTTGGGGGACAGGACTTAGGCATATCAGTTCAGGAGAGGGTTCATGGCATGTAGGCATCCCAGTACTCTGAGTGTTAGAAGTGCTGACAGAAGGCTTATTTTGTTTTAAGTCCTTCTATGGACTTGCCATGTCATTGTTGCAGGCTTCAGTACCAAAAGAGCTGCAGAGCAATTCTGACAGAAACTCCTGCTGAAATACTTGCTGGCAGAAAATATTCGTATTGTAGAACTAAGTAAGTTTCTGTTATAACTGTGTATCTATGGATAATGCTCTACTGATGGTGAGTGGTAATCTATGGTTATAAAGCTAACTGAACCAGCTGAGCCATGATCCCTGTAGTCCAAGAATTCTTCTGTGGTCTCAGAGACTTGTATCTCCGGGGAATATCTCAGGTGGTAGATGTTGTCTGTCTTCCTGCTGACTACAAAGGGGTAGGATGCTCCAAACTTAAGCGTGTCCTTTAAGTTTCTAACTGTAAATAGCATGAACYTGGAACTAGTGATTTCTTTTTTCTCTCCTTTTTTCCCCTTTTTAATGTAAAAAAAGGTTTAAAAAAATTAGGAAGTATTTTTACAAATAGCAGCCAAATTATAATAGCATTTTCTTCTTTCTCCTGGTACTGTGAAGAATAACACAATTTCTTTTTCATTGCACACTGGACATGAAGCTGAAACAAACATTAAGTTTAGAGTAACTATGGCTGGAACATGTAAGAACCAAAGTCATGCTGGCCTTTGGGATTCAGGTTTGGAAGGAAAAAGTGATGACACTAGTCACAGCCTTGGGGTTTCACACTCAGAGTTGTGGTCTTTTAGGGTCATGTCTGCTCAAATGATCTTCAACTAGCATGTTAACAGCAGTGGTATTTGTATTTTCCAGGTTGATTCTATTTTTGATGGTCTGTTTCTCTCTACCTGTATGCTCAGGAAAAGACAGCCCTGCATCCCTTCAGATTTGGTAAGTTTTCTTTGGGATGGAAAAAACCAAAAGCCTTAAGCTGAAAGCTCAAACCTAGCATGAATCTATATCAAAACAAATAAATGCTCTGAGACAAGTGTCCATCTGTATCCTGGTATCTCCGAAGAATGGCAAAAGTGTGGAGTATCTTAGATACAGCAATCCAGTGAATCTGTTGTATCTAGCTAGGTTTTTATACGATGGGCCAGCTTCATGGTGTCTTGGTGCCTTTTCAGTTCCCACAGATCTGCTTGAAGTTAAGGCTGGTGTTTGAGGGAAAAAAAAAAGCAGATACTGATCTGTTGACACACAGTACAGTGTTTATTCTGCCAGTGTTTTGTCAACATAAAGGCCCTCAAAACAGTAGGCCTTGAAATAGATGTTTCTTTCGTCTTAGCAGTGGCTGGGTGGTCTGACTCCTGAACATTTGTTACCCATTATTGAAGACCACTGTATAAAGGTGAGTGTCCACAAAAATGAAGTACTGGAGCTTGCACTTCCTTACATAAAAGTACACTCRTTTATACACTTTTTAGCTTCCCTATATAGTTAATAGTAGTTCCCATATGTAATGTTTAATGGTTTGCGCTGCTGGAAGTCCACTGAAACCTAGTCTTCAAGTTCAAAGTTAAAGGGCTAAAGCAGAGCTGGTACATTGTTGTTGCTGTTGTTATTATTGTTACGTCAGCACTAAAGAAAGCTAGTGTCACTTTTGTAGCTGAAAGCTATGCTTACATGGTTACAAAGACTGCACGTGGGGCTGGTCAAAGAAATGGAAGAATACTTTTGGGAAGCAATTTAAAATTCCAGAAGTGGAGTAGTGGTGCTTTTTTCAGGGTTTTAAGTAGAACTGTTCTCTTGCTATTCCCGCCCCACCCCACCACCTCCCCAAACTAGATACCTAATAGAATTTAGATATTGAACCAGTTTATAGTTTTTAAAACTGCAGTGATTATGAAAATTGGGAAATGTTAGATATGTTTTTGTCAAATACATATGTTTGTACTGAAAAATCCTACCAATTTTATATTTATCTATGTAGATAATTACATATAATGTGTTTGCATTGATATCGATGCATACAGGCACTTTTGGGACCTTATTTGTTATCCTAGTAATGGGTATAGCAGACCGACTTCTGAGAGTCAAGTATGAAAATATAACTGTAGTGGCACAATCAGAGCTTACTATCACTGTGCTCCGCAGCATTTAGACATAGCGGAAGAAGTGATATGTATGTGTACAGACTGTGTATGTTATTCAGGAAACATAATCTTGCCAAAGCTGAATCATCTAAAGGGTTGGAAGTGATCTAAAGTGGGAATGAATAGGGGTATGCTTTCCAAAAAAGCCTGCTGAAGTTTTTCTCACATCAATTGTCATGACAATAGGTGGCACCCTTATGCCAATAAATATAACCTTGTTTAACTTAACTAGACTTTCTTGGACTTATCTAGTGGAATTCCTTTAACCAAAATTATTGGAATTAAAAGCAAAAGCAAGTCATCAAAGCAGAATATTCATTAGGGAAATGGGGGACGTGCCTGGAAAACAAAAATATAAACTCCATTCTGACTGTTGAGTTTAACACATGACTTAATACAAGTACTGCTCTGTTAAGGAATTTCAGAATTTTGAGTATGGACATATATTGAATGATGCACACAAACTGTGTAAATGTATGCTTTAGAACTGAGGATTTTTACTTCTTTGGGGTTACTTCAGAGTGCAAGAGAAACAAAATGTGTCCTGTTTTATTTGCCCTGTTATGTAAACACTTGGGTGCATGGTATATCCAGACAATCTGAAACTCACACCTGTGTAAAATCAGAAAGGGAATCTTATAAGAATGGACTTCTCTCAGTAGAGTTTTTGTCACTTTTACTTCCGAAGTGAGCCAAAACTTGGAAAAAAATGTTAACCAAACTTTGTCAAGCCACAAGCATTTTGGCTTGCGGTTTGGATAAATGTTCAGGTCACTTCTTACTGTACCCTGAACGGACCTTATTCGCTACTCCTCTGCTGAGATTGGAAGGAGATTAAGGAAGAGGCAGAAGAGAGAACATTAAAAATGCCTAAATGCATTGCAGAACGATGAAAGGACACCACATATTAGGAAGTGTGAAAAGACAGCTGCTTTTATTGTATATTGATTTTGCTGATATAATTGGGTATAAGAAGAGAAGTTTTGCTAAGCACAAATTTTATGCATTTTTTTAATTTCATAAAAATAGAGTTTAAAGATCTGATGTAATTCTGAGGACATAAATTGTCTTAGGCCTGCAGATGGCCCATAAAATCTGCAAAGCCTTGACCATTTATAAGCTGGAATTAGATCAGAAAAAGCCTCAGGATTCATTGAACTTTGCTAGTCTTGGCAATGTCTCTGTTATGCTTTTGCTGGCATTTTGTTTCATCCTTACATTGCAAAGGTAACATCTTATGGTTGTAGTGCAAAACTGAAGGGGAAAAAGAATTTTGAAAGAATTGATGGAGCTAATGAGGTTCCATTCTAATTTATGAGACTTACTTAACACAGCTGTTCTCTTAGCTAAAATTTTGCTGAAATAGCTATGATGTTGTAGGGAAAATTAAAATTTCCAGTGTTTCATGAAATGTTATTTATTTGGACCTCTCTTCATTTCCCTTTCATCATCTCATGCTGATTTTTGCAAAGTTTTTTGCAAAGCAGTGTAATACCTGGACAAATTGTATTCATTAGGATTAGGAGAATGCTGTCTCCAGGCTTTGGTGCCAAAATGGAATTGTTAATTTCTGCTTAGCAGTTGCACCTCAGCAGCAATGGACATGGTTTTAGATAGGTGGTTACAGAGCCAATAGGACCAAGAAACTATTGCAAGTCAGTTAAGTCTATCACATTGCATTTAAATGATATTAAATGAAGATGCTTTACCAAACGCTTTCATATGCTCATCTTGGACTGACAAATATCCTTTTGCCACTGTTAAGTGTTTCTATTCCTTGAATTTCACAGATGGGAAAACTCATGGTTAGAAAATGAAGTATCTTGTAACACTGTCATATTTTGCAACTTTTTATGAAAATACAAATCCTAAGCCTGATTGCTTTATGTTTAAAAAAATCTTTTTTTGCACCTGCAAATTCTTTTGTTATAGCATAAAACCAGCTTAAGGAGCTGTACCCCTCCCCAACCTTTCATGTGTGTGACTGCTCATCCTGCAGAAAAGATGCATGTTTCTGCATAGAAATACTTGCAATACAGTTTGGGGCCTTTGGTATTATGCTTTTTAAATAATCTTTTCAGTATCAGTGAGAAGGAAGGTAGAACTCCTAGATGGAAGGTCTGTGTCAAAGTTGCTGATAGCACTCCAACCTGTTTGGAGACCTGTGCCATGCCTTTGCCAGCAGTAAAGAAAAATTTCTTTTTTTTTTTTTTTTTTCCCCCACACTGCTATTAGGGTAGGCAGAAGCCATTTCATTGCAACATGTATCTTTGGGGGTGGTGGGGCGAAAGGCTTGCCAATCCAAAACCAGTGAGGCTGTTATTTGGTAGAAGTATGCTCTGCTTTTTTATGGGCAAAGAATTGAAATTGAGAAAGAAAAACTCAATTATCTTTTCATCTTTCATGAACTAACTTTAGATTATTTTTTGAGAGCATAAAATGTTACTTATCCACAGTTGCTGAAACAAAAAGGAAGAAAAAGTACACTAGATATTGAGGGAACTGTGCAATGCGACTATATGGAAGAACCCTTCCTGATTGCATTTTGCTTTCACAACTAGAGTTCTATTTATCTGGCTATGGTTATTTCCCCTGGTATTTTGCATATAAAATCACTTATATCTGACGTAAGCTGTCAGACTCCTGAAGAGCAGTGGTAAAAACTAAGCGCTGACTTTGGGCCAGAAGGTGCCATCTGTCTTTAAATAACACTTTTCCTGAAGAAACTGTCTCTTCATACCGATGTATGACGAAAAGTGCACCGATCATGCACTTGTTTTAAATTTCCTGTACTTTCTTGGTGGTAGAAGGACTGCCAAAACAGTGATGACGAAGTCATCAACATGTGGAACACTTAGTTTTTGGTCCTGGTGAATCACTTACTGTGTGGTCCAGGAACTTGTCCTATTTCCACTGGAAAAATGAGCTTCTCCTGGCAGCAGATGCCAACTGAAAGGCAGTGTAATTTCTGGTTTGCCAACTGCTTGATAATGAGGTGTAAGTTTAAGTTTAGACCTCTGTGGTCCTTAGTGAGTGGACAGTGGACTCTGACTTTGGTTTATGTGATATATACGATATACTACATTTGTATGATATCTTTGTATCTATATAAATATATCCCAGGGAATGATTCCCTGAGGTCCAAGCTGAATATTGTAACATGACTGCGTGCACGTCGCTCTGGGCTAAGTGCATGTAGAGCTGACTTGCCATGTTCACATCACACAGCACTTAGTCCTGGGCTTCATATTGTCTCTCTATGGTCCAAGACATTTGCAACTACTTGTTGGTATTTTATAGCTCAGAATGTCTTAAATACTGTGCGTAGGGGCTGTGCTGCAGCCCACCAGAGTCAGGTTCTTAAAGCATGAAATTGTCACAAGTCCTGGTACATACAGTGTTGTCCAAGGATAGAAATCTCACTGGAAAAATGGAGCCCTACATAGGGAGGACGGAGACAAAGACGATGCAGTCTCATTCACTATGTTTCTTGAGAACATTCCATGAAGTGAACTGTAGCCAGAGTTAAACCTGGATTTTGTTTCAGAAGGAATTAGTCAGCTGACTCCAAGATACAGCCTGGAAGGAAGCTGATGTTTATATAATTTGTGTGATTGGGGAACAGGACTCGAGGCTGAACTGGGAATTCTTGATTTTAAAGCGTACATGTACCCAGTCAATGCTTTAGATAATCTCCATGAAGCAATGGAGCACTGGTATTGCAAGGGAGAGGAGAAGGGAAGAAATGTCTTCCTATTACAAATGGTAAGAAAGGAAATATTGTTTGCCTTAAGCAAGATATTGTTGAACTACAGACTGAGGTCAGGGAGGGTGGAAGGACAAAAGCTCTTAAGATCTGAACTTTCTACATGGCTACAGAAGCAATCTTTGCAATCCTCCTGATTTTAAGAGTTTTTAACTGGAGTCCAGTAGGAGTTGAGTCCAGAAATACATGATTGTTTGTTCACAGGTATAAGTGAGGTATCAATACAAATACACTATTTTATACAGGCTTGGAAAAGTCAACTGGTTTTGAGGGACCTTCCTCTCTAATGATTCTGTTATGGGACAAATAGGTGGATTCTTTCTTTCTGTATAGCAGCTTCTCTAAAGCTTGTTTTTCCTAATCTCCTGAAGTACTTCAGTATCAGAACAGTATATTGGGGATAATTTGCATAAGCCTTATTTCACAAATGTTTTAGAATTTCTAAAATGAGGATCCTGCCTAATCTAGTGGATTAAGCATTAGAATTACAAACACTGATGGTTCTGAATACTATTTTTGACTTTGCTCTTGATGGGGCAGAATTTAGTGTCTAGACTATACTGCACCCTGGCGTTGGTGGTGGCATTGTCCTCTGTCATTTTCGTAGTTTTCCTTCAAGATACATTATTTGGATTTTTCACAATGCAGTAATTTTTTGTGATTTTTTTTTTTTTTTTTTAAATTTCTGAACATAGAATAAGTAATTTCACATTATTTTTTACTGGTTACTGTAAGAAGATTGTTCTAACTTACAGAGTCCAAAGTTTAGCAGTCAAAAATATTTACAGAAGTAAATGCCATGGTGTATCAAGCCTTTGAAGAGCCTTTTTTCATAAGAAAGAAAGGGCCTATTTACAGCTTACTTGTATATACACAATGTATGAAGTATTCTGGCTCACTATCATCTGGTCAAATTTTATATTAAAAAAAAACCAGATTGTGTGGTTTGCAGGGAGTTGCAAAACTAAATGAAGCACATTGAAAATACATTTCTGGTCTAATTCCATTTTCCAAATCCACGTATGAAACATGAATATAATAGCCCAGGTTTCAAAACCAACAATGTTCTCCTTAGAACTCAGCATCTTTGTTTTCAGAGTGTTAGGAGTTTCCATGAGTTATGCTGTACTCATAGCACACAGAGATGGGTGTGGGTAGTAGGACACTGGCCTTCATGGAGCACTGTGAAAGCCCAGGAAATTTTGAGCAATATGAAGGTTAGAGGTAACGTCCACATTTGCAAGCTTCATCACAAGTTTCTCAAGGTTTTCAGTTTCTCAGCTGGGGGCTCAGATTTAAATTCCAACCTAGACTTCAAGGATGTAATACTTTTCTAGAAATAGGTCTTAATGTCTCTGTGATTCAGCTCTCTATTTTCTGCTTGTGGGCTGTGCCCCTTTGCCTGTTGAGACAATAAGTTCTTTGGGGCATAGTCTCCTCCTGTGGATACATACAGATCCTTGTGTGAGGGACTCTGAGCTCATGGGGACAGGACCTCAAATTTTTTCTCTCTCATTGAACATCTCTCTCTGGTAGGAGAATAGAGATGTAAGTCAGCTGAGTGTGTCCCAGTTTTTAGGCTGGGACAACCTGCTCAGGCCTGGAAGCATTGCAATGATATGAATAAGTAGTTGTGGGAGATGCCTAATTACCTGGTGAAGTAGCTGCGGGAGTTGAGGTATGCTTAGCCTTTTGTAAGAGTATACAGCTTCTGACATGCTTAGTCAGACAAACTTTTGGCTTTCCCTTATTTTGTTTCCAGCAGTACAGCAGAGATGCTAAGCGCTTTGTTGATGCCATGGAACAAGTCACCTCTTAGTATCTCCCCTTTCTGTTACCTCCACGTTTACCAGCAAATGGTTAAATAAGGCATGATAGCCTTGCTAGTCTTCAGACAATCCAAGTGCCTTCATGCATCAGACATTTCCACAGGACCTGTGGGGAGACAACAGTAGGGTTGACCACTAAAATCTGCTATTTTATTGGACATGGGCAAACAAATAAGGTTTTGGTCAAAGTGGTTAACAAAGACCAAACTGGCATGCTACTCACTCATTTTTCTGAAAGTTTTGTGTGTACTAGGGAGCTTTGGAAACCTTGGACGTCGTTAATGAGCCACTGTGCTTTACTTACAAGCCTTCAGTGTAAGGTTGAAAGGTGAAAGAAAGATATCCCAGACCTGCGAACCATGTTGCAGAATACACATATTTATCATGCACGGATCTTTGTAGAAGTCTCCCGCCAAGCTGACACTAACGCTGACAGCCAGATGTGCAACTCTGATCAGAGCAACAACGAAAATAGACTGTGGTTTACAACTGCTTGCAACAATAAACAAAGCATATCAAAGGATCCCCCAAAACACACTTTCTCTGTAGAAACCTACATGGTTTTATTATTCTAGTCTCTAACTTTAAAGCATTTTTGTCATTTTTGTAGAAGAAGAATTAAATAGTTGCAGATTCCTACCAGGGGCAATTGTCAGGGACTGGACTGGGCTTACTGGTCAACCATATCCATCCCAACGAGACTGTGTGCATAGTCAGCAAAAACCTCCTTAAGGAAGATGTTACTTGCCAAAATCTACTTTCTTAAATTTGTGATGTATTTTTATAGGGGCATTACTTATATAAGGCTCTTTCCACTGCCCCATGCAAATTGTTACAAATGTCATTTTATGTAGCTTCAGTTGGACTGTGCAATATTCAGTCCTTCATTTAACTGATGGTGAGTTCATCTGTCTGGTTAACAGGATGCAACAAGAGTGTCCATCCCCTCCAAGCAGATGATAATTGCTTTTTACAGGTAGAGGCAAGTATCACAATATGGCATGACAAAATGCCATAAGAAACCTTTGAAACACATTTCAATATGTGAGCATTTAAAATGTGTAAGGACTAAATTGGAAGTGTTGCCCTGTAGAAAAATTAATTCAGCTTTGCAAACTGATCTGGAAGAACTAACCTGTGAATGGGAAAGTGACAAAAGCAGCTTTAATATAAAAACAAGTAAAGCCTCTGTTTCAGCTTGCTTTTTCCCTGAATCTATTTTAAATCTTTAGCATTCTTTTAGCCTCCAGATTTCTAGAAAGTTGAAAGATGCCTTGTTCTCCAAGGCTCGTATCACCTTACTAGGAAAGCCATAGAGGAGGACTCATAATGTCTTCTATTATACAGCTATATCTTTACTTAATGTTGACATGAAATTCTTTGCTAAAGTTCTGGCAATAAAGTTGGAGAAACTTATTCCCTAAATTGTTTCAGCTGATCAAGCAAAATTTGGAATTCTGTCTATGTCCTGAAACTTCAGAAAGTTAATAGTTTGTGTTACCCTGACTCAGTCAAACTCTTGTCACTTTCCTGGAATCTTTGTGGGCTGAAATACTTGGGCATTTTTACTTTTGCAGACATCTGCACTCTACCATGGAATTAAACGTGAGAAAATTTTAGTTGTATTTTATTACTTCAGAATAGTTCCCTGTAAGGCACTCTAGGTGGAAGAGACAAAATAATTGTTCTTGGATTAATTTCTTCTATTCTGGCCCTCCCCTTTTTACCTTGGTATATCACTTGTGCAAGGTTCTGGATTTTCCTGAATCAAGCTAGGAATAATCATCAGGCAACAAAATATATAAGTGATAATTTCACCTGTGCATGCTAGGTCTTCAGATTTTAAATGACCATGCACAATGTCATCATTTAGTTGCTTCTCAGAGGTCACAGTTTAGGAAGCCAGTTGATAAGGAAGGATATCAGAAACGGAATGCCTGCAAAAAAATCTGTGAGTTCACTGAATTACAGGAGAATGAAGGGAGGTTTTGAGCACATTGCTGAGAAGCTAAATGATACTCCTTATAGCAGCCTTTGTCTCAGGTGGATGTTGCCCCATGATAGCTAATCAGAACCTGCTCTTCCTTAACACTGAAGATGAAGCTCTCTAAGAAGGAGAGATGCAGGGAAAAAATGGTAAAAGCAGTCAAAACAGATCTGCCTGTCAAAGTTGGTGGCTATGAAATTCTGGGTGTGGACAATTGTGACCTCTTGAGTTTTAAGAGATTAAAATGTTCAGAAAGTAGAGACAAGGACTGTGCCCTCCTCTCCAGGCTATACAGATGCTTTTGCTCATTGTCCTGAAGACCCAGAGAGCTTGACACCCTTTGTTGAACGGTGGCATGGCAACAGGAAGGAAGAGAGTTAATCCTGGCTGCAAAGTGGGAATACAAGCTTAAACATGGGACTGAAGACCTAGAGCCCATGCCTCCCACTTTCTGGGTGTATACTGTTCCTGGTGTCACCTGTGAGAAGGGCAGATAGTATTTGCTTGGGAGCCTTTATCATCATCTGCATATTTATCATCACTGTGGTAGGTAAGCCTGTAGCTGTCCCACTGTGGCCCTCTTTTCCCAGTATTCCTGATAGACTACAGACTCGTCAATGAGTGGAAGCGGGATGGAAGCTGGAGTGCTTTCCTAAGTCACTGGATAGTCTTTACATGCTGTAACAGACAAGCTCTTGCGGTCATGGGATTAAAATATTACAAGCTTTGTTTTGAAACAATGACACAAGGAATGTTTGCAATGACTCCTTATGCAGTGGTTTGTGATTTAGCTCATGTCTGGAAACCACAGTTTCTAGATTGCAGGACAACTCATAGCTTGGGAATTTCCAAAGCGACTATTAACTAGAATGTCAGTTTATATAACTGTGTCTGTGTGAGTTCAAGTTTTGTCCTCTTACAGGTGGCAGTGGTGCTGGGCAGGGGAAGGGAGAACAGGAGAAAACCTCTTACTGTTCATTTTGCGTGGGTGCGGTGGAAATTCAAACATTGACTCTTACCCACCATGTCTGGAATTAATCTATCTGGCAAACCAAGTACAATCATAGCAAGAAATTATATTTGCTACACTGAAGCCTTTCCTATGGGGCTGATCCAGCTTCTTATGAGGTCAATGGAAAAGCCTTCGTAGGCTTCAGTGGGAGTCAGAACTAAGTGGGCTGTGTAGGTTCTTCAAGTCTTAAATGGATGCAAGGACCTCTGTTCCATTCTGAAGTTCATTCTGAACTAGACACTGCAAAATGGATAGGATCAGAAAGCACGTAGAAGAGTGTTTGAGACTCTTTGCTAATGATGAGAAATACCATCTTTGTTGTGTCTTGGTCATATTTTTTACTCAGTGATTACCTAAGGTAAAACACTCAGAGAATCCTTGCAGAATACTGTGAACTAAATACATAACAGCAAGAAATGGCTTCAGTCTGACCCTCTAGTCCTATAGAGGAGCAGCACTGCACCTGTACATTAAGTACCTAACCTCTGTATGGTTTCAGACACACCTCCCCAGTTAAATGGTTTGGACAGTGGTTGTTAGAAATCTCAGGTTAAGATCTCTGTTGTTTTTTTTTTTTAATTCGCCTTCATTGTATATGAAACTAAGGTACAAATTCAGCACCATAAATGCCAGCCTGCACAGTGGTGCCCAGCACTGATGTTTCCTTATTGAATACCTGCTGAAGCAAAACCACACAACTTCAGTTCTGCAGAACAGGACAGCTTCTTAGCATGGGACCACATAAGGTCAAAGACTGAGAATGAGAGGCTATTATTTGCTGAAGACACTGTAAGCTGCAAGAAAATGTGTACACTCCCCAAAACCCTCGTCCAAATTCAGAGCATGTCTGAGCTGACTGGCTGGACGCTAATGAGTGAGAAAAAACATTAGGAAGGAATGAGAGGCAAGAGACTGTGTTCAGAATATACTTTGTTTGTTTGGTTTTTTGTTTGTTTGTTTGTTTGTTTTGCTTGGGTCAGTATATCTCTAAGATGAAGATGAAAGATTCTTCAGGCACTCAAATCTGTGTGCTTTTCTGCTTCCATTGCCACTTTTTTACTGACAGGAGTGGTGTCTGCTGCAGATTTGGTGCCTAGGGAATACGATAGAGAAGCCAAGAACAGATGCAGTACTGAGGCACACTTAAATCGGTGGAACATAATGAACTTGTGGAGGAGGTGCTTTCAGAGGACCAAACACAGTAACCTGGTGAGGACCCAGCTGTGGGCAAATACACCAGGATAAGAATTGCTAACCTGAATTTTCCCAAAATTGTCTTCCCAGGTCTCAAAATAGAAGTACTGGCCTAAATATTAAGAAATAGAAAATCATAATATTACCACTGAATTATTTTTATTTGCCTTCTCGTTTCTTTCACTTGAAGGTGGCTAATTATGTGTTGGTTTAACCCTTTCGGAACTGAATGCTCTTAGACTCCCACATAAGAGGAATGCCTAGCTTCCTCCAGTGCCTRATTAGTGCCTTTTTCTTTAGTCACCAATGATTCTTCAAAATTTTCCTCATATCTATCATGACTAGAAATCTATGCTTTTAAGGTGAAAGTTCTGATTGTGGTGTAGTGTCTTTGGCAGAGCCAAATCTTTTCAACAAGAACCACAAATATTGAAGGATTCCTAACACAGTGGTGAGAAATGTTAACATTACAGACGTGTTTACTGAAAAGTGGTGCAAGTGTAGTAAAAATGGGTGGTGAAAGCTAATGAACCCTGCTGTAGAAAATTAAAAGCTGCATTCATAGCTGAGACCCTGATGTCAGGAAATGTGGTGACATGCTTTCTTCATAACCATGAGTTAGCAGAGCTTATAGCAACCTACTTCTGAACGTGGCATAGATATTTTCCAGAGATAAACTGCCGTTCAGACTCTGTGAATCTGAAGATTATTGGACAAAGAGGACAGCAATCCTTTCTTCTGAGTAGATCTTAGATTATTTTGTAAAATGCAGAATTGTGCTAATACCTTAAATGTAAGAAAACAAAATGAATGAAAGGATTTTAAGATGGATTTTGTCTCGACAAGTGAGTGATGCATTTTAATGCACCATAAACATGTAACCCTCACCTCTTCTGCATTACAAGGTAACATATTGTTTTGTTTTCAGTTTACCTCCCACCCTCTAACTGTTGTTCTGTTTTCCATTACTGCAACTTGCAGTGTAACAACAGAATCGTTGAATCATATGAGAAGGGTCCAGCAAATCTTATTTGTTCCACCAAAATTCCTTCCATGTGTTGAAGCTTCCTTTTTTCTTTTGCTAATTTTTGTCATGTGCTTAATTTTAGTCATTTCTCCCACACATTGGAGGCCAGCATCCTTCCCTCACCACTGACAGGTTTCGAGGCCTTACAAAAGTAACCAAAGCCTGTTGGACTTACCACATCCTTAGAAGAATGTAATCACTGTGCATAACTAAAAGCTGCTCTCAAAAAGAKGGGAGAAGAGAAGAGCAGAAAAGAATAGCAAAAGAAGAGGACTTGGACTGGAGAATGTAACTGGTGATTCAAATTAGAGATGGTAAGTGGTATGAGAAGAGAACTAGACAAGAGCTAGACCTCTCTCTCACTAATATTGGAGGAACATATGATTTCAAAATGGCCGACAAGACATAAAGTCAATTAGCTGAATTCAAATGAGGAAAAACATTGCACCTCCAAGATAAACTGAGCAAACTCATATGGGAGAGTGCAAGGCAGTGTGGGATTTTGAGCATGTTTCTGCAGTAGGCCCTTTGAAGTCTCTCAGCTAGAGCTCAGAAGCATACAGGATTTCATCAGGAACTACTGTGCACTTCATTTGCTCAACAGTGCGTTTTGTGCATATATGTTTGGGGGCAGGTTTCCAAACATTTAATGCCTCTTTCTTTCCTTTGGGAAAGGATAATTTGGGTCATTTGTCTCTAAAGGACTTTTTTCAACAACGGTTTTGATTTGCTCAAGGAAAGTGAATGGGAATTCTATTAGAATCAAATGCATAGCAGAGACATCTACAACTGCCCTTTAACTGCTGGAGACTTTGCTCTTGTGTGTTTTATTCACCTCATAAAAAAAGCTTAGAACCTTGTAAAAAATATATATCACAGAAAAGATGTGAGACTTAGCACAAATATATACCACACACATAGGGTGGTCTTTTCTTTGCATGTATCCAATAAACTTTCTTTTTTTTCATGTTGTGTTTGCCAACTTCCCATTGTTTCCTCATATATGAATTTGCTTTGGCTTGGGCCACGCTACCTCCATTGTTGTCGTAGGCTTTTTCTCTCTCTACAAATTTATAGCTACCCAATAAAAAAACAGAGAGTGAGGATACACTTTGTAAGCAGAGCCAAAGTATGTAAATGTTTATAAGAAGTGATGCTTACATTAATCTTAAGTAAACTGTAAGAACATATGAAACTGAAATGCTTAATACTTTCTGGACACTACATTTTGGTACAGGACTAGAACTTTTGCTAGCCAAAATGTTAAGGATTAGAGAACTGGAGCTGAGATCCAGTGCTGTCCCATATAGGTTTTGAATATGGAAGGTTTTTAAAACAGTGTTTGAGAAAGTATTTGAAGATATTTGGGTCATATTCATAGCCAGGCCCCAGAGGGATCTTTGCATTCTTCCATTGGGTCAAAGGCCTGTATTTAGAGAGGTGGAGGACTCAATGTTCTTCCTCATGGCCAGTCATCCATCAGTACAACTACTGTCCTAGCTGCCTCTGCAGTTGCTGTTCCTCATTCACATTCTCACTGGAGAAGCCAAAGACTCTGCAATGTGGATGCTGAAGCATGGTCTAAATTATCTGTCTTTTACAAGGCAGAAGTTTGCTTTTCAGCACAGTCTTTAATTGCACAGAAGAAGTTAGGCAGAGTATTTGCACCAGCATGCTACTTATTATCAACATGGTTTTCATTTGAGAACTTTTTCTTTTTTTTTTAAATCTATTTGAGAGTACTCTCCTTTTTTAAGACGTTGCACTTTATTTTCTTAATCTTAGGATCACTCAAGTTTCCTACAGAGGAATAATTTATCCATGACCCTCTTCTATGTATTTTATTGTGCTGTTTCTCATATGAGACGAATTTGTAGTGCTGCCTTTTAGTATAGACGAAAGCTTTCAAGGGTCAGAAGAGCCCATGAAAATCACTATTTTGACCTACTGGTCATTACTGGCCTTTGAAAATCACACCTGTAACTCTTTCTGAGCCCAATAGCTGCAGCTAGACTAAAACATTCTAGAGAAAATGATAGTTTGACCAATAAGCCTACATTACCATTCTTGTGAAGCACTGCAGCAGCCTCTGTAAATTGATTTTTATTTTTTAACTTTTATTTTTCTGAAAATGAATTTTTTGTTAGGAGAAAACACTTCAAATGAAAGTTGCTACCTTTTCAGTTTTGTTGCATTTTTGTGTGTGTGTACATGGAAACATTATTTGGCCTATCCAGTGAGATGTCCTTTGCATAGCCTGTGTCTGAAGAAATAGTGTTTTCTGAATAAAGGTTTCAGCAGTTTCTGTTTCACATGAGGGCATTTGGAGTTCTGCGTCTGCATTTAGAAATGGGTACATAAAAAAAAAAAGAAGTGTGTTTCTTCCTTCTTTCTCACCTGTGTGAGCATGACTGTGTATTTCACTAAAATACAAATCAATCCCAGTGAGTTTTTGAAAGAAGTTGGTAAACTGTGATTTTTGAAAAGTTTGTGGTATTTACTATATTTACTTCTGAAGTCACGATTTCAATAGAAACTCCATGGGCATTTTGAACACATTGCTGATGATGTTGGGTGATCTGTAAAAAACTGAAGGAGTTAAATAAACTTTAATGATGCACTGGTGCAATACAAAGTGAGCTCAAACAGGCCATAAAGCAGGCTGTAATATGGAGGTTGAATACTTACATGAACAGCATAAACCACTGGGTGTGAAGCACTGCTTTCCCAGCGGCCATTGCTCTGTAAAGCTGGCTGGGAAGTAGCCTGCTTCCACAAGATTCCTCCTCGCGGGGCTGTAGTGGGGTACTGTAGTGGCAGTGCACTCCTGGGTTATTTCTTATTTGTCCCAGCAATGACATTTCCATCTCATGACAACTTCCAGGTGTCTGAAATTTGGCTTTATTCTGCCTTGGAATGAAGACAAGTCCACCCAAACCAATGGCTCTTTCACATGCTTTCACAAGAAGCAACGACTTCTGTTTCAAATTGAAAAACTGAAGTTTTTGACCAAACTGTCTCTTTTTTCTGAAAGTGACTAGAAAGCCCTCCTGCATGTTAGGAACATTACTGTCAAAATCTCTTTCCATGGAACATTTTAACCGAACTGTATTCTTTTACGAAGAAAATCTCTGTCAAAAATATTCTGACCATCTCCTATAAATGATTCGCGAACACTTTTTAACCATCTTATTTGGATTTGCACTTTCTTCTGGCAGGGTTATGTGTCTGAAATGTGCTGTTATTCCTTTGGACGGTTACTGTTTCTGTATCGAGATAGTCCTTTAAAGACTGAAATGATACTATCTGAATCTCTTTTGTGCCTCTTCTCACCTCTTTCAATCTAAGCCTTTCTTTATTGCCACCAAGGAAGTCCCCCCCAGTGAAACCTGTCTATCCATCACAACTTACTTTCCATGAGATCTGTACTCCTGTGTCCAATTCAATTGAAATCAGCCAGTGGGTTCAGAAGTTCCTGGTGGGGGGGAGAACACACCCATGCCCACAAACACAACATGCTCACATCAGCCTCATTTCCTTCGGAAACCAGCTAAAAACCACAGAAGTGTAAATTACTGCACGTGGTGAAAGGCCTTGGCGAAAGAGGCCCCGTGGTCCAGTCTGTGCTCTGAATCACGTTAGCGTCAATGCAGATGAGCTGCAGAGACATCAGGGAGGCCAAGTCCAGGTCCCACAGAGTCAGCAGTAAAGCTGTGGCCTTGGGGGTTAAGGTTATGACAAAGGTTATGAGGACTCCTGGACAAGCAGCCCACACATCTTTGGCCTTATTGGTGATTTATGCTAGTCTCAGTGCAATTTTTGCAAAGAGTGAACGAGAATTACCCTTGCTGACTGCAGAAACACCATTAACACTTAAACAACATACTGACCGTTCCTTACTTGGGTCTTTTCTCAATGTTCCTATCTGTCCTAAACGGAACCAAGGAAAAGTTGGTTTTACTGAAGCTGGACTTTAAAATCTTCATTACTTAAGTAGGTTTGATACTGGTTTACAGTCAGACAGAAAAAGAGTTCACAAATGTCCACTAATAATATTTCCTTTTCACTCTCCTCAAGCTGTAGTTGTGTCTCTTTTACAGCCTGTTTTCTCTTTGGTGGTCTTAAACCAGTAGACTCCTTCCAGAGCTCTGCTGCTCATGCCAGATGCCTGCAGTGAAATTCAAGGGTGGTAGGAATGGGCTCCAGCCATTATACAACCACAAAAATCTCCTGATGATTCAGAAATTTCATCTAAACAATAAAAAGCAGGGTACAGATAACAGAGGAAAGAAGAAAAAAATAAGATGCAAGTGTGTCTCTCCTTTACATTTCATAGCCTACATCTGTTGTAGCTAAAGTGCAGCTGTAGTCTTGCACTGTCTACTTTATACTTAGTTATTCCTATGAAAATGTAACACACTAAATCTGGGCTGACTGTATTAGATGCCCTGTTCTTAAGATATTTGGGTGACTAGGGAGTGATTCTATCACTTTATAGATCAGGCTATTATCTGTTGTAGAGCTTTATAGGATATCTAGCATAAAAGGGGTGGTGGTGGAAGGAAGTTACTTGAGTCAGCAGCTGTGGGAAAAAAGGAATAAAATATTGGAACATTTCTTTTTATATGCTTGGCAATAAAATTGAGGCCAAAGGCCAAACTAGCAGCTGCTCATTCTCATTGAGATGTAGATATTTCTTGGGGGGATCCTGAGTCACATTTTCCCTCTGTGACAGCCACACTAATCCACTGATTCCAACGGAGGAGGCATCTGACCTTGTGACTTTTCATTAGTGATGGTACGGCCACAGAACTACAAGAGTTGCTCCTCTACAGCAGGAATCCTCCCCTGAGTGTTTCTGATGTGCACAACTTTGTTGCTAATGCCTGTGATACTAACTCTGTCATTTTTAAGTCAGTCATAATAGAAATGGGAGACTTAGTGTCAATCAGATCCACAGCTGCTGTGAGTCAGCAGTTTACCTAATCAAAGGTGTAGGTTTGCTTCACAAACTAGTGGACTGAAGGTAACCAGCTCAAAGTTTTCTGTCCTTCCAGCTTTTTTTTGTGTGCATCTGTTGACATGAAAGAAAGTCTTCATGGTGGGAAAGGGAAATCAGAGCACAGGAGAACTGTAGAAACTTTAAGCCAGTAACTGCCTGATGCTGGACAAAACTTTATTTCACAGACAGTGAAGATATTTCATAGATCGCGAAGGAGGCAGGTCTGATGATATGAATGATCAGCTTTTTCTAAATTAGGAGAATAATTTTGCTCTCTCTAGTCTTCTGCCAACTGTGCCCCTTTCTTTGATATTCCTGTTTCAGGTGTGGCAATTAGAGCCTCTCTGGTTGCATTTTACAAGAAGAAATAACTCAGCTCAGTATGTGTCCCAGGGTCAGTTGTGAGCAAGATGTCTTGTGAGTCATTGTCATGACTGTTCACAGTTGGCAACAAACATTTAGACATATAGAGAAGCTGGTAACAGAGTGTTATAAACCTGCGGAATCAGCTGTCATCTGACCGTGAATTTTGACCCGAAATTTAGGTCAAATGCAAGTTAATTGCCTACATCCTTTTTCTGGTTCTAGCCTTGGTCCCCTTGTTCCAATTGAATTGGTTGTTTGTGCTCCTTTGAAAAACCAAGCTGATGGCTGTTGAAAGCCCTGGAAATGTTTTGCCTATGCAGGAAAAAAATATTCTGAATCGTAACTTTGAGCTTTGTGTACTGTGATCAAGAATGTTATCACATAATAATTCAGGGAAATTATCTCCACTCAAAGCATCTTCAAGTGACCACAGATATGTTCTATCACATTCTTTGGTACATCTTTAATGTGTTAGTGGACTTTTATATCCCATTCTATTTGTGCCTTTCCCCTTGGCCTGTCACGAGATTTTTTTTGTTTCATCTTATTCTTCAGCTAGCAAACAAGGTTATAAGAACAAGATTTTTAAAACTATTTGCTGTTGGGAAGTAAGTTTTAATTAATCAAATGCCTTACATGTATAACAACTGTTTTAAAACAAACAAAAATTTATGGGGAAAAATCCACATACAAATAATGCTGGGCTTTAGTTTATGTTCCTTATTCAATTGAAAATACCATTGAAGTCATTCAGATTTTTGCTGAAGTGAGAACACAGAATATCAAACTTTGATTCTTTTAAATATGGCTTTTTACTACATTGACAGGAACGTGTCTAACTTCGATATTTAGGTTCTGATGAAATAGTATCAACTGGCAGCAATGTAATTAAGGAAAAGAATGAGTGAAATTCTCTACAGGCTTACCACAGGCTTTGGAGAAGGCTTATTATTCTCAGGCACAGTAGCAATAAAAACTTCTCTACTCAGCTACATCAATATAAAGCATGACATGTGTCTACTGCTGTAAATAGAGTTCATTCACATCTACCCTGTGCATTGTGTAAGGTTCCAATGTCCTTGAAGAACTTAACAATCAGACTCCTTTACTATCCCAATATATTTTTGACAAAAACAACTTAATAGTTACCACTTAAAGTGAATCTGATAAGTTTTCAGGCAGATAGCCTTCTAACGGCATTATCTTCAGTGGACTCTAGGGTGACATAAAGGAGAGAGAGCTCATGCCTGTTTTCCTTATCCTTAGAACCTCTGTGCTAATAAAAAATTAGCTGAAAAAAACCTAATCAATTAAGAAGAGGACAAGGCAGGAATTTTTGAGGGAAATATAATTTGGAAATGCTGATTTTTTTCCAAGTCAGAACAACTTCCAGGATAAAAGTCAGTTTCAATCAGTTTCTGATTTTCACAGTCAATTTTGAGCAAAACCAGCAAGAAGTTACACTTTTGGCGTTACTTAAATGAAAAATTTTGTTTGCCAGAGCTAAATGACTATTTGAGATGCAAACTCCTGTTAAAACAAAAAGTTAAAAGGTCAGCATTGAAATATCATGTATTCTGAAGAAGTCCTTTGAATGAAAATTATGGAGAAACTTCACATTCATTCAGATCTAGACAGTAGCAAATAGAGAAATGGAAGTCTTATGTATCAATAGATAGCAAAAAGTTGTATCTTGCTGCCATAATTATTCCCATTTTACAGATGGGAAGATTGAGGCAAAAGAGGAGAAATTATTTTTCTTCCTAATGCCTAAAGCGGGTAGGAATCAAAAGGTATGTCAGTAGGTTCATGCTATTTGTATCCTGACCACAGCAGAAGCAGTTCTGCAAAACTGCTAAGAGAGAGGGTATATTTGCTTGGGCACAGCTCTTGGAGCACAGGCAGATGAGTTTGTATCTACTTGTCCGAGTGTAGGTAGAAGTATCCTGTGGAAGCTGCACTGTGACCCACAGGGTTAAAAAGATGTTGTCTTTTCCAACCTGGTGCTTATATTTGGACTGTTGATAACTCTAGAATGGGTATATTTGCTTGGAAGCAAAAATAGAGATGAGAGTTGCAACTTAACCTCTATTTGTCTAGACCACAGAATAGTGTTGACTGCAGGGGGAATTCTGGAAGTCATCTGGTCTAACCTCTTGCTCAAAGCAGGTCAGCTTCAAAGTGGGATCCACTTCAGAGTTAGATCAGGTTGCTCACGGGCCAGACAGCAATTCACAGGGTTTGGATGATGTTTTGAGCAGATTTGTACTCCAGCTCTGTGCTCTGGGAGAGAAGCCATTTTACAACTAATTTGGATAACGTGGGCAGCAGAGTTTCAGTGATAAAGAGTAAAAGTCTCACAAACTTTGGCATTTGAACTGCTGAGATTAAGAACGGAAGTCATCATCATTCAGGCCAATCTGTAATATCTATGCAAGCAGACAACTGACAGAGCAGTTGTGGCAGCACCAGATGCCACAATAAATGGCTGCCTGATAGCAACAGCTGGTTTGCCAGGAGGAGAAGCAACATGGACAACATTGGCAGACGGTGCAACAAGCAGTGGCCCTGATGTAACACACGGTGATGCTGCCAGCAGTCTAGCACAAGTGTTAACAACTGGATTAGCGAGTCTTTTAAAGATGGGGGCTACCAGGAGTATACTTTGTTCTCTCTGTGCAAATGGTGACATTAGCTAAGTGACTCTCTGATGAGCTGGCCAATTTATCTGCCTGTTACTCGTGTGGGGCCAAGCTGGGACAGGCAGAGCCCTGACCACATAGCTGTGACATGATGCTGGAGCCTGGCACCATGCCAAGTGGTCATGAGCGGGACCAACCACCCCCTAGAGCATCTCCTCATTTTTTCTCTAGTCCGCGTGAAATTGTGCCCTCCTGTTCAGGCTGGCCATACTGAACTGATGTGACCTAACCGAAGAGATGCTCTGACAATGATTCCAGGAAAGAGACAGATCCCTGGGGAAGCTGGTTGTATATAATGGCTTGTGACCTCTGGCTGTGGTTGAAGCTGAAATGTCGTAGCGGGGTGTGGGTTGCAGAGCTCATGCTTGTGGAACAATCTGCTCATGCAGTCTTGGCATGGGATGGGGATTTAGCACTGAAGCACCATGTTGAGACGATAACTGGCTCATGGGGAACTATGCAACGGCTGTGGCAGCATCTGGATCGCCTCAACAAAAGTCACAGGAAGCTTGGGAGGGGGTGAGAAGATTTTTCATTTGCAGGCACTGTCATTGCCCCTGGTTGTGCCAGTGTCTATGGGGCCTGGCAGGCTTGTGCCTTCTGTGCTAATGGCAGCAGTAGCTTTGTGGCTACCTGACCAGCTGCCCCTCCTGCCAGCCTCCYACTTGCTGGAGTGGGGCAGGGAAGGCCAGCAGGGACTAGCAAGGAGCAGATGCAGCCCAGAGCTGGGTCTAGGAATGGGAAGGCTATGAGGAAGCAATCCACCAGGAGTCCAGGATCTGGTTTTGTGTGTTGGTATAGAGGGGGCATCTATTGCAAATAGCCTCTGCAACGAGTGCTGCTCTGGACATTGGGCCATGCCCCAATGACTGTGGTGGAGCTAAAAAAGATGAGCTGAATATTTTTCTTTTAGAAATGACCTAGAGGGATAGTTTAGTTTGTGGTGTTAATAATGTAAGAATTCGGAGACAATTGCTGGCAGAAGGGGAAGTGGATGTGGCCCAAAGCATTAGGAATTTCTCCTTGAGGAGAAAACTCACAGTTTTAGTGGTCTTGAGGCTGAAGTAAAATCTGCTAGGCAGTAAGGGATTGCAGGTACTAAACGCAAATAGGATAATTATCTGTAGCCTCTGAAAAAGACCAATAGGACAAACTCTCAGGTATTAGAAATAGGTTTGCAATTTTAAGTGTAATGGTTAGGGTAATATTAATAGTAATCTGAAGTACCTGATCAGAGAGGCTGGTTGTTTACCTTCTCAGAGAGGAAGGCAGGGATTAATTTAGATCAGTAGGAAACGATAGTATCATAGTGTTCATAACTAAACTGGAAAACCCTTTGCATCTTATGGGAAATACAAAGCCAGAGCAAGCCGTGTCTAGCAAGTACCGTGATCTGCTCATAAAGCATTTGCTCTACTGATAAGTAAGTACCCATATCAGTATGTTGATATATTTCAGCAATGCCAAAAGATGGGACCGAAGGAGAACTGAAAGAAATTTAACGTTATGATCACTCACAGATACTTAGATGAGTTTAATAAGTTGTTGCAGGAATTGTGAACATTTTCCAGAGACTCCCAGTAAATGTCTCACTGCTTAGCACAGGATAACCTGTACTGAGGAGTGACAGCACTGGCAGAAATAATGCTGAAAATGTATCAGTATTAGAGAAGGATCTGTGAAGAAAGAAAGCGAAGGAATTCATGTTCTACCAAATCATTTTTTGTTTCCTGGAGATGAGAAATAGTGTGTCTGGGCTACTGCATAGGAAGGGAAGATGGAATCATATCAACTGAATACAATGAAGCCTTGGAATACAATAGAACTGTGAGTGTATTTCTTGTATAGGATAATGTCACATGTTTCTTCCAGAGCTTCAGCCTTATTAGACTCCTCGTGTCAGCTTGTGAGGAAGGAGACAGGAAATGTCTAAAAAGCTATTTGAATAGTTGAAGCTCCCTAGTGGCTCTCTGCCCTAGACAAGGATTTAATCTCTCATGTGGTGCATTGCCTGGAGGGTAGGGGTAGTTGTGTCACACCGTTCGAGCGATTTCAGAGAACGACAAGCTGGATATGCATCCAGATATTGGCTAAAGCTGAATGGGGCAATTCCCGGAGAGAGAGGGAGCATCTATGTTTCATTTTGGAAAAAAAATACACCCTACAACCTCCTGACCCTGCCCCCTCCACCCCTGAACACTGTCTGTATGGGAAACCTTCTAGTAAAATGACAGAGATCAAAACAGCTGTGAACTTCTCACCAGCCCTAGCATCTTCCTAAATGTAGAGCTGAACTTCTGTCTTTCTCAAGAGAGCCCATAGCACAGAACATGGGATGCCAGTCTTGATGCCATCGGCTGTATTTGTACAACAGGTAAGAGGGAAAATAAACTCATGAAACGCTGAACGGTAAAGGCTTCCCTGAAAAGAAAAGAAATGCCAAAATTCTCTCCTTTCTTGGATCTGGCAGCATCTGCTACAGGGCTGGCAAACCCTGGTAAGGGTGAGGCATCTTGTGAAGCATGAGATACTGTTCTTTGGTGGGATGGGATCATGTTTTCACAGGGTTATGTGAAGTATATCCTGCTTTTTTCATGTGAAATCTTTGCCTTGGAGCTATTTAGGTCACCAGGAAGATCTAGAAAAAATAGTGAAATATAACCAGTGTCACTAGTTATGCCAGCAGATCATCCTGCTACAACGTGTGTTCCGAGGAAATGGCCTGGACATCTGTGATTGAAAGATAAACGCTCAGTAGCCTTCTGCCTGGGAAAATGGCTGGTTTTAATCAGCGTATGCTCACACTTGAAATAAGTAAAAGAGTATGTAACAATTTTCACTTTGGAAAAACTCACCCATCTTCTACCAGCCATGGGCAGGACACTAGCTGAGCAAAAATGAAATTAAATCTATTCAAAATTTTCATGGCATCCAGATTCAAATTACCAGGGAGGGATAATCTTTTTAGTGGAGATGAAAAATAAATTATTAATGGGAGCTTGGAAATTATTTATTTGGAAGGCTATGAGCCCCGCCCAGATTTTGATAGGAAGAAAAGTTAGGTTCTCAGCATGCAAGTGGGTGTGTAAAGGAAATAATCCTTTGAAAAGTAGTCCTGGGACTTATACCAGAGACCAAAAGTTATTTCTGAAGTTGTGTCAGTCACTAGTAGCAACTCAGTTTCCAGGCTGGATGCTGGAATGGCCTGGATTCGCAGTTCTTAGTGATGATCACAAGATAGGAAGATACCAGGATTTCTTGTGAATTATGTAGAAAAAGCAGAGTCTTTGCACTTGGGTGGTGGCCATCTGCAGGAACAGACGCCAAGATGAGATGACATTATTTTGGGAATGCCCAAATCAGATACATCTAGAGCTGCTCTGCCAGAAGACTGCCAGAAGTAGGCCTCTTGGCCTAAGGACAGATCCAGCAGCTGTGTTGAGGCCCTGCCCTTTGAAAGAGATGTGTGGGATGTAAATGTAGAGGGGAGGGATTAAGAAGACTAGTCGTGCTATCCAGAGTATTGCTGTGTTATCCAGAGTATTACAGAGTGGTGCCATGCTTTGCTCCTCCCATACTTATATCATGTTTTGCAAGTGGAACCTCAGCTTCTCCTCGAGGCACCACTGAGAAAAGTGATGGTAAGGTCCTCCCTGGGGTACTTTGAAGGAGAACTTAAGGAGAGAAGGTGGACTGTTCAAATGAATTTTTTTTTTTTTTTTTTTTTTTGTGTAGGGTGCCATTAAACAAATAAATCTCATTGCTTGCTCCATAACTGAAAAACAACCTCAGAAAAGGGTTTGTCAACAGGGGAAAGAAGAATCATTTGGAAGAGGGGAAAAAGGGAAGGCCCCCAATGACGAAAAGAAGGTAGTCAGCTTGCTGAGACTGGAGGATATCTTTAGTTAGGGGAAGCTGAGTAAGGAAGTCCTTTCCTGCATGTCCAGTTTTGGCCATGCCTGTGTTTTCCTAGACCTTTTCCCTATGCCCTGTATAAAAAGAAATGGTCCTCATCTCAACTGAAGGTGATGTTATGTGCGGATCAGGTGGTAGGTTAATACACTGGAGAAGGTGAATTCGAGCACAGTGGTTTCTGGAGGTGAACCATACCCAAAGTTCAAGTGATTTTGATATCCTTTTGCTGTTTTGTATTTTACACAGATGAATTGCATATTCCAGTTGCAGGCTTCTGCAAAACTGTCAGTGTGTAGCTTATGCACAAGGCAAGGAGGTGCCTTGTGGAGGTGGCCTTGACAAATACACAGTCTGCTGTGTATAGCTTCTGTCTGTGAATGGTTCTCGTTCACCGAGTTCTGCCTCACTTAGAGTCCCAATGAAAAAGCATCTGGCTGTTTCCTCTAGGGATATGCAGTATGAACTGATCAAACCTTACCTGTGCTGCCCATTTCCATGGTCATTTTTTAACAAGGGAAGCCTTTACACAGTGTGTTAAGGTCATTCAGGAAGGAAATCTGTGAGAAATACGTAATGACTACTCATGATGTTCAGGGCAGGAGAGTACAGACAAGCAGCTTCTGCAGCTGTTGGTAAATAACTGAAAAAGCATATTGTTTACTATAAAATAAATGAACAAATTTCAAAGGCTGTGACCTGCATGCGGAGGAGTAACTTGGACTTTTTAAAGTCCCTTTGCAGAATTCAGGCTGACACTATGGAAGCTGAAAGGGTATTACAGGATCTAATGGAAACAGAGGAATTTCTTCAGTGTTGTCRTAGTTAGCAATAGCGGAACTGGCTTTATCAGGGAGAAGGCTGTATGTGGGTATGTAGTGAGTGTACCACTGTTACTGCCTTTGCCATTTTTGCCTCTCTTCTCGCTGGCCCTCTGGAGCTGTCCAGCAGAAGTCACATAGGTGCTTTGTGGCAGTGTCTGGTAGGAGGACAGTCCTCAAGCTGATCTCAGCCAGGGCACCCATGGTTGTTTTCATGTTTCTTATGCGTGGAGGAAGCCCTGGCATACTTCTGCTTAGACAATCATTTATCTTTTATGACAGCTGACAAAAACAGCTGAGCAACTTTCCTCAGAATTTCCATCTTGAAGAAATCCTGAYGAGCTGATGTTTGCTTCAGTTCCAAATCTGAATGAAAAGACAATATAATGGAAGTTTTTTGTGGGTTGAAAAGCTCAGAGGAGTTTTCATCAGAAATAACTATTTGGCAGAGTGAAGCAGTTTAGTCAAAAACAGTCTGTCCTTCCACACACTTCAAACAAGTCATGGAGAGCTGTGATTTCAGGGCTGTTAACTTACTATTTTGCTTTTCAAGTCATGGTCTTGATTTGGTTGATGTATTTTTTCATGTCTATCATTTCCACCTTTGACTTTGTCTCCAGACAAAAGTGTTGTTGGTGTGCAATTTTATTATCATGAGCTCTGCACAAATCAAGAGTTGCTTGTTTATTGACAATACAAAACGTTTTCTTAAACAGATGAAATGAAATTAGACTGAGAGTGCTTTGACTTTTGTTTCTGATGTTATAAAACGAATGAATGCAATTCATCCTGTAGCTTTGTACTTGAACAATAAATGAGGTCAGAAAAGACAATTCAGGCTGAATATTTCCCCATCAGAAAATGGGATTTAGTTAAAATAGAAATAAATCTCTGCATCTGTTTTGTGATGTTGTCCCATGGGACCCGTAGTTCCAAGCCTCTCCTGTTTTATTCTCTCCCCCAGGACCTGGACGGTATCTGCATTACACTGCAGGATCTGCTCTGATACTGCACTGTTTTATGAGTGATGAAGTCTGGCAAAAAAAGCAGGTTTTAGGGATGCAGATGCTGTAAGACACCAAGAACTACTCACCTTCAGCCATAGAAGGTATTCATTTATTCACTGAGATGGATGTTGACATCCAAAAAAGTATTTGGGTGTGATTTTTTTTTCCCTGATGAGAATTCTGTGGCAATCAATTCTTTCCTGCAGAATAATAAGAATGCAATTACTGCTTATTTTTCAATGGGAAAAATATTTCATTGGATTTTTTTCTAATTTGTTATTATTTGGATTGCAGTCATACTTAGAGGTCCCATCTGTGTTCCTTTCCCTGGGCAGTATGCATCCTCTCAGTAAGAACCAAATGAAAAAGCAAAGTTTGGGAGGGACTGAACACATAGGCCTTTTATATTCCCTTCCTGAAGAGAATCGATAAGAGCAGGATTCAGAGTTGTTATAGAGATAACAGAAACTGAGGCATTTGCATCAGATGTTCTACAACCTTAGGTAAAATAAATTGTATTTATTTAAAATAAACTGGTTTCAATGACATTTTCTCAGTTCTCAAATCTTCACTCTGGACTGGAAGTTCCTCCCATCCAGCTGATGACATTAGTCTTTGACCAATCCAAATCACCCCAACTGCTGCATGCTCCTGCTAATGTCTCTCTCTTCAGATATGCCAAAGGAGGGCAGTTTCTTTACCTCCGTCACAGTGAGGAATCCCAGAGCGCTAGAAATTCTTCAGTGGAAGAAAACAGCAGGGTCTGGTCAAGTGATTGACCGGTTTTCTTTCTGGGTTACTTGTGTCAGGGACAGATAGATGTTAAGAACTGAGAAAGGACACTGTAATGTGCCTGAAAGGGAAGGGTGAAAATATTTTTTGGGTGTAGGAAAGAACACTAAAACCTCTACACGCTAAGCCATACTTTATCAAGCCTTGAAACCTTACAGAGCTTACACTTCACTCCTCATTACTCAACATCACATGATACCTGCCTGTTTTCTGTATGGAGGTGATGAAATTATTGGTACTGGGCAAGGTGCTGGAGATAATGTGCCTCCTTCTCTTGAGCTTCCTTTATTCTAGTCTGTTTGCACTCTTGGCTCAGTATTTAACCTATTTAGAAAGTGGTTATGTAGCTTTGAAATGTGATTGAGTGATACTGCTAACTTTATGTGTGCTTGAAGGGGGGGAGGGAAATAATTGGCTGCTCTGTTATGTCTTGAGGCATTGGAAATTAAATTGCTTTGACTTCTGCCTAAAATAGCTTCCCAATACGCTGATAAAACATCAAAATACCTCTGTCAAAATCAGTATTTCAGAATGCTCAAATGAAGGCAACCTGTGGGTAACYAGTTTTAAGTATGTAAGGTATGAGCAATTCCTGAAGGAAGATAAGTCTTTAGTGAAACTTAAATATCATAGTACTCCTTATTCTGCACTGTTATCAAATTCTTCTCAGTTGTGGTTTCTATGGAAGGCTGATTTTCTCCATCCCCTGCTGCAAGAAGTTACTATTTTCATTCACCCTAAGAAAATAAACTTAATGGAAGTATATATATAAACATTTGCTTCAAGCTACTCCAGTAGAATCCAATCCAATATGTACAGAAGTCTTTCTAGTGACTGCAGTTTGATCATTTGCATTCAGTACTGTAGTGGATGACAGTTTAGTTTAAAAAAAAAAAAGAATAGGAAGAAGGCTTTGGTGAAAAACATTTGGTATTTGTAAGATGAATCCAAGCATAGCTGGTTTTCTTTTAGGTTACACAGTTGTGTGTTGTACTTTTAGCAGTTCACATGTGTTCAGAAATACTGATCTGCATTGAATCCAGTTTGATCTTTAGCTCCAGATGCTTGTTACTTACATACCTGTGTAAATTCTTCACAAGAATGATTTAACCTACTTGATTCCTAGCAAATTATTGCTTTCTCTGACTGTATTAGGTACTTGCTGTTTTGCAAGTGCATACGCAAAGGCATCCGAACAAATCCTGAAGAGTGCTAGTTAAGTCTGCTGGGTTCAGAGGGCACAATTCTTCCCTCACTGACACTGTGTAAGTCAGGACCACATGGCGTGATACTGATTTTGAATGAGTGTAATAAAAAGCCAGATCAGACCTCTCAGCTGTGAAAGGAATGGCTTTACAGGTTGTGGTCATATTTTGGTTTGCTTGTGACATGAATACATAACCGTACACCAATGTGTAACTTAATCAATACTTCTGAATTTCTGTGACATAAATGTGCAATTACTTGAACGTGGAACCAAGAGAAGCAGACTGCATCAGGAGTTGAGCTATTAGAAATATCAGCAGACTCACTCATCCTCCATCTCAGGATAAAGAAATCCCATGTGTCACCACGGGGTGAGATAGCTCAGCCTCTTATTTCATGCTCTTAAGCTGGAGCCTGAGCAGGACTGTGTGCTGCAACTTGTCACGTTCTGTGGGCAGGGGAGTGCCAAAGTGACCCGTGGAATGACAAGCTCTTTCAGTTGCGGTTGGTGTACAGATTGTCAGTTCAGCAAAGTCCAAAGGAGCTACAAAGTACACCATATGTAGGACTGGTCCCATTAGATTAGACATCTAATTTCTCTTCCTGCCTTCACATTAATCTCATAGGGCTGCTTCTCTACACATCAAATGTTTTGATTCGGATCTCCTTCTTTGCCAGTCAAACCAAGACTATACAAGCTCCGTGTCTGGGCAGGTTTTCTCTTGATGATGTGTCATGCAGCATGTCCCTTTGCTCTAGCCAAGCTCAGATCATATGTCAATCATAGGAAGTTAAAAAAAAATATGTGGTTGAACCACAAAACCAATTTCCAAGACAGAAAATCAAAAATAGAGATGTTGCAGAATGGGATGCCAAAATATCCTGGCCATCTGGGAAGAGGCCGTTGGGCAAATTAAATAGAAATTTTCTGTGGAGATGTAACAAATGGCAAGYGTGTTGCAAAACCTGCAAAAGTCTCTCTAGTCCTTGATTTGGGTGAGTGATGGACTGGACTTTGAGTGGCAGTTTGATATCCTAATTATTTATAGAAAAGGTAGCATTATTATTTCCCAATGACCTTTGCTCAACTGTTGCTTTTTCATTGTGCTAATAGTCACCACTCACATATGAGTTATTTATGTAGAATGAAAGCACTAATACACAGGAAACTGAAAAGTGTCTGGTGTATGTGTTTGCCCTTACCCTCCCTGCTGCACGTGTAGAAGAAAACAGCGTTTAACTCCAGCATTAGCTGACAGTAGTGAGCTATTGCTGCCTGTGTTGCTGATTCCTAAAGCTTGGTCCACTGTCAAGATGATGTGACATATATTCACTGCAATGTCCCAGTATCCAGAGAACTACTCAAACCAAAACAGTCAACAATTCAAAAGGAACTTTCATTGCTCTTTTTTTCTCTGCTGACTAYCAGAAGTGTAAGATGCCATTTTTCATTGCTTGGCCTTGGGCATTAGGTGTGACAATCTGTTTAATAGCACTGTTTTTTAAGAAGGCACAGTCTAAGGAAAATGATCCTTTGGTATAAATGGACATAATTTCACTGATTTTGCTAGTGAGAGAATCATTTGTATGAAGTGAGGATCATACTTACAGTCTGTATCCCCAAAGATCACAAGTGTATGCCAAACCACCTGTGCCTTTTGTGCTCATATTCAGTGCAGAGGTCTGAACACTGCAGCGTAACTAGGCTGGTTTAAGAGGACACTACATTCAAAGATGTGGACATACCTGAGTAGACTCAGGCACATCTGTGGATTGACCGAAGTATCCCAAGATTACTGAGCAAGGGAAGACTGTAGAAGGCTGTCTGCTGGACTCTCAGTTTATAAAAGAAATATCTGAAATTTTGGTTCAGTTATGCATCTTTGCCAAAGGAAAAGTGGACCTGAAAATTACATCGTGCTGAGACTTCCTTCCTTCTTCTCCTTCCACCTAGAGCCTTGGAGTGGGTGACATAAAAATGTTGTGCCAGCTCTGCTCTGGACCCCTGTGCTGGATACGTGAAGTCTTTTGCTATCTCTTCTGTGTGAAAACAACCCAAGAGACTAAGCTCGTGTATCTAAGGGAGACCTTCCCCCTACACACAACTCCAAAATGCTACTTTTTTCTTTAGCATTCAGTACATCTGACAGGGAAGGGGAAGGGTGTTATTTCTCACCGAGAAGAACACAGCTCTCAGCAGTATTGTTTTTTTCATCAGAAGCAGCCCAGAGTAAGATGAGCACCAAGTTAAAGGAAACAATGGGAGTGTAAATGTCATTTAAACATATACATCTGCAAGCCATTCTCTGCTGAATGCTTGGAAATTTTACTGTCTAAGTATTACTTTTTCTTACTCTTTCCCTGCTCTGTCTACCTCTGATTGTTCTCAGCCTCAGGACAGAAGGTGGGTGCGGCGCACAATACCATGCAGCACACCATCGCTGCAGAAGTCTTTAAAGTCCAGATATCACTCCGTGCAGAGCAGTTGAAAAGCTCTGCCATTAAACAGGCAGGTGGAAGCCTCGGCAAGGAGCCCAACGCAGGAACTAAACCATTGCATGCATGGCTCCATTAAAGTACCTTTCAGTTTGGAAATGAGAAAAATGCCTTAGGCAGACCATTCTCAAAATAGCATTGCGGACACAAAGCCAATATAAACATTAGAAGCTCTTAAAGTGCATTTGTTTGAATCATGGGTTTGAATTGACTCCTTCACCACTGACAGACAGTGCATATATCTCACTAGCAGCTCTCCAGAGAGTTCTCAGCTGTTTGCGTGGATAGACAGAGACTGTTCTTTGGGGAGGTTTCTGTAACATGGCTGTTTCTAGAAGGTAAAAGGTCAAAAGCAAAGTTCTAGAAACCTAGCAAATAAAATACTGTGATAGCCCTGCCCATCATCTGTGTTGACAGAATTCTCCTGGAGTTATTAGTATTATTTATTTGTTTTTACAACAGCAGCACTAATTTATTTTTATTAGAAGCCCCAGCTGTGGTTGGGGTTCCATTGTTACAATCAGTGGAGGGTCATGTCGTAATAGGCAGGTCCTCCCTGAAATATTAATGTTTTATTCTGAGCAGCAAAACAGTGTATGGGAGGTAAGAGGGATTCTTCTTCTTCCTATTCTACAATTGGAAAATGGTGGCATGCAAAATTTCGTAAGTTGGCCAAGGCCACCCACAGTCCAGAAACTGTAAGCTGGGGATTGTAAATCTATCAGCTTTAATGAGGTGTCTGGCTAGAGAGTGTCTCATATGAGTCCAGTTTAAAAATTAAACAGAAAAAGCACTGAAAATGTACTATAGCCAGCATATTGCGTGTGCGATCAGTACTGCTGAAGGCAGTGCAACATGTCTCCGTGTACTCAGAGCGCACATATGTGTATACTCACCTTGGTCTAGACTGAAGCAGAAAAGTGGAAGATTTCAACAGAGAGAACAAAGTTTGCTGAAAATGCAGACCATACAGTTCTGAAACTACAGTTTGCCTCCCTTCTCAAAAATGAAGGCGTTATAACCACTTTTGCTATCATGAGTAGCATTTCTGACATGTCCCTCCACAACTGCAATAACAATGAACGTAGGCTGCTTTTTCGGGACATAACGGGTCTTCATATTGTAAATCAGCATAGAGTTCCTTGACCCACTGAGTTAGGTGTTTCCCCTCACACCTGCACCAATGCAGGTGCTCGCAATTAGTTGAATGATGTTTCTTGACTTTCACCAGGAGGTCAAATACAAAGTGCAATGAGAGGGGAAATAGTCTGGCATATGGTGGTAGAGGGGGCAAAAAAGAGTGGAAATGAAAATGATTTCCATTCGGAAGCAAAGAACTTTAAAAAATTAGTTCATGAACTGTTAATGGCTGGATATTTCCTGTCCTCCCTCGTTCCGTATTTTCTGAAATACGAAGATAGGATGTTCCAGATGGAACCAAGTTGCCAGGACGACGGAAGGTTGTTTGTGCAAACTGAAAACCTTAAATGTTTTCCTTTCTTGGGTTTGGGAGGATGGTATTCACGGGTAGCATTTGTGTTGCTATGACCCCTTAAAGGACTAGGTTTCAAAAGTCACAGATAATCACCGATGTTGTCCTGCTTTAGTCACTGATCAGCTAGTTTGAGCTACTGCTTGGGGAAAAGCAGCAAACTGAATAGGAGAAAGTCTGTTCTCACCCAGAAAGAGGGCAGAATGCTATAAAGAGGAGCTGCGTTATTGAAGATAAAGGAAGTCTAATTTCTTCTGTCACCTTTCATCATTCTCAATTTCTTTAATGGCAGCATGAATTAATGATGTTAGGGTAAAGATATTATCACAGATTTCCCAACACATGATTCTAATGCTGTAAGGCTGATAAGGGGTCTTAAGGGAAAACAAGGAATTCTTCTAAGGATGAGCCTGATTTATTGCCAAGTGAAGTCAATGAAAAGACTTCCATCAACTCCAGTTAGGCTTGTTTTTGAGTGTCATAACTAAACGTACATTACGGTTCTGCCTTCCTGTTTTACCTTCCAGCAGAAAATAATCCTTTAAAGTTGCAAGCATCCCCTTTACTGCTAGTGCTGTTGTTGTCGAGTGGGATAGGAAGTGCAGGCTTGGAGTTTGACTACGTCTGGCTACTTGATGTTATCTGACTGGGAAGAGACTTTAGGGCAGCCTGCCATGACCTTGCCACTTCTCTTGACTGTGCAAGGACCTTGTGAATGATCAACGCTTCTCTCCATAGCGCACAGTTATATTCCTCATTTGTGTCATCTGAATGTAGGTGTCCCCTGCACATTAGCAGAGCATCTTGTCACCAGGTACACGTTTGATCACAGACCAAAGCACATGCTGGTACCTATGGCTGGCAGCTTTCATCTGCGTGCAGGAGGGTACGACTGAACTTCCTAGAAAGAGGCAGAGTAGCTTGAACAATTCCTCACTGTCAGCATCTTGGGGACCCTCAGGATATAGCACTGCAGAAGAGAAGCAGGCTGGGTGAGCTGCACTGGCAGCACAGCCCAGCCCAGGCCTGCGGCACACAGAGGCACACACACCTCTGATGCAGCCTACCAAAACCCTTGATGCAATAAGTAGGGAATACATAATTTCTCCATCTTGCCTGTATATGCTATATTAACAATTCACATCGCAAGGAAAGGAAGACGCTCCTTTAATTAGGTGCTAAAACAGGCTACTTCAGGCCAGTCCCATGCAATTGGAAACACTTTGTTCATCACTATCTAATTTTCCCTGAACTGTTCATCATGTTTGTTCTTGATTTTTTGCAGCTGTTAAATAAAGGAACTCCTTCGATTTCAAATAAAGAGCATCCTAAAAATAACTTTGATTCTTGTGAATCAGAAGACTGCCTAAAACATACCCAAATGGACTTTTTTTTTTTTTCCTTATTGCATTATATTAGCAAAATCTGAAAGTAAATCTGCTGTAGTCACTGGTAGGACGTGGGAGGTGTTTGCACCTTTTAAGCTGTGGCCAGCCCTGCTCAATTGGCCACACCTGCAATAGGTTTTTTAGCAAGGAAGGGGCTGAGCTTGTAGGGGAAGGCTGGTTTGCAAGTAGCATGTTCATGCTTCTTTTATGGAGAGCTGTAAGATGAGGAAAGGCTGGATTCAGAATATACTACTCTATAAGTGAGCTGTAGTAGTTCTGAGCTTGGGGTAGAGCTCTTTTTATAGGGTGAGGATGTTAGCTGAGGAATACTGCCTGGATGAAAGCTGTTGCTGTGAAGGTGCCTCCTGAGGAAGAGGAAATAGTGTGGGGAAGCAGTGAGGAATAGAGTTCAGCTGCTCTGCACAAGGTTTCCTGAAATCTGAGAACTTTTTCCCCTTGGAAAAGGAGAGACTACTGAGGGCACTGCTGAGAGCAAGGAGTCAGAATGAAAGACTTGGCAATGTGGTTGTAGCCCTGGTCCTCCAGTAAGTCTGGTGGCAGAGGAATGAGGCCTGGCAAGCTTGTTGCATTGCCTGGTGCAGCTGAAAGGCAGCAGCAAAGAATAAAAACAACCTGTGCTGAGTTGGGCTGGGTGAGAGATCCAAGACGGCTTTTTCCTCAAGAAAAATCCTCCTTTGAAGGCCTGGGGACTTGATTAACTCACTTGCTGTTACCTGTCTTCAAATGGCTGGCAGATGAGATCTGCTTTGGACACAGGCAGCTTGTGGAAGTGATGCAGCATTACTAAGGTGCTTCAGAATGGTATGTGTGTCCTATGGGACCTGTGTTGGGTCTTAAAGTGCAAATGTCTTTGAGAGGCTTGTTTGGGATATCACAGTCTATGATACCCTTGGCAGAGATGATGGATGCTGGCTGGCATTATTTTATGTATGTGCGTACAAGAAGGTACCTGCCAACCTACTGCAGAACCGTGGTGAGCCTGCCAGCTTGCTTTGCATGGCTGTGTGTGCCCTCTCTCTGTAGCTTACCAATGTGCATCCTCTGCGGCTGAGGAGGAAAAAAAAAAATAAGGCTGACTCTTGTGATGCAGTCTGATATTTGAGCCTTTTGTTAAACTGATGGCATGTTGTTGGGGTAATGTCTGTGAAGTTAAAGCTTTTATCAGAACAAGCAGTGATGCTTTTATTGAAGCACAAGGAGGATGTTGTAAATCCTGGGGTATTGCAGGTTCAGGGAAAGGGTGACATCACTTAGACGTGCTTTTTAAGCAGGTTCACCATAATCTGCAGCCATTTATTGGTCCAGATGAGATTGCAAGTGGCTAATGTCTGACCTTCATTTCTTTTGCACTTTGAAGAATTAAGACAGATGTTGATACRTACTGTTGTTATTGACTGGAAGGAACGGCTTGAAATCCTTTGTTCTAGGATGTAAAATTTCATTTTTCTTTTGTTACTAAGACTAGTTAAGATGCACTTAACTCCTGGAGCATCAACCATGGTTTGTCATCAGCATGTGCGAAGTGATGGCCAATGGGTTGCTATTCCACAGAAAAGTCTGAAGTGTGCATAAAACTCTTATGCAGCTTTCCAACTGCTTGTGCCTGAACTGATTTATGGGGAAGTGGTAGGGGTGCCGGTGCTTAGGTTTTTGCTAGAAAATCACTGTGAAACACCACTGTTACTGTTGTAAAGGAGCTCTTGCTTGCCCAAGCCAGTTGTGCTTGGGGAGGCACGCAGAATGCTTCCCTGTGTTTCACATACTGTGCTGAGGCTACGTCTCCACACCTGATTTTTGTTGCAACTCTGTAATATATTGCTAAATTAAGTTTTGACTGCTGCTTCATAAATATCCTTTCTTTCATTATAAGGATGAGGGGTGGGAGTTTAAGGAAACCAGAAGAGGCATTTTAAAGCTATGGGATCTTCCTTCTCTTCATACCACTTAATTGATGTTGGCTACTGGTATTTAGCCATCCCTCCCAACTAATAGGGCACGCAGAGTGATGAGGAGCACAGTTCAAGGAGTGTTAGTAATGTTGTGCAGTCAAATGTCCAGGAGAGTGAAAATACTAGTAATGTTTTGCCTGCTCTGTGTTATGCCTGATGCAATTAATCCCTCCTTTTTGAAACAGACTGTGGTTTGGGCAGGACAGGGGGGCAGTTGTTGTTCATCAAACCCAGCACTTCTTGAAGTTAGTCTGTTCCCTTATGTATCAGCAGAGATGCTGAACAATGTGTGCATGGTCCAGAAACTGGTTTATTATCTGCAGTGTATCACTTACTGGCTTGTCTGGAGTTCTGTAGCAACCAGTATTTCTCAGTGGATTTTTTGTTTTTGCTTTCATTAACAATAATGTTGTGGTCTGTTAAGATTGGGTCCTGCAAAACTCTGATTGGAGCAGGAGATTATTTCTGCCTGGAGACCACTGAATCTACTTGAAGAGAGAGCAGGACTGGGCAGGTAACAACATCTCAGCAGGGGTCTGAGAACCTGCCACTCAAGGAGAGGCAGCCAAAAACCACTGCTTGGGAGTAGCCAGCCAAGATTAAGAGAGCAGAATTGAAAGACCTTCCTAGGGGCCTGGGCAGAACTTGTAAAACCTGTTCTAGAGGGGAAGAGGGTAGGAGGAAAGGTTGGTGTACGAATGTCTTGATCTTCCACGGCAGCTCTGTGCAGGAGATGATCTAGGAGCCAGACTGGATGGATCAGGGTCCAATTTCCAGCTATTTTGTAGCTGTTGCCTGCCTCTTGCTGTCCCTCCAGAGCGGTGTGCTGTATCCCAGGACCTGCAATCCATTAGGAAGTTCTGGATCCTTCACTGAAAATGTATATACACATACTGTCCCATTTTATGCTTTTTCTAACCAATGTTTTGGCTCAAGTGATGAATGGTGTGGTAGGAACCTGTCCTTGTCCCCCCTTCCTATCAGCTCCAGAAGCTCAGGGAGGCCTCTGCAAATAATTTCTTCATCAAATATTTTTTCTGAGTCTCAGCAGAACAGCAACAAGAAACAGAAATGGTGGGCAGTAGTAAATGTAATGTGTATGCTGTAATGGAGGAATAATGTTGTTTGACACTTGCAACTTAAATGGAATGGTTTTTCTAACCTCATGACTTAAATTTTGTGGAATTTCTGTCCTTGGAAATGTTCAAGACTCAACTAGACAAGTCCCTGAGCAACCTGGTCTAATTACACCTGCTCTGAACTGGAGATTGGAGTAGATGACTTCCAGAGGTCCATTCCTACTTAAATTATTCTATGATTTTAATAAGAGTATCCCATACATTGGTACCTTTCTCTCTGTGCGGTGTGTGATATATGTTACACTATTTTGGCAGGGATTTTCTGATTCATTGAAGTCATTTACACTGAAATAGTCCTTGAAAAGATTAATAAATGTTATACCACACAATATCATCTTACCATGTGTGTTACTTTTCATATCAATGCTTGGCTGAATTCATGGCTGCTGTAAATCACTTCAGCTATGTGGATAGTTAGTTGCAACACTTTTGTTTAATTTCTTTTATATATTCACATCTGAAACTTGGTTTTCTTAGTACTGTGTGTCCAATGTGCGACGCTTAAAAGGAGATTAATGTTGGGGGGTTAAAGTTACCTATTAGCTGTTAAATTCATAATGGGACTTCTTTCGAACTTGGGCTAAGGCTCCTTAGGGGTGGCCAAATAAAATTAATGATTGCTTCTAATCTTTTCCTTATTGCTACTATGATTTAAAAGATCCTCTGTGTACACGAGAGCTGGGCCCTAGGATGCTTTCATTTTAAGATAGGAGTCCAAAGCACTTATTTAATGTTAATGGCTTTCAAGCTGGTGAAATGTCACTGATTTTTATTGGCAGAGAATTTGGCCTATTCTGCAGTGTTTGAGGGTTGACAGATTGAAGATCCAATCTCTGCCAGTTGGCTAGGAGGGAACACCAAGCCTTGGATGTACATAATCTTGTGGGAACAGTCTACTTCTGGAAATCAGGAAATATTTCTTTAAACTGCTGATTGCTGGGAGACTATACCACAGGAAGGATAATTCACTTGCTTTGTTTCTGTTCCTAAACAGCTGCTTCCTGGACATGGCTGGAAACAGGGTACTGGACTAGAAGGACCTTTGATTTAACTCATTGTGGTTGCTGTTAGTTCTCTGTGAAGTAATGGCTGGTTGGAGCTATGCCTAATAATGGTTGGTAAAGGAGGACCCAGAGAAATGATACAGCTGGGGATTAAGGGAGATTGCATTGATGAAGAGTGATGGAGGTGGTCATACTTGACTGTTGAAATGAGGCTTAATTGCTGGTGTTCAACAAATACTGCTGCTGTTCAATGCATGTTGCTGGCTAAAATCTCCCTTGATTTTAAGGTCTTAATCATATTGCCCTGACAATCAGCAAAATGGCCATATTATGTGGACCACAAGATGTCAACAAGACACACCCGCTGTCCACATTTGGCAGCTTTTTTTAAAAAGTGAAATAGCAAGCTCCAAGAGAGCCAAACCAAACCCAAATGAAGACAAAACCAGAAGGACCATCCAGATGGGTGTGACACTGTGTCTCTTATTTGAAACAGATCTTTTTTTTAACAGGTCTCATGACACACTTGTCCCAAACTGGAATCCAAGTCATCAGGTTTATGGTAACAAATGATTCAAAGTGAGCAACTCCCTCCCCTTCTGTATGTTCAGGTTTCTTTAGATTCCTGTTGTGAGATGAAGGAAGGAAGAAATCTGTGGTTGTCTAACCTCAAACCTCTAATGCAGAATCCCTTTACTGGTGATGGATAGTGTGTTGTGGGCATACTAACTGCAAAATCTATCGATTACAGTTGATGCATGCCTTAATTCAGGGTTGTCTCAGACATACTTGGGGCACCCAGGTCACTCTTCTAAAGGATGTGATGGAGGCTTTCAAAGCATGAAAATCTCATTGCATCCCAAAATATAAGGACTAAGATGATCAGGGAGCCTTCTGAAAATGTGACTGATGTTACTGAACACTCTGTTTACTTTTTCACCTATTGCATGACTATGAAGATGTATAGGCAGTTAATTCCTTATAACCTTCCTTTTTTTGCACCGTTACTTATGTAGAACTGATCCTTTTAAATTAAACATTCTTGTTATTTATTGAATATTTAAAGACACTTTTATGAAGTATTCCGGAGTAGAAATCAATAGTTTAGTTGTCCATAAACAAAACTTGTTGTTAGATGTTATAAATGGAGGCGCTCTTAATTTTTTCCTCTGTATTGAAATATTAGCTAGAACAAAAATATCTGCTTAACTTTTTTAGTTTAGTCTGACTCTTGTAGTACTTTATCTGGCTTTCCAAATCTGCCGCGGTCAATTAAGGTTCACAGCACTTGCTTATTTTGAGTGAAATTTTGGAGCGTGTGGGTTATTAGAATGTGTGGGTTTTTCCTCTCTAATATATTGGTGTCTTGGAAGCTACTACTGTGTGCTCTCCACCTTCGGTCATAGAGAACAAAGTGCATAAGCAAAACCTTTCATCTGTTTATGACACGCGGTCAAAGTCGCATTTCAGCATGCACTAAACAGATCTTATTCTGTTTAAGTTGGTTGACATTCAGGGATGGAAATGAAATTATAAAAATGATCCCTTTTTTTTTATATATATATATGTTAAAGATGCTCTCTTCTGCAGTAACTTGAGAAAGCATGTTAATGTTTGCTTTAATGAATAGCATATTATTAATGACAGGTCATCTGAAAATCCTCTTCTATCTGAAGGAGGATAGAAGCTATTTAGTCTAAGGGCATGCTCGGGACTAATATGTAAGCAAGGTGCTTTAACTGTTTTTACATATTGAATACTTCGGGCAAAATTTGAATCTTGTATTGGCAAAACAGGTTGTAGGTTTTTTCCTCTGCAGAGGAAAATGTCAAATTTCTGTTTTGTGAAGTGCTTGTCTGCAAAATCTTACTCAATTTCACAATTATACCATTGAATCTCAAATTCTGTTTCTCCAGTACCATTTCTTCCTATATTAAATAACTTTTGTATTTGTGATTTATAGATGTCCCAAAAAAAGTGCTAGGAGTGTGTGGGGGGTACTTTTCTAGCAAACTACTCCGTAAAATATGGCTTCATGGATTTAAAAATATATTGCAGAAGTGCCTGTGAGACTGTATCGTGGTCTAGGATCACTTCTGCTAGGTGTCATGTAAATACAGTTCTAAATAGTGATCTGAGTGGAGCATCCTCCATGGAAGGATGTGGTTTTATTCTTTCCTTTTAAATTTTTCTACTAGGTCTTTTYGTCTTTTAAAATCATTGCTAATAACCTAGCTCTTTTCCCATGTACATTACTGGAGACATCTTGGTTCTTAAGGAATTCACCCTACCTTCTGCATACATTTAAAAAAAAAAAAAAGAAACTGTTGTTTAAGTAATAAATAATATCAGTGGCTTTTAGTTGTTTAGCATGAGTTTGTGAGGGTTTGGGATGGGGGGGGGAGGTTCTACTAGACTCTGGGACCTTTTTTTTTTTTTTCTTTTTAGGTCCTAGCAATATTCACATCTTATTTCTCTTCCTATTTTATCTTCCTTTTCCTGCTTTGCTCCTTAAGGAAACCAGTGACAGTTATCCCTCAAAGAGAGAAGAAATGCACTTGTCAACTTTGCTTCCCTTTCTATCCCCTCAAGTGAAAAAGACACTAGAACAGGCTAGAATAGAAACAGACAAAATCTTTTAGATTTGACCATCCTTCTCTCTGGTAAAGGTGGAGGGAGAACAAGATTTCTGAGAAGATGTGATTGAAAACTTGAGACATCTAATCAACTTTCTAATATTGGTAGTCTTTTTGTTCTCTTACAGCACAGGTTATACTGTCTGAGTATGTATATAGGGTGACGTCACAACCTACTTAAGTGAAGCTGTTTCCATAATGTAGAATGGTGATAGTACAGGAGACAGTTCAGTACTTCCAGTGGTGATCCTTCTTAGTAGGTTTTCAGAGTCTGACTACCTTCCAGGTATCATATGGTGTCCTTGGGCATAGAAATTAAGAGAATTTCCCTCACTGGCAGCAAGGCTCCTGTGATAGTGTGCTCCCCTGCGCGCGCCCCCCCCCCGCCCCCCCCCAACCCTGCTCAAGCGATAATCACCTGTGGTGATCGTGATTAATGCCTCTGATGGATGCAGATAACAACACAATAGGCGGTGCATTCACCTAACCACAGTGCTGATCAATGTGTGACTCCTGATAAATTTAGAAGAAACTAACATCTGCAGTCAGGTTTGTAAATATGACTATGAGTCAATCATCTTACCCCCATAAATAGTGGGCAGCCCGAGAGCCCTTTGAGCTCTCCTGCTCGGCAGCGGGCTGCACACCAGGATCTCCCCTTGAGTAGGGATGCCTCTCAAGGATACTCCTCGAGGTTGAGAGATTCCTTACCACAGCAGATCCTCAGTAAGTGACTAATAGCATGCTAAACTTGGAAATCGTAACTAAGTGATGTAAAGGATTGATTGTGCATATATAATCCTTTAGACATAAACAGTTGACCAAGTCTGGGACTAGGATTGGATCCAGCCGCACCTAGACTCCTCTCTGAGAAGTTTAGACAGCAAGGGGGTCCTTTCTGAACCTCGTGACTCAACAGGAGGCTCTCCCTGACAGTTTTTGTCTGACCCTGTCCTCCATGCAGTAAATAATCAAGTGCACCTTGCCATCAAATCTTGTTAACTCACTGTCGCATTTACTATCAAAATTTTGTTAAATCACTGTCTTGCATCAATAAACATATTGCTGCTTCTCTCTTACGAGTGAAGTGCATCTCTCCCCCTTGCTCCATCCGTGACAGCTCCCTGTGTTTTACAGAAGAAGGATTGATCAGTTGGAGTGGCGGGGTGCAAGAGCAAATATAGATTGGAAGCCATCCTGGCTATCCCAGAAAACGGTCACAAGATCTCAACAATCTATAGCAGGTCAGTAAATGGACTGTGATGGGATAAACCAACAGTGATGACTTTATTTTTACGTGATTGGCAAAACTTTAGGAAAGCTGAAAGAAATGTCTTTTTAATAGTGGAAAGAGTGGTTTTTCTTTTGCATTCATTACCTTTGGTGGATGAGCATGTATTTCCTTAGGAAGATGCTCTGTATTTGCAGACTAGCACATTTGCCAAGTACTGCTCCAATTAGAATAGTAAATATTTGTTTTTGATTGAAAGCCCAGTAAATATTTGTGTATAACCCATATAAATGGCTAGAGGCATTTTACAGCTACAGCTGACCAGACACAGCCCTGCAACGGCCTTTCCAGAAAATTTTCCTCTTTTCTGAGAATTAAGTCATACAGTTTTGTGGGATAGAACCAGAAATAGCTGCCGTGCTCTTCACCTTCCAGGGAACAGGAGATAGGGGCAATGGAAAAAAACCATGAATAAAGATGATCCCCAAATGTTCAAACTTGTCTGAACATTAATATTGAGAGGAGAAGTCCTGATCCAGGTCTCTGCACCCCAGGCCCATCTCTAATTGTAAGGTTGGTTTGTACAGTACAACTTTAAAATGTTGGTTTTTTTTTTTCATGGCGAAGGAAAGCAGCAGGACAGAGGGGTCGTTATTTATGATGCCCTGAGAAAGGGGTGATTGCTGCTTATTCCTTAGTTTACTCTGGGAATCGTGGTTCTTTCACCGTATTTCTGGTTTTCTGCTTGTTTCCCAGACGTGTGTATTCTCCCCTACTGGGATCTAAAAGGGCTGTTTCTTTTTGACATCTAGAAATCATCTTGCTGGTACTCTACRAAAATGTCTGCTCTTGCTTCATGTAGCAGCAATTGTATAGGTGCATCGGTGTTTGGCTGTAACTATATCTGTGGTTCAGTTTTGTTCTGAATTCCTTGTGGCATTTTCACAGTGGCATAAATAATGTAGTCAAAATGCCTCCTTGGTTCTCCTGTTTCAATAGAAACACGGTGCTCTCCCCAGAGTCATTAAACTGATGTGAGAACTGGGTGCGAGTCAAGCTGTAAGTGATTTCTCTCTCTGCTGGTTGTTAATATGCTGGGGCAGAACTTACGCAATAAGGTGAGTCTGCTGCAGTGTGGGTTCAACAGCAATAATATGGAAAATGCTTTCACCGCTGCTGATAGGCCTTGCAGGGGGCGTGAAAGGATTGTTTCTTCTCCTATTTGGGGAGTCTGAAAATTAGGGACACATCTAGAGGAGAGGAGGAAGCTGGGAGTGTTATGATGAAAGAACAGTGATTGTACTTGGCAATGAGAACATGCGTGTTAACACTGACATAGCAGTTCACTTCTCAGTATCTGTGTGCAAGATTTTTGGTTGAGGAGGAAATGTTCCACACACATTCTTTATTTCATGCTTGTTCATCACAGGGTTTATTTTGCTCACAGCACCTCATGCAGACCGTTGTCTTCTCAGGACTTGCTGAAAGATAACTTGCTGTTCTGGCACAATCTAGCAATTTCCCCAATAGGTTCCTAAAATGTGTGAGGCATGTCTAAATATAAGAGGGGGTAGAGTAGTAGCCAGATCATCAGTAGGCAATATATAAGTTCCGTATGAGCAATATCCAGATTTGCAGCTCACCAACTCTACTTTACTACAGACTGTAGAATGATTGCCTGCAGTTACATTAACATAGGCACAGGGATGTGGCACTAGTGATTTGTCTCTTCATAAATATACCTGCATCAAGTATCTGCAGAGGCAGCTGTCTCTTACGTGCCTCCGTAACATACCTACCTTGAAAGGTTTTATTCCATGACTGTGGACTTGCAGTTTAGCAATACACAATTAATGAAATTTGTCCATATTGGGTCACTTGCTGAATGTGAGCAGTTGTTGGGTTTGGCGCTTGAAAAAACTCCCTGGCCAAAAGTATGGAGATGCATCTCTCCATCGCTGACTTAGTAACTGGGGTATGGTTATTTATGTATTTATCTTTCAAAAATAACACCTGGGTGACTTATTAGGTATTAAAATTTAGCAAGAGTTTTTGTATGACCAGATAAGTGACTACCCTTGTAAAAATTTCAAGCTCTTTGTTCAGCCTTGGCACTCTGGATCCAACTATTTGGAGTCTCTTGTTTTTTTGAGTTGGAGTCTTTCACTAATGGCAACATGAAGAAAATGTCCAGCCACTGTATTATAGGACTTAGATTTTCCTGGAAGACTTCTGTTAAAGGTGTTACAAAATCACTAATCAGTGTCTCATCCTATGGATTCATCAGCCAGTTCTGAATGAAACTCAAATAATTTTTGCAGTGTTTGTTACCACAGGGTCACTAAGGCAAAACATTTAACATGACTTTAAAAAAATAAAGGTGCTGGGCACACCTGTGGATACGATGGATATCTTGAGTCATCGTTTGTTACATATGCATCTTGCTTACCCAGGGTGCTTGAAAGGTAAACTCTGTTCTCTCAAACACTTAGAAATAACTGGCTGGAAGGTGTAATGTAGCAATAAAACATGTATCTTGAACATGCTTGTGGTGAGACTCTTCCTCAAAACTGAGGGTCTGGAACCAGACCTGAGGAAAACCCAAACCCTGAGAGTTTTCAGGTACATTTACTTAATGAATATTTCCATGATGTGGACTCTGTAGGTAACCAATCTCTACAGAAATGAAAGAATAATAAAAAATGCAGCTGAGAGGAATGCAGTTCTTCTAGGGCATCCTCTGACTGTGAGCAGGATCAAATCAAACTATGTCACTCTCTACAGATTTTCTTTTAACCTGTCCTTAATTCTCCTAATGGTGGATGTTCTGTCCAAGAAAAACATTCCTGTGCTTCACTATTCCTTTACTTCCAATGTTTTCCTGAATACATGTAACTTAATCATATTTCTATTTGTTCTGACCACCATGGATTAATTCTTTCCCCTTTTTTCAGCAGCCCATTTCTCTTCTCTTTAAGCAACCCCAGTTTCTCAGTCTTTTTTGGCAGCTCATGATTTCTGAACTTCAGACCATTCCCATGACTCTTCTCTGGAATTTCTCTAAATGATCCAAATCAGGGCATAATTATTCAGCTGAGGTCTTGCAAAAGCTGAATGAAGTGGGCACTTCATATGCCTCACAGTTTTTACTCCTGGTTATGTGTTCCAGGATGATGGTTACAGCTTTATTTATTCAAAAGTCTGGTTCCCTTCATGTAGCCAGCAGTTCTGCACAGTCTGCACCTCTTCTTCTAGCCATAGGTGAGTATTCCCACTTCATTGTAAAAATATTGCACTTACTGAATTTCCTCTAACATTGTTTTTACCACATAATTTATTAATATAAGTTGGAATTCTAGTCCTGTCTTCCAGGTCAGATTTCCCTCTAGCTGCAACATCATCCATCTAAGTTATGTTGTATAGGCCAGAGACTCTGCTCAAGTTAATGCTAGCTTAAGTCATAGAATCATAGAATGGTTTGGGTTGGAAGGGACATTAAAGATCATCTAATTCCACCCCCCTGCCATGGGCAGGAGCACCTTCCACTAGACCAGGTTGCTCAAAGCCCCATCCAGCCTGGCCTTGAACACTTCCCAGGATGGGGCATCCACAGCTTCTGTGGGCAACCTGTTCCAGTGCCTCACCACCTCATAGTGAAGAATTTCTTCCTTATAACTAATGTACATCTACTCGCTTTCAGTTTAAAGCCATTACCCCTTGTCCTATCACTACATGCCCTTGTAAAAAGTCCCTCTCCAGCTTTCTTGTAGGCCCCCTTCAGGTACTGGAAGGCTGCTAGAAGGTCTCCCCGGAGCCTTTTCTTCTCCAGGCTGAACAACCCCAACTCTCTCAGCCTGTCTCTGTAGGAGAGGTGCTCCAGCCCTCTGATCATCTTTGTGGCCCTCCTCTGGACTCTCTCCAACAGGTCCATGTGGTTGAAATGCAATTTAAAAGTCCCATTTTGACTTAAATTCCTGGCCAGTCCCTACAGAAAAGGTGAACTTAGAGATCTGCATCATGTTTTGAAGATGAGAAGGCCCAGAGGAATTAGCAACTTGTTCAAGGTCATGAAGGAGGATGGCAGGGGAGCAGGGTCCAATCCCAGCTGTGTCAACTCCCAGACCAGTGCCTTAACCACAAGCCCATCTTTCTGCCCAGCTGAGTCTTTCTGTCTGCCTCCTGGGCAGAGCCCAAGACCTTGGTGAAAGATCAAGATACAGTGTAAGCAAACTTGTGTTTATTTTAAAATGTGGTACTTTGTAGGCTCTCAGATAGTCGGCATGGCTGCTGAGCTGCTGGAGATGTTGGTATGCGTCATGGGGTTTGTGCTACATTGGTATGTGTATAAACCCTGTGACAAATACCAGTGTAGCCAAGGCAGGCTTTAGGAAGCAGGAGGCACCTCAGCTGGAGTTGATTACCACTTCTGTATATCCTGTCGGCTTGGGGAAAATCTGGCAAATATATGTTGGGAAGAGTGGATAGTGAGAATAGGAAGGAATTAGTGGTCATAGAGAGGTCAGAGTGAGTGGCACAGCTTGTTAACATTAGTCCTGAAGCCAGATGGGCTCATAAGATATATTGACTTTGGGAAAGGTGATGCACTACTCCATTTGGATACCTCTCCTATGAATTCACTGTGAGATTTGGCTAGACCGGCTTCATAGTGATCCCAGCTGTCTTGCTGTAACACGTGTCCTGGGAGTAGAGGGGTGATTATGCCCTTTTTTGTTTTTTTGGCTAGTTATCGCAGGAAATGTATACCTACTTCACTGGTGGCCCATCTTGCAAATGTTGTTGAAGTACTGGGCCCTAGAAAGGTCAAGCAGATGTCAGTGAAGGGGATAGAGTTTCTGATTAAGAATGGCATCTCTTGTAACTAGGCTAGTTCTGTTGTCAGGGATTTATCTTTGAGAAAAAGGGACATCTACTTCAAAGAATATCACCCGGTTTAACCTACTTGGATATAAATCCAGAAAAAGAAGGCCATCTCTAAGAAGGAATATCTAGTAGTGAGGTGATTTGCAGGAAAGATTCCTTCCTAGTCAACTTAGTCATGGATCAGGCCTCTCTGCATTACCTAACTATATAAATTGCTAGGGTTAAACTTGTGCTGCATGAGTCCTGAGTGATGCTGGAGTGTTCAAAATAGTAGGAACGAAAGGTAATGATGTTTGTGGGACGTGCTGCGATGTTTGGGAGAAGTATCTGTGCTTGAAGCTCCTCTGACTAGGAGAAAGAAAGAAGGGGTTAACGCAGCCTGTGGGGAAACAGGAAATGTCCCAGCTGGAACTGATTATATCTGCTGTGTAGCCTAAGCCGTTCAGATGGGAGACACATGGCAGAGAGTAAGATGTGTTGCTTAGCTTGCAAGGATGTGCTATCAGTAAATGGGACTTTTGCATTGGTTAGAAGTCTCTCTCCATACTTAGGGATGGATCTGCTGGGCTATTGGCGAAGTGTCAAATCACATTTAACCTTTTCCGCTGCCCAAGAAGAGGCATGTGAAGTAAAAACTGCACGTCTTTCTGCATCTGGCCAACAAGCCTGCTGCTGTGTGGTTTTAGAGCTGTCTAATGCCTCACTGTTCGTGCCCATTTGCCTGTATCTCCATGAAGGTAAAACCATGACATGAATTGGCAAGGCAACATGGAGTATTCAGAGATGGGAGCATGACCGGGAGAGCCCTACTGTCAAACAGACTCTTATAACTTGACAACTGCCAGGGGCATGCTAATTGTGGCTGTATCTAATTAGCAGGGCATGTGACCTCTGCACGAAGTCCTAGTTCATAAGCAGTTATGATACGTACAAGTTTCTTCTGAGTCATTACAGCAGGTCCATGTTTCTTCTAAAACAAATACAGCCACAGGCATAATTCTGTGTCCGGCAGTGGTTAGTACCAGGGTCTGTGCGTAATACTTCCTAATGAACATCTGTGGGACAAGCCATCTCCAAAATACTTGTTTGTGGCTATTTTGGTTTTTTAAAAAAGTATTTGTTACAGAATGCATCCTTATTTTCTTTTTTTCTGTTTTTACATGTTGTAGTGCTGAGGCAGGAGTTTCTAGAAACATTCCATGCTAGGCACCTGCTTGGCTAATTTTCTCCATCTTTACAAGGTGTCTTGCAACCTCTGTCAGATCCTGGAGTTTTTCCTTGGACTCTGTATGCAGCAGCTGGGGAGCATCAAGGCTCATGCACTAAGGCAAGACTTTGATGTTGCTCCAGTGATACTGTTGATAACACCTGATTGTTTTCCATCTAGATCTCCTCAGAAATTGAACTTGATCGAACACATGTTAGGCCCTGTAAAACTAGACAAAAGCTTCTCCAATGGGGCTAAAACAGCAGTTGCACAGCTTTGGGTTTGTTTTCTTTAATAAACTATTTTTCCTTTTTTCTCTCTTTTGCTGGGCAGGGGGGAAGAAGCAGATGTGGGGAGAGACAGTTCACACTTGGGGAGAAAACCGATCATGTTCCTGCTGATTAGAACTGCATAAAGCAAGTCATTTTTGCCTTTGAGTATGAACTCTGGTATTACTAGAAGAAAACTGCAGCTGAGCACTATTCAGTGGCCTGGACAGGTTCAACTTTCAACTCCACTTTTACAGTAGAAGGGCTCTTTTACCAAACTGTTTCCCCATTCCCTAAAGAGCTATGTCCCTAATGATTCAGGCTTTGTGTCAGACCCTGGCAAACTGGGAAGCTAGTGAAGATTTCCCTTTTAAGCACATCCCCTGAAGTTCTGACACTGAATAGATTTTGAGCAGGTACATTTTTTCCTCAATTCTGGGAAACATAATGAACACCTATTCTTACAAAAGGAAGGTGGGCATTTGTCCTACAGCTTTAATAACTGCAATAGCCAGAGGCAGTTGTTCTAGCTTATATCAGTGCTGAATCTGACCTTGGAGTAAAATGTGCCTGTGTAACCACAGCTGGGGTCAAATTGCTGCATTTTTCTTTTTTCTTTTTTTTTTTTCCCCCCTCTTTAACTTGAGAGCATTTTTGAGGTGACACTTAGCATTTACACAACAATAACCATGGAATTTCAGAGTCGTTTCTCCTGAATGAAACCCTTTCTTACACATGTGCTAGTCTTTGTTTCTCTTATCCCTCATGTTAAAATTGAAAGGGTGGAGAAGATCGCACACATGAGGATTTGATGGGGAGACGCCAAGCCTGCCACAGACAAGGGAAATGATTTAGTGGTTCTCTCTGCCGCATAAAGGTCTCTGAGAGAGTGGAGGTCTTGCTACCAGCCGCCCCAAACCCAATGGGAGGATGAAATCCTCCCCTGAGCAGGGGGTGAGCACTTAGCCTATTTGCCACTTAAAAGGACTGGGTTGAGACAGAAGTGATCCATAGGCCCTGCTGCTCAAGGGTGGATGATTCCTACTGAATGGTACTACTCAGGATAATTAGAGGTGGCAGCGCTGGTCCCAGTTGGCTTTCATCTACCCAAGCAGTTAAGGATGTGTACGGCTTCAAACTCTACATTAGTTCAATGGACTTGATCCTGCACTGCTGAAACCAATGGCAAAGCTCCCATCTTGACTTTCATTACAACAGGATCAACATCTGCAGGAGCCCCTCGGGATATGAAATGCAGTGAAGACTGCATTAGTAGGAATTACTCCTGTACTTGTGAAATACAAGTATCTGTACTATAGTGCGAGGCTAATGCTAAAGTTTCCCATTTGTTGTTCTGACCAAGAATTCACGTTAGTTTTGTAATGAATGGGAAGATAGCTGGCAGCACAGGAGAGAGTCTATACTGTTCTGTTCATTTTTAGTATGCAGTAAAGCCTGAATGCATGACTCCAACTTTTTCCCCTGCTGGAGTTTGCCTTGGCTTAGTGACTGGGCCACTTATTCTTCTCTTCCCTGTGAGTTTTATCAGGGCTCCAACACTCTGGCAAATGCATCTCAAATATTTGAGACCCTTGAAGTTTTTCTTAGATTTGTTTAAGTGTGATGACACAAATGATGTAGAAGCTTTTACTAGATAATTATTTGAGCTTTAACATCTTTAAGTGTTTTGTGATGTTCTGCAGCTCAGTATGCGACTTGGGGTTTTTTTTCATGATCTGCTTTTGTGGAGATCTTGACATCCTCTGCTTGCTCGTGATGAAACAAATCTGGAGGCAGAACTTGAATCTTTACAGAAAACATCTTTGGTTCCCTTAATGATGATGATTTAAACACCACTGATAATTAGATTCTAAGTGACTTGCGGGAGTTCAGAGCAGATCTTCAAAGGACCAGCAGCCTAATGATTGAATGGCTGTTCCTATTTAAATAATTAGCAAAAATGTACTAGTTAATAGATTATGAGAAAGCACCTGAAATTTTTTTAATAGCTTTTGGGACTTGGTGCAAGAAGAGCATGTACCCAAAATATGGTTGATGTAGTGTCTGCCTTTGCACAGTTGCAGCAGAGTTCTGCTAGGTGAGTGACACAAGCTGGAACAGCAACCTGGCTGTGAGTGGGTGTAAAGTGGAGGTGGTGTGATCTCCTGGCTCAACCAGATCAAGGAGGGGAGGTGATGATCTGAACTATGGGCTAATTTTCTTTTCTTTTCTTCCCCGTCCCCCCCCCCCGCCCCGCCTTCCCCCTCTTCTCTCTTCTGCTGCAGTAGCATTTTATTAACAAATCTTGCTGCTGAAACCAGATGAGACTGTAACCCACATGGGAGGGGAAGAAGGAAAATAATTCCATTTTGAGTTCTCACATGCTATTAGTGCCACACAATGGGAGGGAGGAGGTGATACTCAGTATAGCTTTACCTAATGCTGTGGGTCATATGTAACTGAGGTACTCGGTGGCCTGGCCAACTATAATGGGAAGAAAAATATTATGAGATTTTTAGCTGATCTTATCCCCCATTTGAGAATAAAGTCCTTTTCTCTACAGATGAGCAAACCCCAGTCCAAAACAGGGAATGCATTTCTGCATAAATGTGGCTTAATGGATAAGAGAACGTAACGTTTTATGTGTGATTCAGCATTCTGGCTCCCAAAAGGTTATTCAGCTAGTCTAAAATATAATATGCTTGGAACAATGACAGCACCCCTTCTGTTATATTGTAGAAACTTTTGCTGTATTTTGTTAAGGATCAGTGAAAAATGAAACATTACTCCTTAATCCCTGAAGAGTCATCTAGCAGAGCAGTTGAAATGCACAAGGAATAGCTATGAAGAAGAAAATAATGGACTGGCTGTTTCGTCCAACAGAAAGTCTTAGGTGGCAACTCCTGTTTTGCTATGAATAGCAATTTCTCTGTAGCCTTTTTATTTTTCATTGATGTAGGTCGGTAAAGCAGCAAAATTTCGTACACAGCCAGAAGTTAAACTGATGGTTAGTTATATACATAAACAGAAAAGGTTTGCTTTCTATCTTTGCACTCATAAATTATGAAATGCTTACATTGAGAAGATCAGCCTTAGTGTATGGAAGCAGAAGACCTGTATTTCTTGAGGCCATCCTATTGGAGGGGAAAGGCATCATCAGTATAGTGATCATGAAGATCTCTTGTATTTTCTTTTGGATTCACTGGCGAGGAACTAAGCAGATACCACTGGGCTATTGGCCCTTATAGTGTGCAGATATTGCACCTGGGGAAAAATTTTCAAATCTGCATGAGGCAATGGGGTAGATGGTTCCTGCTAGGATTACCTTGGCGATTGGCATATCTGGTTCTCCAGGTGGCTCTGAAAATTGTACTCTAACCAGCAAATATATGCCTTCTTTCAAAAACTGCTGAGATCTACAGTGTACCATAAGATTTTAACAGAGGCAGGACTTTAGGATGGGTTGCATTTCAGGGATACATTAGAAACGTAAGCTCTAGTGATTTATTTTCCAACCCCCTCCCCCAGCACTAGCATTCCTGAATCACTTATGTGCTTAAAATTCTCATCATCAGCCTATATGTGGGGTTAAAACACTGCTGTGCCTTATGCTGCTGCCACAGTTATCAAACCTTGGGACAGAGGAGGAAGTAGGCATTAAACACTGGCTTGGTGTTCCTCTCGGGAAGAGCTATGGGCTATGCAGAACCACTGCTAGTGCAGATCAGCGTGCAGAGCAGCTGTCGCCAGCTTAATAAATTGACTAATGCTATCTCCCTTTTGGCTTAGGAGAACTGTGGTGTGGAGAATCATGCATCCAGACCATGCCTAAAAGTCAATTTTGAGCCTGTGCCAAATAATTAGCATTCAAAAAGCAATGCCTTACTCTCGCAAACTAAGAGTATCGCGTGTTGTTCTGCCACTTTTTTACTAATATTGTGGATCTCATTAAAAGGTAAACCAATATCATACCATGCTATTGACTTGACTGCGGTATGCCCTATATTTAGAACGGATGCCACAGTATGGTGTTTGTGCTGTATCCTGGCCAATGTTTACTTTTAATGATGCCATCTGTGCTTCAGTGTTGCTGTCTTTCAAATGCTTTTAAAATGGGTAAAAGAAACTCAAAGTAGGAACTGATAGTTAAAAATTAGTGGCAAAGTCTTTGACATACTGCCCATTACCAAGGTGTTTGCAGAGTTGTAGAACTCAAGACACAGTGATAGAACAGACTATAAAACTCTAGAGAATTAACTCAGCTAAAGGGGACCCTGGCAAGAAGATAATAAAAATAAGTAATCAACAGTGGGTTTTGCTTTTAAACAGAAAAGGAAAACCACAAAACCTTCCTGCCCCAAATGGAATAAAAATCATTGCAAAACAGTCAATAACAAAAATGCAATGCTTACGAAGGGCTCCAGACAGTTAAGAGGAGGGAGAGAGCTCTACATTTTGGAGCTCCGTATGTAAAGGCATGGTCTTCTGGTTGAATGCATCCTTTAAGGAATCTTCCTTTCACACGAGCAGTATCTGTCATTCTGGGGACGATGCTGCTGTTTTAGCAAAGCATTGCTTGGACACTGGAGGGCAGATGGACCTTGTAGCTTTATGATTTTGGGGAAGCAGCTCTTATTAAGACACTAAAGGATTGCCTCCAAGTAATACCACTGAGGAATGTAGTGTATATAAACTCGCCCATGTCACCCTGGATGTTATCCTAAGTCCGTTCCCTCCTTTGGCTGAGTTGAGAGAGTGGCCAGCAGGTGAAAAGCTGAAGGTGCCTCTGCTAGTTCCCATAGCAGACTTCTGCTGCTTGTGCCATGCAAAGACAACCTAGGACAGCAGTGAATCCAGCCTGGGGTATCCATCATGGTGAGGAGGGTTGAAGAGGTTTCATTTTTGATGTGATCTGTGCCCCACAACAAACACCAGAATTCGGTGTTGTGTTATAGCAACAGTGGGAGGTTTCAACTGAGCACATAGCTTGTCCGCAGTCTCACCACATTGGCGGATGTGATCTACCTCAAGGCATGTAAAGTCTTGGAGCCGACACAGTAGCTGACTTGACTGGGCCTCCACCCGGATACCCAGTAGCAAACTCTTCCAAGAAGGAAACACAACATTCCCAGGGCTGCCGGGATCTAAGTGCCTTGCTGAATGCTTGCAAAATGCTTCTGGGTATACAGATGTTTACAGCTCAAAGTGGGAGAGACCACTTTACAAATACTTTGAATTGGCAGGTCATGGAGGACCAAGGCTTGCTCCAAATGAGAGTATTGATTGAAACATTAATTGTTATTATGATTGATTACTCAGTTAATCTCCTGCTGAACTTCATGTATAATGCTGGTTTGTATGCTGCAATTTTTTAGTGCTTTGATCCAAAACTGTAAATAGACAGATTTGGAAATGTGAGTTTGTGTATGGTAGCATGCAAGTGTACTGTTGTTCCTTCTGATTTTGAAATTATCCAACTTTGATTAAAATATTGTGACTTATCAGATGGATAATAAATAAGCAAGCTGATCAGGTTGACCACCATTTTAGGAAAAGACATAACTCTAGAGGGGAAGCATCTCCAGAGTCTTGTCCAGCTGCCTGTTCAAATTTTCAATGGTGCATAGAAACTGCAAATAATACTTAAAACTGATACTTTTTGCAGGCACTGAAGAGGTGTCCCATGAGTTGCTTAGCAGAGAGGAGAAATGTTACACTGACAGAATCCTAATACAAATATAGAGTTGCAGTGGGCCAACGCTGGACAACTCTTCAGCTATTTGTACTCTTTCTTGGCTTTATAGGTGGTCTAGATCTATGGTTAGTGTAGCATAACGGTAGCAATTATGATATTTTGTCTCGTAGATCTTGACATAGGTGGGAAGACCAAAGGAAAAGGACTTCTAATGCTTGCCAGCGAACTAGAGATGTTTATACCACTTATCCTTTGAAAACAGATGTGTGCTAAAGAAAAAGGTGTGTAAAATGCTAATCAAAGATCTGGTCAGGAATGTTCTCAGCTGGTTAACCAGAAATATACTTTTCAGTTGTTTTTATTTATTCGTTTGCTGAACGGAGTGATTAACTGCAAGTTTTTGGGGCTGGAAGGAGAAAGAAACTAATTCTGCTCTCTGTAGATAATAATTCTTTGATTTGCTGTGCTCTACCAGACTTCTGGCTTCAAATGGAATAGAAGGAAGTATTCCTTCTGTGCACCTTGCAAAAGCAAACCCTTTAGTGGCACAGGTTGCATAGAAAAAAAACCATGCGGTCTGCAAGGGTACAAGAGCAGAACTTAACTTGGGATCACCACCACAAAGTCTCATTGTTGATATGTTGTTCATGTAATTCCCTTCCCCTGCTGTATCTCCAAGACAAATTGCTTTGGCATGGTGTCTTTGCTCATAGGCAAAGAATTGTTGAAGTGTCACTATTCTACTGTTTGCAGTTTTTTCGTAAGAGGCCATCATCTCCTGGAAGGCAGTACTTATAAATAAGGAGAATCTCTCAAGAAGCAGAATTAAACTTCCTTCTGCTTCTTACTTCTGTCTTCTAATACTGACTTATTTATTGTGCCAGTGGTTTGGTCAACCCTGGACACAGAGAGGTTAAATGCTTGAATCTCCATGTGGAAGAATATGTAATTCTAAGCATCTGGCTAAAGCTTACTTAAAATGTTCTTGACATGGACTTAGGCTGACTAGCTTTGACCATGTGAAATGTTAAATTGTACCATGCTGTGTTAGGAAATGAAAACTAAGGGAATTGATAAAATTTGAAAAGGATATGGGATACCAGCAACAAGTGAGCATTTCCTATTGCCTTATATCCTATTAGTGGTGAAATATAAGCTGCTGCTTAAAAATAAATTTACAGTAGGTCAGCAGATCACATGTAGCTACTGCAGATAGACTCAGTGCTGCTTAACAGTAGATGATGGGGAAAAGTGAACTTCAGAAAACCCCTGGCTGCTTTCCTAAGCATTTAGACAGCTGAGTTACTGGACCCCTGCTAGAGGCTGGCTGTGCATCAGACCCAAGTGGGTGAAAAATGATTTCTTCAAGTTACTTCCAAGAAACTACACACTTTGCATGGCTCCCTGTTTCTTTCTGTACCAGGAGAATGTGAATTAACTTTGATTAACTTTGCTGATGGTATCTAAATTATGAAGTGTCTTGTTAGATTCAGCGGGCAACTCAGGCAATGAGACTGATGGGAGTTTTCCTCTGAGAGAGGCCCAAGGCCTTCAAAACCTAGGGACTCTTGGCAGGACATCGAGTGCATGGCTTCATGGGCTTTTGTATTTTTGAAAGCTAACGAAAGAAATGAGCCTACGAACAGCCCCAAAGACCCTGTCACTTACTGGATTTGATTTGCCAGAAAATAGTTGTAAGTGTTGATCCTGGGTCCACATGTAAGAAAGGATGTTTAGTTGAGTAAGGAGACAACGAGGGCTCAGCCTAGGTGATTTGGCTCTGGGTGGAACTTGGGAATGCTGGTGGTTGTATGCAAATCCACTTCTGGTGGCCAGCAGTGATGGAGCAATGAGCGTGCTTCCCATTAGCATCTGTTGTTACACAAGAAGACAAATTGCTTCTTTGGCAAATGACATGGGTCCTCTGCCAAAGACAAAAGTTTTGTTCTATGTCAAAACTGAGACATTTATGCATTTTTTTTTTTCCTCATATGTAAAAAATTATAATTCCTGATTTTTCTTTGCTACATGGTCATTTCTAGCTCTGAGCTTTGACATGGAAGGCCCTGTAGGACTGGACAGCTAAAACAAGACCTTATTTATATAGGCCTCTTGTTTATCTTTGCCTCTTTTTGGAAGATCATGATGGTCCAATGAAGGTTTTGTGCCAAGACTTGTGCAGTTCAACCTATCATCCATGATCTAAAAAGAATGAATAGCAAGGTTAGAGAAATCACCTCTGTTACAAAGTTACGCAGACAGTCAAAACTAAAGCTGTCAGTGAAAAAAGGTGCAGAACAATCTCATGACAATGACTGTAAAGTAAGTAAAGTCAAATATAAATAATAGGTCCTCTGCTACTGACTGCTATCCTGCAGCCTATTCCAAACAGGTCTTTTTTTCCTTCCTGAAGGAGCCAGTTCTGAAGAAAAGATGCTAATACAGTTTTTAGCATCTCTTACACTGAATTCCCTTTGGTCTTGCAGCGAAGTTCCCAAGATCCTCCTCTTTTGGTGGAATGTGAGAAGGCCTCTTCAGGCCTGAAGCTGGCAACAAAACATACACCAGCATGCTGACACAAAGTGTTATCAGCTGCCCTATCAGTCAGGTCATATGCCTTCCCACAAGCTTTAAGGGCTAATATTTGCTGTGGCTTGAAATGGAGCTTGTGGGAAGTTGTGGTTGATATCTCGGTTGCTGGCAGTCTTGTGGCTGTTGCTAAGGCCAACATCAGCACAGAAAAGGTGGGGTCAACCATAATTAGCCCTTTTCAGGAGGTAATGCTTTTAATGCTAGCATTGGAAGGAGGAGAAGATGGGAGTGTTTGGCAGCACTGCTGTTGCTGATGATTGTGCTGTCTGTCCTGCCAGCACTAGCTCATGTAGTTGGGGCAAATGCGTGCTTCTGTAAACAGTTCAGAGGCTGCTGTGTTGCAAAAGAGCTCTCAAGGCCTGAAACAGGAGCCATGGTATTTGTATGTTCCTTTATGTGCAGTCTAACCTTCGTGTGAATTGCATGTGCTTTGTTATGTCTTGTTCTGGTTTTCTTCTTCATCGGTTGGTACCCGGATGTTCAGGATGTTTAAACAGAATCGAATGTTACTGTTTTTTTCAGTGCTAGAGCCTTGTCTTGCTGCAGATTTTGCTAATGTCACTTTCTCTTGCTGATTGCTGTTGAGACTTCTGACCAGCTGCTGATAGACACAAATCTCTGTATGATTTGTTACAATGGCTGGACTTAATTCAGAGCAGAAATAGATCTCAAAGAATTGTTGTTTCCCCTTGTTGCTAGTAAAGCATGTAGAGCTTCAAATGCCCAAGAGCACGTATGGCTGCTAACTGAACAACATCCTGTTTGGATCCGTCCTCCTTGCTATTGATCACAAATTCTGTGGCTGCTGCTACTGTGGTATGTTTCCTCCCTGCTCCACCCACTCCAGGCTGCTGCTGGTGGTCTCCAGCTCCATACTTCCTTCATCAAAGACCGAAATGTCCATGTCGCAGATGGTGTTAATAATGACAATTGTGTCTCCAACAGTGCTAATGGCTACGGGCTTCCTTTCATCCAACTCAAATGTTTGAAATCCTCTTCTAGGACTGACCACCCCTTTTTCAGGCAGCTCAGTGGGGCGGTTTTGGCTTATATCAGGAATACCAGCAGGCATACTGATGATGAAACAAAATCTTAATTGCAGTACCCCCACAGATTCCCTCCTCACTGCTAGCTGTGGAATGAGATAGCAGCTATGAAGCAAGGTCTTAAATTGTGGATACAGGAGTAGCCCATTGACCATGTTGGCCCATCTCATGCGAGCTCAGAACCTTGTTCCAACATTTTGTTTGAAAAATAGATGTATTTCTAGGTTTCTTATGCTGCAGGGAAAACCCTGAAAATTAATGGAAACTTTCAAATGCAGCCTTTTTCAAGTGAAGGTCACATCTTGATTTAGGAACAAACTTTTCCATTTTCATCCTTTTTTACTGTTCTTCTGTTTCTCTGACCTATTCAGTCTCTCTAAAACACATCCTCTCTTTTTCTAGTGTGTGAAAGTAAGACTGGAAGGATGGGGAAAGTTGCTGGCCCTTTCAGGAACAACAGCAGGTTTTGAAAGAATAAAAATCCTGTGATAAGGAAGGCCGATCTAGCCTGCAAGTCACAGAATACTCCAACTAAATCAGTAAATGTGACATTCCTCTGTGCTGGGTCTGGCTCAGTGCGCAACACTACAGGGCCTTCCTCTGGGCAACATTTTCAGCCCCCAAGCCATTATGGGAAAACACGAGATAGTTCTTGGAGTTGTCTTGTAGAAAATTGGGCCAGGAGTCAGCTGACCAGTATCTTATTGTAGGCTTTTCCTCTGCTCTGCTCTATGTTCATATAGATCATTTTCTGTCTACTCTTGTCTGCACTTCCTGAATTCTGTCTGGTTTCATAGTCTGATCTACTTCTTAGTTTACTTTCTTGGGCTGCTGTGCTGGACACAGCCGACTGGCCAGGATGTGTAGCCTTTCAGGTGGTACCAAGATGATATCACAGACTGAACAAGAATAACTTGAGAGTACAGTACCCAAAGCATACTGGAAAAAACCAACAAAAACCCAACCAAACCCTTTTATCTTCTGATTTTCACAGTATCATGTCCCTGGTTCGGATTTTATGGGACTTAATTAAGTCTTATTGGAGAGGGGAGCTTTTTGAAAATTAGGTAAGAGAAATACTATTTGACTATTTCTGCAAATGTTGAAACTGCTGAAAGGTAAGCATTACAGGTCTCAGCCTTGAGGGGGACTTTGATTGAAAAATATATTCAGAAAGGTACCCCCTTTATTTTGTTTAATCTGGGCACTGCATTGCATTAAATGTGTGCTTTCTTAATGCTTTTTTTTGCCTTGGAAAATAGGTTTCAAATGAGGAGGTGTCTTCTGAATGTTGATGGTAGATGCCAATCTCAGTTTGAAATAATTGCAAATTGAGAAAGAATGAGTTGTCCRTTTTGAATCACAAACTATTTACAGGAGAAGTAGTAATAATGTTTTCAGTATTCCTTGCTGACCCAAAAACTTAATACAATCAGTAAATATTCTGGTCAAGGTCATTTTTACAGCGAGTTGAGCAAACTCTCCTTGGAGAAAAGTGGGAGGGAGGTGGCGTACAGAAAGATCCCACGAAGGCAACGATGGGTTAGAGGAAAGTGTTCAGGAGCATTCAAAGCAATCCTTTTCTTATTTGAAGTTTGCAGCTATGCTCCTTGCAGTGCAGAATGTCATTTCCCAGTAAACTGGGAGGTTGAGGGAGAGGTTAGATAGAGCCACAGAAAGCGTGGAAAGATATATGTGTATGTATGCATACAAAGCTATTGCTGCAGTTCTTGAGTTTACCTGGCCTGCAAAGCCCTTGCTATCTTTGTCTGTGAGCTTCTAGTTTTGTTGTTTTGCCTTAGATCTTCATATCCAGCATACAAGGCTTAAACCTACAGGCCAAAATACCAGGTGGTATAAAGAATGGAGTTTCTTGAATAAGGATTTGAACCATGTCTCTTTAGGGAGGAAGATTGGGTGTTAAACTGCTGTCCCTCTGCAGGGGCTTTACTAGAGCTGTGAATTTCTATGCTCCAGAGTACCAGTCTTCATGGGATTTCAGATTCATCTGTTACAAAAGGCAAATGACCCTGATTTGAACTTCCTCCAAGTCTTCCCCTTGTTGCTCGAAAGCCGTTATTCTAGCCAACTGAGCAACAGTTCAATCCCATCCCTGCTCCCTCAAACACCGCTTCAGTCTCTGAAAACTTTCTTGTGTATCATATTAGATACAGTGTACATTAGATATCTTGAACTGAGTCTCGCTACTCCTGGCATTTCTGGTAGAAGGGATTCTTGATTGGTGTGTGAATAGTTGCTCAGGTTTTGCTGCTACTGAAGAAGAGATGCTCTGAGAGCTGCATCATGAGCAAAGATTTCACAGCAAGGATGTGGAGTTTTCAGAGCCAGATGGCAAAGATTGCTAATCTCTGCAGGGTATGCCTGGGAGAGGGAATAATGAAGGGATTCCTGTTAACTCTCTTGGATATAAAGATTTAATAGAAGAAATGGTGCTATTTCTCAGTCTGCTCCCACATTGTATTGTGGGCATTGACTCTGCTCCTGCTCCAGTTTTTTTAATGATTTCTGTGGTCCCCAAAAGTCCTCTGTTCTTGCTCTTCCCATCACCCACTACTGTTTGTTTATTCTTCCTTTATGCGAGACCAAAGAGGGGCTACACTTTAACTGAGCCATGTTCCCATTTCCTTCCCAGCTTCCCCTGAAGTATATTGGGAGATGAACATCTCCTTTTCCCAAATGAGTATCTGTGGCTTTCCTTCCTCTTTCTATCTTCGGCAATCCCTGTAACAGGCACCTAGATCAAACCCTTTTTAATCAACATCAAACACCATCAGCTCTATTGGATACAGCTTTTGTCTGAAGGCATTAAAGTGACAGGATGGGAGCCTGTTTAGTCCTTTATTTTATTAGGTCTTACAAAATCTCTGATAACTGGAAATGGAGAATCTCTACGCGTCCATTGTGAAACTGCATAAATTCTGAACTTAATGAATTGTAATTAGTGGCATCATAATAGGCTCCATATGTTAGTAAGTCATTTAGGAAGAAATACAGTTGTTTGCCATTCTGCACAGCACTGACAAATTAGGATTCAAACCATACAAGCCTCTGTCTTTCATATAAGCCTCTGTCTTTCATGGATCTCTTATACAATATGTTTGTCAAGAATGTACTAATATGAAATGATGTGCAAAGCAGGATGCACAGAACTGTTCTGTCGTGTTTCCATGTTGCCTCTTTGTATGCGAGAGAATCAAGGATGTGCATGCCTGGTTCTGTGTTGCAGGAGGTTCAGACCATCTTGAGGCTTGGATAAAGGAGTGCTCAGACTATAGGTTACCTTCTATATTTCAGTACATCCTGGACTTAGAAAATAACTACTTCCCAGGGAGGGAAGTATTGTCTAATAGATTTGGTTGTCATGCCTGAAGGTGCTGTATAAATGACAAACAGACATATGTTTGTATAATCTTCATTACTTTTAACACAGCTCAATATAATTTCACAAAATGTTTCATTTATTTTTATTTCAAAGATTGTGACAGTTAGGATTTTGAAGTACAAGTTGCCATCTGCAATCAATTTATGATCTCTCCCTAGTGCAATTGTGGAAAAAAAGAAGAGGGAAAAAAAGAGAGAATTATTTGGAGTAAAAAGCATTGAAAAACAAGTAGAGTGGAGTAATAGCACATCTGTTTTCGTAAGAAATCATGGAACCTGGACTTTTTTCAGTGTGGTATTTTACTACCACATGGCTTTAATCCTACATCTGGGCCTGTTGTTTTATGAAATATTTCCCACAGATGATGTCAATTATAATTTTTGTCCCGCTCGTCAATTTACGGACTTTTGGAATAAGACAAAATGAAACAACCAGAAAAAGAGCAACTTATGTGGTCTACTCTCTGACAAAATTATAGCTGTGTGATACACTTCTAAAATCAATAACTCTGTTAATGATTAGCAGAAAACATTGCTTAGTTTATGAGCAGAGATGTGGCCCACACTCGCCAGATGTTTGGCTCTAAGTTGCATTCTTGTTTGCTGTGTATTTACCAGCAGATGTTCAGCAGTTTATTTAATACCTCTTGTATGAGCCAGTAGTAGGTCTAAGTCTGTGCGACATTTATAAGCCATCTGCCAGCAATACAGGTGGAATGCTTTTATGATTTTTCTCTTCCCTCTCTCTCTCTCTCTCTTTTTTTCCAGTGGTGATCTATCAGTGAAATTGTAGATAAGTCTTTATGGATTTATATAGCTATTAGGAAATAGAATGCTTATCTTTGTAGGAAGACCCTAAAATGTATACCTCAGCAGATGTCTTTTCAGCTGTTCTTTAATTATTATTTTTACACTTAACCTGCAGTACTATATGAAAGATCTGATAAAACTCTCTTCCTCAGATATATTCCAGCTGTTTTTAAGTTTAGACCCTGATTCAGATAAGAATGTTCTTGAAGGCTTATGCTCATTGGAGTCTGAACCTTTTTTGAATTGGTCTTTGAAAGAAGGGCCTGGGCAAAGTAAAGATCCAGCCTGTGTTCCCGGCTTTCCTAGAGCTGAGGATTATTTGAGTTTAGGGTTTACCGTGAACTAGACTCAAATTGTTTCAGTGCACGGGCATGCGCAAATTCCAATGCTGGTTTTAGTTGGAAATGCTCATGGGGTCTGATCCAAATCCTATTGAAGTGAAAGACTCTTGCTGACCTCAGTGGGCTTTGGATCAGGTCCATGGAAAAGTGTTTCTATGAAAAGAATGCATTTACTGTGGCCCTGATTCAGCAAGGTATTTGAGCATGCACATAGTGTTTCAACATGTGTATGGTCCCGTTGGTACACACACGTTTATTGTTATGCAAAGGCTTGCATTGCTCCTTGAACAGGGGCCCTTAGGAGCCTCCACCCTCCCCAAGTTGGGTGACGATTTTTTCCCTGGTAGGAGGTGTCAAGAGGCTTAGCCCCAAGCTCTACAGAGCTTCAGAAATCTGCTCTATGTAAGGGAAATCCATGCAAAAAGCTTGTATTCCTGGCTCAAAACTATCCTGACTGGCTCTCCAGAAGCATAGCTGGAGTTGGTAATAGGATGTTATCCTGTTTTTAATGGCATATTGGACTAGATTGTACTTGAAGATGGTCCCATGGGAGAGATGGTCAAGGGAGTACAGTCGGGCAAGGCAGTCCCTGGTGCATGATAAACTGCAGTTCCATAAGATATCTGAGGCTAAAGCTACCAATAAACTGCAGAATCATATCACAAATTATATTAGCACATGAATTTGAATTCTAGGTTGTGTATTAATATCATTTGGATACGTATATGCTCCTCCTGAATGTTTGCCACAGTATCCAAAACTGGTGCATAAGGAACTACTTTGGTAGGGAATTAGAAAAAGTTTWTTGCTCTATTAGAGGAAAAAATATCAGAAGTAGACTGAGTAAATAAGGGCAGCAGGCAGGAATAGAGTAGACATTCAAAGGTATATGGTAATTGGAACAGTCATTGATATTATCACTGGCTATTGCATATTCTGGCTGTGTGAAGTGTTGCAGTGTTTTCTGAACTTGGTTCCTTTCCTTGTTTTTACCCTCTTTGTGCCAGCCCTGGTCAACCCCAAATCAGTCTGATTGAAAAGGAATACTTGAATTTTCAATAAATAGTTCAAGGTTGGTAGAAACTACCTGTTGGAGGTGGGAAGAGTGTGATCTGTGGAAATATTTCTAAAATAATTCTTTACTTTTTCTAATTAAAAGTATCATCTACGTCAGTTAATTGGTTTCCACTATAGTGAAGACACAAACCTGATGAAGTTTTCAACCTCCGGTCTCAGTTCAGTTCTGTGGCAGGTGTGACCTTTGAATGTATATAAGAGTGTATACTAGCAGTGCTTTTGCCTCTCCACGCCGCATTAAGACTTGCAAGAGAGCCCAGTTATTGTGTTCCTTCATGAGGAAGAATTCAGTGTAATAATTTTCAGAGAGAGCCTCAAAAATGAGTCTAAGCCTAAGAATGGGGCTTTTAGATCTCAATTTATTTAGCTATCACAGCTGAAATTGAGGTGCCTTGAGCATTGTGTAGATATTTACATGTGAAAAGATGCTGGGATGGTTCTGGTTTGCTGACATGCAGAATGAGATCTAATGGCTGGTCAAAGTCAGACTGCTTCAGCCTAGAACGAAGGTGAAATTTCATAACAGTGATGTAAATAAGCCCTGGAGGAAATTAAGAAAAGAAAAAAAAAAAAAAATTGTTTTATTAGCACTTAAGGTCCTCGGAGTGAGAGTAGGGACTTGATTCAGTTTCTTACAGACAGGACATCTCCAAGACACTTAAAACCTAAGGTGTTGGAGAGATCTGGCTGAGGCTGGTCTGAAATAGGACTGCAGGTACTCACGCCCTTCTGGAGGAGCACACAGGTGAGATCCCACCCACCCCCTTTCCCCAGCATCCAAAATAGCCCTAAATATCTCCATGCAATGGAAGCAAACGCTACGTGTCTGCCTGAAGCATACCAGTGCTTTAATCCAACTACAGAGAGAAATTATTTGGTATGTGGTAGTATCCACTCCCTTCTTAGGGAGAACAGGAAGATCTCTACTGGTTTCAGTGCGTTCCTAACCCTTTTGAAATGGAAAGCTGTGACCAAATCTCATGTTTCAGGGCTTCAGCCTGCAGGACTTGGGAAGGATTTATTGTTTGCTTTCCTCCGAGGCACCAGATTTTTCCCAGCTGGAGACATGACACTGGAGGTAGGCCAGTGCTTGGACGTGGTACATAAAATCCTCTTTTTGCAGATGACTGGCTGGTCAAACTGATTTGATTACCAGATTTGGGAAGAAATTTTCTTCTGCATCACTTGGTAAGGCCCAGAACCATAGCAAGGCATTTTGGTTGGAAGGGCAAAGCAGAGAAGGCCCCATGGTGTGGCAACTTCAAGGAAGTAGCTGAGCCCAGTGACAGAAAGTCTCAGTTGTAGACAGGACTTCAAGGGGAGATGCTCAAATTCAACCCAACCATGAGCTCAGTAGGGTGTCTCCCAGCCCTCTCGCCTCTCTGTCCCTAGGAAGGGATCTAGGCTGGGCTTCACCTAGAGTCCGAGGCAAGGTTTCTAGCAGTAAAATTAACGGCTGACAGAGACGACATGCTTCCCCCTGAGAGCCTTGGGGCTCTTGGATGCCCAACTGACTAGTTTTCCTGCTGCTCCCTAAATGCTTTGTTCACCTTCCTCCTCTGGGGAATGAGCCTCTCCTAGCTTGCCATGCAGTGGCATGAAGAGGCAAGAGTCCCATCAAAGGTGTAAAGAAGTTCATCTTCCTCTATATCCAAAAGCTTCCTCAGCAACCAGGGGATGCTCTGGGTTCTGCTGGCAACTTTGTGTGCCACAAGGTAAAGCAAGGCTGGTATTTACTTAAATCGAAAGGCATTTTAGTCACAATATGCAAAGGCATTGGACTCAATGCCTTGTGAAATGCCTATTACCAGACTAGATTGCTTGGCATTGCCCTGTCTGAATCAGTTACTGACAAAGCCTGAAGAAAATAGCAGAGTGGGGAGAAATGTGTAGACTGAGATAGTCAGTGCTACCTGCAGGATTGGGATGTTAATTTCAAAACTCGCAGAAATGGAGTGCCCAGATCTTCTAGAAAGCTTTGGAAGTCTTACTGCTTATAGCTAACTGCACTCAAGCTGTATGGGAATCTGGAATAATGCTCAACAGCAGGATCTTTTCAACCAACTGAAACAAAATAGCTGTCTTGAAACTGCCTGTTGACAGAAATCACAGGTTTTCAATTAAGCTTACCTTGAAAAAAGGCTTGCTTTCTAGGGAAACCTTTTTCTTGAAACGTATTTCTTGAAACCCAGAATGTTTCCATCTGGATAAGCTGAAGGGGTGGTGTGGGAATTGTTGGTATTCTGCAGCCTCAGATCCCCATTCGTTTCTCTAGGGTGTGTGTCCCACCAGGAATTAGGAAATACAACTTTGGTGATGCAGCAGCTCTTGTCTGGAAAAAGGGAAATCAGCTGTATCATGGGGCATGAAGGGAAATGAGAGTATGAGACCTGGAATTCCATCTCCCAGGGCACCATGCAGCAGCATTTCCTAATGGAAATATTTTGGGTTTTGGTTGAAATATTTTGGTATTTGACTTTCAGCCAAAACATTGAAATTTTTCCTTTGAAAAATTGAGATGAAAACTCTTTTGTATTTCTATTGAAGTTTTGCCCAGGAAAAATAAAGCACTTTCCAACCAGCTCTACTGAAAATCACAAAAATCACTCTTTTTTTTTTTTTTTTTTTTTT